>OU015499.1:33796048-34133548 GCA_907164885.2 Dolomedes plantarius | reverse complement strand
GTGATGACTTGAGCTGCGTAACATTTGAACCCAGACATGATTTCGATAATGATGATCATGTTAATAGCAGTGCCCAGTGGATTGTAAACCGATTGATGACTTTATAGAGCGTTTGCTGTCGTGACGAGTTTGCGCGAGGAAAGACAAAACGAAGAAAGCAATCGGATGGTGGTTAAAATCTTGTTAATGTTGTCAAGAAATGGTTTCGCATTTATAAACAAGGAAGCCCGCAGGAGGCCCAGTGATAGGCCTGATACATCACTAGTCAATTTCATCCCTGATCAGTCATAGTTAAGTAAGGATATCTCAACTAAAATAGTGTGATTCACTCGAAAGAGGTCCCGAACATTCTGTAATAACTCTCGATAGGATAAAGTAATCTGAACCAAAAAAATACGCAAGGAACCTTGACGTATCTATTGATGTATGACCTTGACGTATATACACTACTGGCCAAAAGTATTGCAAGTTTGAGAAATCTAACATTTTTTCAAGAATCAGCCCCAAAAAAATAGTATTTTTTCAATGCAACTGGTATTTTTTAATGTCAATATGTTAAATTAGTTTAAAGACAAGATATGATTAAGTTATTGAACAAAAATAATTATTTAAAATTTTATAAAAAATAGCGTACAAAAAATGCACAGGTTATCAGAAATCGGAATCCATTTTGGTTCCCCGGAATAAAATGAAATAAATAAACAATTTCAAGATCTTCTGAGCAGGAAAGATAATAAAGGAGTGCAATTGAACCGAAAAGCATTTAATATGTTGTTGGGCCACCTCTGGCTTTGATCACAGCAGCCACTCTTTTAGGCATGGAATCCATAACGTTTTGCAACACTTTTTTCGGTATTTCATGGTGCCAAATTGTAATTATTGTTTCCCGTAGCTCTCATTTTGTTCTGGGGCGACTTTGAGATATTTTCCTTCCAATTATACTCCATAAATTCTCAATAGGATTTAAATCTGGCGAGTTTCTTGGCCATGGGAGAACATTAATACCATGTTTTGCAAATTCAGCCTTAACCTAAAATAAGGAATGTTTCGATTTAGAGTTCAGAATTGAACTCTAATGAAATTCAATTTAATTTTAAAGTATTTCTTGCCTTTTTCGATGTATTGCAGGGTACTAGGTCTTGATGAAATACCCATTTCTGCATTGGGAACATGTCATGAGCACTAGGAAGCAGTCCTTCAGCACACTAATATACTGTCCACTCTTCATAGTTCCCTGTACAAAATAGAGTCGTCCAGTTGACTTATATGACATGCAGCCCCACACCACTTGGCTTTCTGGGTGTTTTGCTGTACGAACCAGGCAGTCTGGACTCATGCCAAACGTGGGCAGGTTTGTCAGACAATAAAGAAAATTGACTTTCGTCGCTGAACAAAACTTGTCTCTATTTCGAAATACTACAATTTTTGTGAACCTTTGCCCAGTCCAATCGTTTTTTCCACATTGCTTTGCTCAGAACTGGTTCCTTCCTTTTCACATGTGCCTTGAAACCAGCTTCACGGAGCCTCCTGCGAACTGTTCTGGAACTGCCAATGACAGAAGTCGACTCACCCCATCCTCTTGCAAGTGTAGCAGAACTTGCAAACCTATTTTTGCGGCATAATCGTCTCAATGAAGCCTCAGCACGTTTCGAAGATAACCTCGGATGACCACTTCTAGGCTTCTTATCCACGGTTCCTTCTATTTTAAATCTCTTTATGGGGCGTGAAACAGTAGACTTCCTGCAGCCGCACCGATGAGCAATCCTAACATTTGAAATACAGTGGAACCTCGCTTAACGAGCACCTCGCATAACGAGCATTTCGCATAACGAGCAAAATAAAACGTAAAAAAATGGCTCGCTTAACGAGCAACATTTTGCATAACGAGTGACGTGGAAGGAAGTCCCCTCTTCACGTTACCGGCATCATCAACGGCCGAAAAATAAGTATTTAAGGGTAGTCATGGATGGTTCGAGAAGCAAATATCATGGGACTGGAGGATAACAATGATATTGAGGAGCTTGTGGAGGAGCACAACCAAGAGCTGACCACCGAACAGCTAATAGAATTGCAGTGTCTTTCAAAGCAAGCAGTTGTAGAGGAGAGTTTGTCAGTGGAGAAGGACGAAAAAACAGCAAAGAAACAATCTTCTGGCGCAATAAAAGAAATGATGAAAACATGGGAAACTGTTGCATCGTAAGTTACAAAGCATCACCTTGATAAGACGGTGGCTATGCACGCTATAAATTTATTCAATGACAATGCGGTGACACATTTTCAGCAAATTTTGAAGCGCCGAGAAAAACAAATCTCGCTAGATAGCTTTCTAGTAAAAAAAAAATAAATATGTGTGATAAATTCGTAAATAACAAAATACATATGGAGGATTTTGCTCCTTAAGAATTTATGTATAAGTAATTTTCTTTAAGTAATAAACGTTGCATCTAAAAAATTTTGAGTATTTTTTGGCATAGAACGCATTATCGTATTTTACATTAATTTATATGGGAAAAATTGTTTCGCATAATGAGTGTTTCGCATTACGAGTAAGACTCTAGAACGAATTATGCTCGTTATGCGAGGTTCCACTGTACTTTCTTGATGCATTAAAATAATAGCCTGGTGCTTCCGAGGAGTTACTTCGCACATTTTAAAAGAAAAGCACAGTTTAATTTTAAAAGCAATGTGCAGCGGTACGCACTTCAGCAGCGCAACAAACCAAAAGAATTTCTATGCAGTCGACTCGTTTTTATAATAAACATCCAGGATGACCCAATCGTTAGTAAAGATTGCATCACAAAGTATGACGTAGTATATTGACGTAATAGTTTGACGTAATAGCTTCTCCACCACATTTGCACTAAAAAAAATCAGTTTAGTTGAAAAAATATTATTTTCGGGGAGCTTATACTTGAAAAAATGTTAGATTTCTCAAACTTGAAATACTTTTGGCCAGTAGTGTATACAGGGTTCCCACCTATATACGTTACACCCCCCTTAACTCCTAAACGGGGACAGCTTAGGCCATAAAGTTGGTGTCTAGGTATAGTAAAATGGTTATGCGCTACTCGATTAGACAATTTAAAACGCCATCTATCGGCAAATTTTGGAATTATCGTTTTTATCTCGAAAACGGTACGAAATACAGGAAAAAAGTCAATTACAAAGTTGTTCAGCATCATCGATTTAGTAAGAAAAGACACCTTGCGCACATTAATACTTAAAAAAGAATGTAGAAAATGAACATTTGTTTGGTCACGATTTCGAAAATTGTTACGTCATAAAGAATGGAAGAAAGACACTGAGACACTTCCCTATCTTCAGGATATTTATTTACGTTGCTGAAAATGCTCTCCATTTGCACTCTGGACTGTATTTCTCGCTGCACATTGTGCAACATGGCAGGTGTTACGGAGGCACAAGCATCAGTATTGCGACGTCGAAGATCCTGCAATGTTGGCGGAGGAGTCGCATATACCTGCCCTTTTATGCGCCCCCATAAGATGAAGCCCAATGGGGTCAAGTCGGGTGAGCGCGGGGGCCACTCTACGAAACCACCATACCCGATGACTTGATTCTCGAATGTCTCCATTAGGTACTGCTTAACGTTTGATGTCGTATACGAAGGGGGTGCCGTCATGTTGGAACCATACATTTCTTAGTTGGTGCAACGGTAGATTCTCAAGAAAGTCAGTTATTACATCCTACAGAATCTCCAAGTACAGTTGTCCCGTTAACATTCCCTCGTAAAATACTGGTCCAATGAGCCGGTCATGAAAAATTCCGCACCAAACATTTACCGACCAGCGTACTTGATTTCGAACTTCGACAGTATATCTCGGATTTTCCATCGACCAGGTATGAACGTTCTTTCTATTCCACATTCCGTTACGCGAAAAACATGCCTCATCTGTCCATTATGTCTGCCAGGAATGTTGGGTGGACCTCTAAGTTATTCATCACAAAGTTGCACCACGTGTAACGTCTCTCAGCATCTCTTGGCAGCAATCCCTGTACGGGTGTGGATCGGTATGGATGAGCACCTAAATCATTGAGGATTTTCCAAACGCGGCTTTTTTTTGTGAGGCCACAACTGTCACTGACCATTTTTCTTCTGCTATGAGGATGGGCGAGAGCGTACGCTAGTACATCTTCCGGTTGCACTTTGCGTCCTACATTACGAACTCGATGTCGGCTGGTCACAGAGCCCGTCTCCCTTAAACGTTTCGATAGAGCCTTGCAGCTGCTTTTGCCTTACGCCCACATTCACCGTAAATTAACAACATCTCGCAATATTCTGTAGTGCCAAATTTTGCCATAACCCTCAACTTTAACGTACAACCTAGCAAAAACATCCTTTTTATACTACACTAGTCTGTGGTGAACAGGTATGACGTTCCATCCTCATTTGCATTATACATGAAATCCGTGTTATTTTTATACCAGACATGGTTGTTTAAAGTTTTTATAGTTTTCATAGTCCAGAAAGTTTTCATAGTTTGTAGAGACATTCAGTAAAACTCGCAACTGGTGGGCACAAAACCATGGTCCTCATGAATGCGAATCGCTTGCGTTTCCCCTGTGCCACAACACATGCTGGAATTTAGTCCGTGAGGTGGTCTTTTCGAGCTTCACTTGCGTTTCACGACGCCATAGTATTGAAAATCACGACCAAATAACTGTTCATTTTTTACATTCTGTTTTGAGTATTAATGTGCGCAAGATGTCTTTTCTTACTAAATCGATGATGCTGTACAACTTTGTAACTGACTTTTCCCCCCGTATCTTGTACCGTTTTTGAGATAAAAACACTAATTCCAAAATTTGCCGATAGATGGCGTTGTAAGTTGTCTCATCGAGTAGCGCATAGCCTTTTTACTATACCTAGACGCCAACTTTATGGTCTAAGCTGTCACCGTTTAGAAGTTAAAGGGGATGTAACGGATATAGGTGGGAACCCTGTATACAAACCCATACAAACTTGGCTTTAAATATACAAACTCTTAGTTTACACTTACTAACAATAATTGTTAAATATTATTATCAGGCAAACCTAACGTCGGCTTTCGGTGCTGAGGGTGCTCGGATCGAATTCCGACAAGTGCTATTCAATACCTCCGTATCTAGGCCGTAAATGGGCACGTTAAATCCGTAGACCGGAAAGTCCCTCTCTGAGGTCAGAGAAGGTGGGAGAGAGTACGATCCCCCCCCGGCTGTTACTTCTGGGGGGTCCTCGGTCAAAACTGTGGTGATACCCGGCTAAATGAGACTCCGACCCTTGTGGTGCAATTATAAACCGGAGCCGCACCCTTCAACCTATATGAACCTGGTCTGGAAATACTTCAGTCCAGGGGGCATTAGAAACAACTATAATAACAACAAACTTAAGCAATGCTTAATATGTTGCTTACATACAACCTTTCCCATAACAGCGACAGTTGGAAGTTTTCTCCCAGAACCGTTTATTCTATACAGTTTTACAAACCTAAATAGTCCTCACAAACAAAATTACAATCTTAATATTCACCTAGTAACGCTTATTGTTAAATATTAACATCGGGCAAACCTTAAACAACGCTTAATATGTTGCATGTATACAACCTTACGCATTATTTCTCGGTGCAACTCACAATAATTAAAGCAGATCTCGTAAACGACTACTATTGCTTTGAGAAAATCCCCATGAGGTCGCAGCAGCGCCTTAGGTGGTTTGTGCCTAATTGACATCGCCAAGGCGTACCGTGCGACTTGTTCTGCCTCCCGTCAGGCGTTAATCGGGCGCTAATTAAACAGTTCGGATAAATCACGTCAATCAGACGCACAATGAAGCCTGTCACCGCTCTTAATCAAGCACTGGATAACCATACATTCCCTTGTAGGAAAGCCTGCGCGGGAAGCCTGTAACGAGCTGAACTCTCTGACCAAGAACAATGATTATCAGATAAAGCGCGGTGCATAAAGCATAAAATGCAATTAATGGTGTAGAATAATTAATATCGAAGGCTGTTCTTATATTTCGATTGTTTTCAGCTGCTTTTAATTTTCCTAACGATGAACAGAAAATATATAACGCAGTCAAGTTTTTCAGATATGCTATTTTTAGACTAACATTTATTTATCTCGCGGTTATAGATAATTACTTTCAGTTAGTGCGTAAAAGAAAAAGAAAAAAGAAGCTCAAAGAATATTTTTGGCTTCTTTTCGAAGCCAAAAATTTTACAAGCTTTTAAGAATCATTTGAACAATATAACAGGTATGCCTCGACTTACGACCGAAATTTTTAAATAAAAAAATATATATTATTATTTTTTCCTAAAAAATACTGTCCCTCGAATGTACAGTACATACCGATATTCATTACATCATTATAAAAAAATATGATGCAATATTCTGCAATACTGCAAAAATTTATGACGCAATAATATAAATGTATATTGCGATAGTTCCGATATCCACACGATAAATCAAATAAACCTTCATTGGCTTCAGAAATGGCTTCAGCTTTTCACTTTATTAATAGAGGACTATAACAATTAGAAGCAATGGATCCAAATGAAGAAAAAATTACAAGAGTAAATCGTCGTATTCGGGAAAATCTTGCTCGCTACCAGACAATATACAAAGAAAAGAAGACGCAAACTGTTCAGACTACCTTCGATAACTTTGTTAAAAATAACTTACAGCGTATCTTCTGTCGTAAATTCTAAACCAATGGATTGTACTAACATAATAAGTAGTGATGACGAAGAATAATTTATGTCTTCTAAATACAGTCGAACACCGTTATAGTGAACCCGGTATATAACGAACGAAAATTTTGGTCCCGTCGATTTCCTATTATACGTAATTTAATTAGTATTGTGTCAGTTTAATGGAATTGATTTTAGTCGATTTAATTCATTAATGATCATTTTTAATAGATTTTTCATTTTTTAATGCATCATTATTGAATACAAATTGCAACTAATGAGTTATACATTTTGTGAACTCTAGCATTTTTCTTAACGGTTCGGATATAACCTCCGGATAAAGGGAACAAAACCTTTGGTCCCTTGAAGTTCGTTATAACGGGGTTCGACTGCACAATGTATTTTAAATTACGTATGTATGTATGAAAAAAAAATATATGTATGTACATATAGATAAAAAATAAGTTGTTTGAAATTCGACTTACGACCAGCTTAACTTACGACCAATAGCGCCCTTTACACGTACGTTCTTTCCCGCGTGAAACCACGATCCCGCGCGATTGAGTGCACGTGTGAAGGTGTCGGAGAAGAAGGGAAAGCTGCTTTGGAGCGTACTGCAAGTTTTCCCGCGCGCAATACCGTACGCTCCAAGCATTCGCGAAAGAACGTACTTGTAAAGGGTGCTATTGTCTCGGTCCTTATCTCGGTCGTAAGTAGAGGAATATTTGTACAGGTGAACCCCGTTATAACGAACTTCAAGGGACCAAAGGTTTTGTTCGCTTTATCCGGTGGTTCGCTATATCCGAACCATTAAGAAAAATACTAGAGTTCACAAAATGTATAACTCATTAGTTACAATGTGTATTCAATAATGATGTATTAAAAAATGATAAAATTTATTAAAAATGATAATTAATGAATTAAATCGACTAAAATCAATTACATTAGACTGGCACAATACTAATTAAATTACGTACAACAAGAAAACGGCGGGACCAAAATTTTCGTTCGTTATATACCGGGTTCTCTATAACGGGGTTCTACTATATTCAAATATATTAGTGTATCTGAGAATACAGTCACTGAATTTTACGAGGAGAAAGCCGTTCAAATGGTCCATCTTGGGAAAGCACGAGGAGATTGCAAAATTTACGAAATCAAGAGTATGTGAAACTAGGCCACGAGTGGCCCGCCTTTTATATGTCGAAGAGCAAAAAATTTAATAATATTTATTACTCGAGATGTTAACGAGACAGATAGTAAATTAAATAAAAAAGGCATTATTTTAATATAAGATTGGTATTAAATTATAGCAGACACTTTTTTTTTGCGTGACGATAAGAGAATTAAATCAAAAAAGCTATAGAATAACTTGTTTCACATAAAACAAACAATGAAAATAATTATAAATATTTCGTTTTGAATATAAATTTATAAATGTGAGTTTTGTTGCTAAATATTGATTCTGAACATTTTTTTAGCTGGTTTATTTTACACTGACTGAGTCAGATGTATATTGAAATAGGTTTATCTGGCAGTCTATTTCTGGAATTGACTTTTTTGAAGTTCATTTGAAAAGACAAAATTTTGCGTTCGTTTGTGGAGATGACTGTCAAAACAACCGTCGCTAATTCCTTTTAACGTAGGAATACGTTCTTCCAAAACGGTCCTCCGGAAAGCAAAATTTGAGACACTAAAACCGTCCGTCCATCCATGGTCGCGAGTTACAATTTTGGCAGCGTGCCAAACCCAGTCTGTATCGCTTCGACACGTAGTAAACAATTAAACAGACACGTACCAAAATGTGTTAAAATTTTGACACACACACACACACACACACACACACACACACACATATATATATATATATATATATATATACATACGTACATATACAAGTATATATATATAGATAGATACATATATACATACACAAGAGGTAAGCAACGATAAGTAATCCTACGTTAATAACCCTCGGTAGTTTCGTTAGACGAGACTACCTGAAATGTTTTTCCATCTATCTATTTTTTTTTAATTTACTGATTTATTTATTTTTATATTTTTTCTTTTTTTTGGGTGGGGGGGGGGGAGGAATTGAAGTTCTTTAGTGTGGTACACGAAGTATTCAGTTTTTCCTTTTCTTTTTATATGAATTATGTTTTATAATCACTCGACGTTAAAACTGCTGTGTACTAACCCGACTGCATTTGCTCACCTCAGTGATAACCTATGGAGGAAATGTGTCCACTATTTACAGCTACATACTAAATGTCGATAATCCAATTAAAATGATATTTGCAGATAGCCTAAACTTTTCTGTACCTTGCAACAGGATTATCAATTTCGAACGACAAAGAAATTTATGAGCGTTCAAAGCACACTATGCCAGGTCCCCCCCCCCCCGAATAATTTAAATTTTAAAATATTATTTGCATTAAAAATTTCAGGTAGTCTTTTCTAACGAAAATACCGCGGGTTATTAACGTAGGACTACTTATCGTTGGTTATCTGTTTTGTATGTATATATGTATATCTATATATATGTACGTGTATGTATATATATATATATATATATATATATATATATATATATATATATATATGTATATATATATATATATATATATATATATATATATATATATATATATATATATATATATATATATATATATATATATATACACTGCTTGACAATTGCTACAACTGTTTTTTTCAAACTAGCGTCCCCGACAGCAGACCAATCACAGTAAAATGAAATGCAGAGGGCGTAATAGGGCAGGACCTGTTATCTGTATAAAAGGCAGTGCACGAAAACTCGTTTTTCATTCGAAAGTTCATGCAGTTAGGTGCTTGACGAAAATAGCACCGTAGGTTTTTGGAAGTTATTTCTGTGAAAATCAGTGTGGTGTGGTAATAATTAAATGTCTGCAAGACATCATTTGAGTGTGTACGATCGTGGACGAGCAGTTGGACGGCTCGAAGCAGGACAAAGTGTCACTACTGTAGCCAGAGTAATGGGAGTGGCAAAAAGTGTCATATTGCGATTAAAAATGGCCGTTGAAATGGAAATGCTATGCGAAAGCATGCCGGTGGTCGTGGAAGGAACACCACACCTCAAGAGGATCGATGTGTATCCCTAGAGGCAAAAAGGAACAGACATCTCACTCCTAGTGAGATAGCGTCAGACCTTGCAACCGCTACCGGTACAAATGTATCAAATGTACAAATGTTGGTGTAAGGAACTTCGTTGGTGTAAGGCCAGAACCATTTATAGGCGATTAAATCAGGTTGGTTTGTATGCACGGAAGCCTGTTTAATGCATCCCACTTCAACCACGCCATCGTCGAGAAATATTTCGTTGGTGTAAGGAACATATTGGTTGGGGTCAGCAAGAGTGGTCCAGAGTGATGTTTTCTGACGAATCCCGTTTCATGGTAACAAGTCATTCTGGCCACCAGTTAGTGTAGAGAGAGAGGGGAACACGTTATGCACCACAGAATGTTCAGGAACGTCATCGGTACGGCCAAGGCGTGATGGCGTGGGCAAGCATTATGCACAATGGCAAACCATCTCCTCACATCTTTGAGCGAGGTACCGTTACATCGCAACGGTGTTGCACAGAAATCATTCTGGATCATGTTCGTCTTTTTAGGGGTGCGTGAGGTCCAGATTTTCTATTTATGGACGACAATGCGCGCCCACACAGGACCTCTGAAGTATCGGACAGACTAGAAAGTGAAAACTATTGAACGTATGACATGGCCTGCTTACTCTCCTGACCTAAATCCTATAGAGGATGCCTGGGATGCTCTTGGCAGACGTGTTTCTCAAAGAACTCACCTTCCCCGGACCATGCAAAAACTGAAGATCGCCTTGAGAGAGGAGTGGGACAATATCCCCCAAGGACTCCTCAATTCTTTAGTAGACAGCATAAAAAACAGATGCAAAATGTGCACTAGTGTCCGAGGAGGTCACACACCTTACTAAGGTACTCATAACTGTTTCATTCTGGCAAGAAGACCCATTTTTCGTGGCTGTTTGGAAATGCTCCATAGAGCATCTTTTTTGTTTTTCGTTTTCTTCTTTTACCATGTGGCGAAATCTGCACCATTTTGCATAATAAATAATGCTCAGTATCTCTACTAAATATGTACTAAGTTTCATCTCTTCAATCAATGTCTATTATGAAATATTCCGAAAAATGTGACTGTTCCTTAGCAATTGTTAAGCAGTGTATATATATACTAGCGGCCCGTCCCGACTTTGTCCGGGTTGAACAAAATATTATACCAATAAATTTCCAGTTGATAGCCAATAAATTGTAAATCTTTTTTTACCTTAAATGTCCAATAAAAAGCGTAGTTCCAAATGTAGTTTTCTTCAATAAACCGTTTAACGTTGCCAGTTTCAAAAATCCTTTTTGTATTTATCAATACCTCCTCTACTTGAATCTTAAAAATATTAAACCTTTTCCTTACGGGGTGGGATAGAATATATCCGAAGCACATACTCTCGAAAAATACGGTGTGATGTCGGCAGAGATATAGTCTCGAATTCCACTTCGTTGTGACTTTCCTAACGTCTTTGTCCCAAAAGAAAAATTGGGTGACATTCTGGGAACGGAGGGTGAATCTTGCCGAAAAGGACTGAATAATAATCTTTTGTCGTTCTAGCTAGAGGCTATTTCTTTTCAGGCGAGAGACATCAGAAGGGCGGTTCACCCGCGGTTCATCCATTTTCAGCCTTTTGAGAGATGAAAGAGGCACGGAGTGCCGATGAACTACTACTGAAATTCTTCTTCAATAGTAAGAAAGCAATAAAAAGCAATTAACCACTCTTTCCCCTGACCCCCCACGCTGAATGTCCCCCACGTAAAATGGGGATAGGAAGTAGATAACATTTTCCCGTTGTAAAGAGCGATTTCGAAAAACGGACCCCGTAAGCTAAAGGGTGTTGCTATGGTTACTTGACTGTGGTTGACAAAGGAAAAGATGTAAGGTACATTTTAATGTACAAAAGTTGTACATTACCCTCCACATACAAAATCTGCTCTCTCTCTTTATATATTATTATAGAAGTACAGATAAACATTGGTATCCCAAAATTAGAATAAGAGATGAAATAAAAATAAAAAAATAAAAAAGGATTTTAAGTAAAGAACTTTTTTAAAATTATTTTAAGCACCTAAAATAATATTCAAATTAATATTACGTTATTTATTAATTAAAGTTAATTTTTTAAAAGAAAGAGGTGTGCTTGAGACCGTAGTTTTATTCAAAAATAAAAAAGGATTTTAAGTAAAGAATGTTTTTTTAAATTATTTTAAGCACCTAAAATAGTATTCAAATTAATATTACGTTAGTTATTACTTAAAGTTAATTTTTTAAAAGAGAGAGGTTAAGAGATGAAATAAAAATGCAAAAATGAAAAAAAGGATTTTAAGTAAAGAATGTTTTTTTTTTTTTTTAATAATATTAAAATTTTTTTCAAATAATATTCCTAAAATAATATTCAAATTAATATTACGTTAGTAAATAATTAAAGTTAATTTTTTAAAAGAAAAAGGCATGCCGGAGAACGGCTAGGTTCGAACCACTATCGTCAGAACAGAAGCCCACCGCGATAGCACCACGCTAAGGATCGTTGAAGACTTTCGTTGAAGGCAAGTTGGAGGATCGTTGAAGGCACAAAAAGCGGTAGAGGACAGTAGCGGTAACAATGGAGATTGTTAGGATTAAGTCCCTAACTTTATTTCTACTGATCAGATATACATAATATATAGCCTATGTCCATCTGGAATAATGTACCTTTCAAACAGTGAAAGAATTTTTCAAATAGGTGCAGTGGTTCTGGAGATTACCCTCCACGTACAAAATCGCTCTCTCTTTATATATAAGCCTTCCTCGTCGATGTCGTGAACCCACGAATTTAATGTTTTTATATATATTGTAAATAGCCCTTATTTAGCCGAGAAAGGCAATTAAAGCATAAAATACAAAAAGATTGGCAGTCTTTTATTTAAGGTAAAGTCCTTACAATATTTTCAATTTCTTACTTAATAAAGATAGAAAATATATATAATAAATATAATACATAATATATAAATATATATATATATGATATATTATATATATATATATATATATATATATATATTAAATATGCGCATAATATATATAATAAAATATTTATTTTATTTTAATGTTACCTTCGGGCCATAAGACATGCCCTAATAGTCCACACTAACAAATTTAAAATCTTAATTTTTACATCGTAACACTTACTGTCAAATGCTAAACATCGGGAAACCTTAAACAACGCTAAAAATGCTGCATGTATACAACCTGGCCCATTACTTCTCGGTACAACTCACAATAATTAAAGCAGACTACTACTGCTTCGGGAAAATTTCCTATAAAAAATTAAGTCGACTTTTTATGCAAAAAGGAGCGTCTTATGATCCGAAAAATAAGTTAATTTCCTTTTCTTCAACAGCTTGAATTAAATCTTATACAAGTTTTTTTATTTAACATGTTCGGACTTGCATACGTGAGTCACGTAAATTTCTTTCTCTTGCCTAATTTTCAGTGTATCTTTGCGGCTAAATGATGTTCTCACATGACCAGCCGTATGAGTTACTTTATGAGATTTCTAATTACGGAGTAAGAGGACTGAACTCCTAATCTCGAAAATAATTTTGGAAATCTTTCAGTGATTTGTGTGAGGACGATCTTTAATGATTAGTAAGTTCATTCGTCAAGTCGGCACTGAGAGTGTTCTTCGAATTAAATCATAAATTTTCGTCCGAGAGCCATTAAAATCGGGAGGAAATAATCTTCTAGGATTACCCTGGAAAGAAATTTATTCGCATATTAATTTTTATGAGCGAATTAGTCTACAGTGCAGGTCGCAGTTAAGAGTTACGTGACATTTAGAGGTTGAAAACGACATAATAAACGACGAATTGTAGTCTAAAACGGTCAAAACGACGAATTGTAGTCTGGTTGACCAACATAGTCTATACTGCAGGTTGCAGTTAAGAGTTGCGCTACAATTACAAGTTGAAAATTGTCGTCTGGTTGACCAACATAGATCTTCTCTGTTTATAAATATTCTAAACGTAACTATGGATTGACTGGATTTAGTAAAAACTTCTCATAACTCTTGCAGTACCCTTTCATTCAAATAGAGCAGAAAAAATGCTATTATAAATGTAGTATTATTGTGTAAATTAAGAGTTGCAAATACAAGGAAACACAAATCAATTCAAATAAAAAATCCTTTGTTTTTCTAACATATATTTTTTCAGTTTGGCTTGAATGAATATTCTTTTATCAATTTTGGAGGCAGACACGAGATATTTTACTTAAAATTATTTGGTGTTTAGAGAAAAAAAAAACATTTCAAAGCCAAGGTGATTCCTATGACAATAATAAGAATATATTGCTTGAATAAAAATTCTTTTCAGTGGAATGAAATAATTTTTTAGGTCATGGAAAATTTAATTTTCAGCTTTGTGCACGTATGTATTATTTTTTAGATTAATACAACACGACAGAGGATATTTACGCTAGCATTTTGTTTGTATCATTTTCTCTAGTGTATGTATTATTGTATTTAAATGTATTTGTATTTACAATTCCTACTTCTTCCCAAAGATGGCACCACTTCCTATTTTTTGCCATTAAAATCAATAGTTCCTAAATAGCAGAATAGATTTATAAAATATTTCATTCCTTTTCGGATGGAAAATAATATGTAATTTAAACAAATGAAGAAGAATGCACTTTAAAGTATTTCGTTTGCATATCTTAGCATTTGCATTCATAACTCCCACAGTTGTCGAAAGATGGCGCTACTTTCCGATCCGAAAAATTAGTTCTTTTTTCACTCTAGTATTTGATAGAAGTTTAACAGCCTGATAAACTTAGTGAATTTTTTCAAACTGCAAGCAGAAAGTAAATAAAGTTTATACTTTCCTCGGTGACAAGTTTTCCTCAATGATATTCTTATTACTAATACCTCGAAATGGTGCTATTGAAAGTGGCACTAAGTAGCAAACAGTTACATGTTACTGAGCTAAATATAAATAAGATTCATAATTATTTTGCCTAGTAACGGAATACAGTTTCCATTCGTATGAGCCATTTTACTTGCCGTACACTGCGTGTATTGTAACTATTGTAATCTACAGCTTTATTTCAGGAATACGTAGTGCACATTCCAAACCCTCTGACAGTTGAAGACAAAATGACAGAAGAGACAAAACAATCATAAAGTGGTAGTGAAGAGGAAGGAAAGAGCATTCTAAAGTTACAAAACAAACTAGATTCAGAGACGCATTTGTCGCTTTCAACTTAGGGAAATTTTCTGAGAAGGATAACTTGACAGATAATATAAAGACGGTATTAAGGCGGAGCATCAGCTGACATCGAGGATCTTCAAACCTCAAAGTTTAAGCTACGGGGAAAATTCCTTTCATTATTTCTCAAATCATAGATTAGCAAATGCAAGGTTTTGAATTCCGTTCCAAATGAACTCAATTTGCGAATTTCGAAATAAAGTTCACCTTTTTTTCTTCATGAGAAGAGCAAGAGACATCTACATAGTAAGCAAAGGCAGGCAAAATGGCGTCTACAGAGCGTATGTTGCTTTTCTACAATAAAGAAACTGTGAAGAGGGAAATTACCAACACTAGAAACGGAAAAGAGTTGAAAGAGTGGAATAATTAATATATATATATATATACACACTGGTGAAATAAATTAAGAGAATTTGCATATTTTATCGAATTTCATGAAAAGAACTTAACTGATTGTAAAATCACTGCTTCTAGACAAAAATGCAAATATTGTACGTCAAATAGGTAAGCGCACACGTGTGTGTAGACGGAGCCAGTAGAGAAACAGGCTTTATAAGCGCGCGTAAGTTAAGACGCATTTCGTTCGCTAGCACACCTCGGAGAATTTCTTGGTGTTATTTTGCAGCAATCGGTTAATTTCAAATTGTAACAGTAAAAATGAGTAACCACCAACGTTTAGATGATGGAATGAGGTGGCGAATTGTGGGGAGGCTAGAAGCAGGCCAATCTCAAGTCCAAATTTGTAGAGAGTTCAATTTAACGCCCATCGTCGTGTGTAACTTATGGAAACAGTTCCAGGATACCGGATCCATCGAGAGAAAGCCTGGGCAAGGTCGTCCAAGAGCCACGACGGCCAGAGAAGATCGCCATTTGTCGATTATAGCGAGGCGTAACAGGAGTGCTACGGATTCTCAGCTCTCTCGTGACTTGTATGCAGCCACAGGAACCCGTGTATCAAGGATGACTGTTTCCAAAAGTCTTCATGAGACAGGGTTGTTTACAAGAAGACCGGCTGTTTGCGTCCCGCTCACTTCTACGAACAGGAGAATCCGTTTATCATGGTGCAGAGAGCATAGGGATTGGAGTATGGATCAATGGGCGATCAATTCTCTTCACTGATGAGTCCCGGTTCAGCCTAAACACCGATTCTCGCCGTACGTTCATATGTAGAGAACCAGGGACCCGCTACCTACCCTCCAATGTCCGCGAAATCGACCATTATTGTGGAGGTGGTCTGGGCAGGCATCATGTTGGATGGCCGCACACCTCTCCATGTCTTTGAAAGAGGCACTGTGACTGGTGTGAGGTATAGGGATGAGGTCTTGGAGCCCTACGTTCGCCTTTTCAGAGGTGCAGTTGGCCCTGAGTTCATTTTAATGGACGATAACGCGAGGCCACATAGAGCTCTTCTGGCCGACGAATTTCTAGAGAGTGAGGATATTCGTCGGATGGATTGGCCAGCCAGATCTCCAGACCTTAACCCTATAGAGCAGAGGTGGGGAACCTTTTCACCATTAGAGGCCACATGTAAATTAGGTAGTAATAAAGGAGGCTGCATTAAGTTGATGTACCTATAAATGCAACCTTATGAAATTATTTTAGTTAGGTATAGTTTTAACAATTTGGTGCATTATATAGAAAAATAACAAAAAAAAATTAAGTCCTTATTTATTTATTATTTGACTTAAAAAGTTACAATATAAAATATTTTTGTATTCACATAACGGTAAAAACTTGCTATAACATTAATCATTAATTATTATTTTTTTTTTAGATTCATAGATACCACTGTAATTTTTTATATTTCACTGTTGGTATTTTTATTTATATAAGCATACGCACACACGCACACACGCACACACACACACACACACACACACACACACACACACACACACACACATATATATATATATATATATATATATATATATATATATATATATATATATACATATATATACATATACATTTACTTACTTACTTACACACACACACACACACACACATATATATATATACATATACATATACATTTACTTACACACACACACACACACACACACACACATATATATATATACATATACATATACATTTACTTACACACACACATATATATATATATATATAAAGAGAGAGCGATTTTGTACGTGGAGGGTAATCTCCAGAACCACTGCACCTATTTGAAAAATTCTTTCACTGTTTGAAAGGTACATTAATCCAGATGGACATAGGCTATATATTATGTATATCTGATCAATAGAAATAAAGTTAGGGGCTTAATCCTAACAATCTCCATTGTTACCGCTACTGTCCTCTACCGCTTTTTGTGCCGAAGTCTTCAACGATCCTTAGCCTGGTGCTATCGCGGTGGGCTTCTGTTCTGACGTTAGCGGTTCGAAACTAGCCGTCCTCCGGCACGCATTTTTCTTTTGAAAAATTAACTTTAAATATTAACTAACGTAATATTAACTTGAATATTATTTTAAGAATATTATTTTTTAAAAAATTGAATATTTAAAAAAACATTCTTTACTTAAAATCATTTTTTTTATTTTTGTATTTTTATTTCATCTCTTAACCTCTTTCTATTAATTTGAATACTATTTTAGGTCCTTAAAATAATTAAAAAAAACATTCTTTACTTAAATCCTTTTTTTATTTTTGAATAAAACTACGGTCTAAAGCACACCTCTTTCTTTAAAAAAATTACTTTTTCTATTAATTTGAATACTATTTTAGGTGCTTAAAATAATTAAAAAAAACATTCTTTACTTAAAATCCTTTTTTTATTTTTGAATAAAACTACGGTCTGAAGCACACCTCTTTCTTTAAAAAATTACTTTTTCTATTAATTTGAATACTATTTTAGGTGCTTAAAATAAATAAAAAAAATCATTCTTTACTTAAAATCCTTTTTTTTTATTTTTGAATAAAACTACGGTCGCAAGCACACCTCTTTCTTTAAAAAAATAACTTTAATTAATAACTAACGCAATATTAATTTGAATACTATTTTAGGTGCTTAAAATAATTAAAAAACATTCTTTATTTAAAATCCTTTTTTTATTTTTGAATAAAACTACGGTCTCAAGCACACCTCTTTCTTTAAAAAAATTAACTTTAATTAATAACTAACGTAATATTAATTTGAATATTATTTTAGGTGCTTAAAATAATTAAAAAAACATTCTTTACTTTAAATCCTTTTTTTATTTTTGTATTTATATTTCATCTCTTATTCTAATTTAGGGATACCAAAGTGTATCTATACTTCTATAATCTATACTCTATACTAATATATAAAGAGAGAGCGGATTTTGTATGTGGAGGGTAATCTCCGGAACCACTGCACCTATTTGAAAAATTCTTTCACTATTTGAAAGGTACATTATTCCAGATGGACATAGGCTATATATTATGTATATCTGATCAGTACAAAGAAAGTTATGTTGGGCTAAATGTTGAGCTGATGCTTCACCTTTACAACTTTTCCTTTGTCAACCATAGTCAAGTAACCATAGCAACACATGAAACTACATTTTCATTTATTATCAGTAAAACATTTAATATTTTAAAGATCCAAGTGGAAGAGGTATTGATAAATACAAAAAGGATTTTTTAAATTGGCTACGTTTAAGGGTTTATTGAAGAAAATTTCATTTGGAACTACGCTTTTTATTGGACATTTAAGGTAAAAAAAGTTTTACAATTTATTGGCTATCAACTGGAAATTTATTGGTGTAATATTACAGAACTTTATTTAACTTTATGTTTTTGAATTTATGTACAATTTTATGCACAATTTGCGTAAATCGAACTTGAATTATTGAACTTTATTCAAAAATTAGGGTGTTTCATTGAAACTGTGAAATTTATTGATTATTTCGAATAGGACTATGTTTGTTCCTTTATAAGTGAAAAAGTATTGCTTCAATTGAGCTGAAATTATGTATAGATATAGTTGATAGTTCAGATTAAAACATAGGCATATTATTATTTGAAAATCGGGCCCCGGAGTATTTTTAATTAATGTTTTAATGATTTTGCCCCTAAAAGTTGCTTATTTCGACAGCTTCCGTGGCTGTCCTCGCTGATAGCGAGACTATGGGGCCGAGTCGTACCAAAATCGGCACGCGGGTGGCACGATTCAGTGCCTGACGTAGCCGGATTTTTTAATTTTTAATTTTAGAAAAGTTATTTAATTTTTGGTGTCATTTTTTATGCTTTCGTGTTTTTGTGTGTATGGACTCCGCAACCTTTTATCTTCCACTGCACAACAACGTTTTTTTTCAATACTTCCGCGGCACACCACAAGAAAAAGCTTGCAAATATATAAATTACAATAAATATGTATATGTTTTTATTAGATATAAAACACAACAAAATAGCTCTATGTATCAAGATAATTATAATCATTTAAGTTTTATATAAATCATTTTGAACTATACACCAACACAAGAACAAAAATATAAAATTATAGTTTACAAGTAAAAGAATTTTCTCTTTAAATTTTTATATTAAAATTTGTTTTTTTGGTCTTTCCTTAAGCCTAATATAGCAAAGTTAATTTAAACATAACTAATTTATTAATGAGATATTTGAGATTGTTTTGATAAATGTGCGTTTCATATTTGCACGTTTTATATTTGGTTCTATAATAGAAAGAGCTACAGTTCATGGTCAAGATCCTTTAAATATGATCGTTTGTCATTTTCAAGTAGAACCAGTGTCGAAAAACTTTGTTCGCATAAGTATGTCGTAGAAAATGGTAGCAAAATTGCAATGGCCTTGTCAGAAATTTGTGGATATTCTTTCTTAACTGAAATCCAGAAATATGACGCTCGAGCATACATACAATGTATGGCTAACAACATGTTTTTGTATTTTGTATAATTTCGACCCAGAAAAATTAAATATTAACAAAAAGTTAGAGGAATATTTTACTTAGAAAAATTTCTATTTAATGCGGTGGTTAATTTTTTTATTATCATAATCGATAAAATCACCGCGGCACAGTCAAGATCACCTCGCGGCACACTAGTGTGCCACGGCACAGCGGTTGCGGAGCACTGCTGTAGCGGATAGGCTATGGGGCCGAATCGTATCAAAATCGGCATGCGGGTGGCCCCCGGACACAATTCAGCGCCTGACGTTACAGTTTCCAATAAAAATTTCTTTTGCCATCACCGTCAACAAGGGTCAACATCAGGTCAAACATACAAATATATTGGACTTGACTTACGAGAAGATTGCTTTACTCATGGACAATTATATGTTGGTCTCTAGGTCAGGAAATGCGGAAAATCAATTTATTTTAAAACCTCAGAAAAACGAAAAATGTGGTATACCATGAAGTTTTAAAATAAATTATATCTATTTAATATCTACTTAATATAAATAATTGTTTAACCAGGACAAAGTCGGGATGGGCCGCTAGTATATATAATACACTGCTCAAAACAATTAGGGGAGCACATGGTTTTAACGAAATTGCGCAAATACTTACACCGATAAGTAACATAAAATAAATCATCGATAATTTAAAGCCTAGCAGGAAACAGAAGAAGAAAACTTCATATGCAAATCAAAGTTCATGACGTCAAAAACCAGAAAAAGAACATAAGGGCGGAAATCGGTATGTTGCAGAAACGTCTGTTTCACTACCTTAACTGAGAAATTCGATTGCTCAGTTATTCTTTTTGAGAAAAGGTGACTTGAAAATGTCTCAACAACGTGATTT
Source organism: Dolomedes plantarius (assembly GCA_907164885.2). Classification (NCBI taxonomy): domain Eukaryota; kingdom Metazoa; phylum Arthropoda; class Arachnida; order Araneae; family Dolomedidae; genus Dolomedes; species Dolomedes plantarius. The sequence continues at coordinate 34,112,748 of OU015499.1, read as the reverse complement.
ACCGGAATCCATGACATGGCGTATTATAGGCAGACTTAAATCCGGGCAAACTTTACGTAGTGTCGCGGACGCTGTTGGAGTCGCCAGAAGTGTCGTTGCAAGGCTGTGGAATCGATTCCAAGAAACAGGGAATGTTAGACTCGACAAGAGCAAGGTCGGCCACGCGCCACTACAGCAACTGATGACCGGTATATACTGTTAACAGCTCGTCGAAACAGAACAGACAATGCTACTCAGCTGCAAAGACAGTTGCTCTTGGAATCAGGACGAAGGGTGTCCAGCCAAACAGTACGTAATAGGCTTCATCAGGGAGGTCTCTATGCACGTAGGCCAATGGTCTGCATTCCGTTGACCTCACGCCACCGTGCGGCCCGAAGAAGATGGGCTGCTGAACATCGAGATTAGGAGCAACATGATTGGAGCCAAGTGCTGTTTACAGACGAGTCCCGATTCAGTCTGGAGTGTGACACCCGACATGTTTTGGTATGGGGGGAAAGGGCACTCGAAATAACCCCATATTCGTTCGTAAAAAGTCACAATACAGACGAGCTGGTTTTATGGTATGGGGTGGAATCAGCATAGGTGGACGTACGGACCTGCATATCATTCGGAATGGTCCTTTGACGGCTCGAAGGTATGCAGACGAGATACTGAGACCTCATGTCATACCTTACGCTGCAGCCATTGGAGATTCCTTTGTTTTCCAGCATGATAATGCCAGACCGCATACAGCTCGTCTTGTGGAGAACATGCTTGAAGCTGAAACAATACAGCGTATGGAATGGCCAGCATGCTCTCCTGACCTGAATCCAATCGAGCATGTTTGAGACATGTTCGGACGACGTATTGCTGCGAGACCAAGGCCTCCTTTTACTCTCCGAGACTTGCACTTCTTGAGGAGGGGAACAGTATTCCCCAAAGTCTTATCGATAACATCATCGCATCCATGGAAAACAGGTGTGCAGCAGTCTTAGCTGTTCGAGGAGACCACACGCCATATTAAAAATCTTGCATCATTTCTAAACAATACTTTTTTTTATCGTTTACATGTAACCAAATTGTTGCCCTAAATCATCTTTTCATGATTTTTCCATATTTTCAAAGAATTAAAGCTTAATTACAATTTTTTTACGCCTTTTTTTCTGTATTGCGCATTGATACGCGTGTACTATCCATTTTATGCCAATACGTGGCTGTTTCGCACGGTTTTCTTATCTTCTTTGCTTGCTCCCCTAATTGTTTTGAGCAGTGTATATATATATACACGATAATATATAAAAAAATGAACAATGAAATCAATAAAATGTTTCACTAGTTCTTATTTTTAGCGCCAGGTTTGGAGGCCAAGGTGATGTCACTCACATGCATTCAATTCAGTACATGTCTGTGTCTCCTCCACTAATATTCTGAACCCGTCATATTATTGTTATATGCGGATATCGTAATGCATGAAAAATAAATGAAGGAATAGAAAGTATGTGTAACAAGATTTGAGTCTCAACGTATCGAATATTAAATTTGACATTTGATGATACTGCAAAGATAACACCCATTGCATGTCTATCGAAAAAGACAATGACAAGTATTCAGAAAATATCTGCACTGTAGTTTTTTAATGACATACTTTATTTATGAGAAATGAACAGATATATTACGGTTTTAAATAAATGTGAAAACTTTATACTAAAAATCAATACTTTCCTCGATGAAAAATTGCTTATTTTTATCATAATTTATCGTTGACTTAATTAACAAACCACGTAACTCCAAAAAATATGATTTTGGGATTTTCATGCTATTACATTGGTTTATGGTTTATTATTACAATTGTGGCGTAGTATAGGTGAATGTCTGACTACAAGTGCCTCCGCATTGTGGAAAAAAAAACAAAAAACATTGGTTTATGGTCCCTGTAGAACTCTGTCAAACCTCATAACTCCAAAAAATTGAATTCATCCAAAAGAACGTGAAAAACAACAATACTACGTAACTCTTTAACTTAACTTGCTAACTTTATAACTTCACTTTAATTATGAAGATGTTTCATTACATAACAATGTGGTCTACATATATCTCAGTACACTTTAAGGCTGCTGTGTACTAACCCTATTGGATTCGCTCACCTCAACGTTAATCTATGGAGAAAATGTATTCAAGGATTGCCGACTGGGGCTTCAAGGGTTGACAGATTTTTCTAAAAAATTGTACTCTGTAATAAAGAAAGAAATTTTACACCTTGGGGCATTTTTCGTTTAAAAAAATGCAAATCATATATTAAAATTTAAATTATTCGGGAAAAAAATCTGGTGTAGTGTGTTTTAAACGCTTCTAAATTCCTTTGGTGGACACAATTTATAAAATGAATCGTGTTGCAAGGTGCAGAAAAGTTCAGGATATCTGAAAACACCATATTTATTAGATTATCAGCATTTATGCAGCTGTCAATAGTAGGCACATTTTCTCCATAGGTTAACACTGAGGTGAGCGAATCCAATAGGGCTAGTACACAGCAGCCTTAACATTTATTTTTAAGAATGAACGATAATAATTTATCTTTTCACTGTCCCATAAATCAGTTTTTGTTCATACTGTAATAAAGGGGAAATGTGAGTTTCGTGGTTTGTTAATTAAGACAACGTTATATTAATTACTAGCTGAATACCCGTGCTTTGCTACGGAGTACATTCAAATTAAATACAACGGTCAACGTATACAGTTAATGCCAAAAAATATATTTATAAAAAAATTATTAACGGATGTTTTTATAGACAAAATAATGTAGAAGAAAATATTCAAATTAAATCTAATAGAACATACTAAAGAATATAGTACAGTTTGAGGAAAATTTCTTTTACTGCATTTTAATATTTTTTTGTATAATGTCCAATCGTCTGACGCATTAGAAAGAAAAACAAAATATTTTTTTTGTCAATTTATTTCGTTGCTATGCACGTGACACAAAATTAGTTTAAAGTGTCACAAAAAGAAAAGAAACCACGTGATCTACTTTCAATAAATTAAATTCTAAAAATTAATCTTTAAAAATTCACCAAAAAATCAGAAAATTGAGATATAGATTCGAAAAAGATTTCCTTTTAAAGGAATTTTCATGGTCTTTCTCGTGATATGAATTTTATAATCCTCAAATTATTATTTTAAATGCAAACTTTAAAGAATGTTACAAAATCAGCTTAATTTAATTTTAAAAAATCCAGGAAGAATTTTTCAAAAATCTTTCTTAGTGCACCCCTACTCTACAAGAAGAATCGCCATGCAACATTTCAGCCCTTTAGGTCCAGCGGTTTGGTCTGTGGGTTATCTGTCAGTCAGTCAGTCAGTCAGTTACGGAACTGTTTTATATATGTAGATTATTTAAAAGTTAAAGCAGAAAATAGCAGGCATAATAAAATATTGCTTTAATGAAAAAATCTTTAAGATTTAATAGATTTGGAATTACTGCCTCAAAGTAAAATAATTTGTTATATGGATACTGGTCATGCCTTAAAATTAGTCGTGATGCGTAAGGCGGTTCTGCCTATTCCCAAACACACGTATTTAGTGTCGGTTACATCACCGTATCTCACTAAAAAAAAAATAAGGCTAAGTAACATTATGCGCAATGAATTAGGTGTGGCAAATTTCACTGCCTCCTTTTTTTTTGCTCCATGGAGGAAACCTGATGCCTCGGAAAATCATAAGCTCGGCCAACTGCATTTTGCTTTTATTGGCTTATCACGAATTGCTCTAAATGAAGAACAAAACTATTCTTTTCCATCATTTGGAGTTGCTTTTAATGCGCGGCGTATCGTGCCGTACGAAATGGAGGAATGGTGACTCATCCGCAGTTGGACACCTGCCAAAATCGACTCTGCATTTTTCTATTACCTTATGAGTTGAACGGCCGCTCTGCATTCAAGAGTTGATCAAAAGGGACGCAAATGAAAGGACCGAAATAGATGAATGTTTAAGTAATAATAATAATAATTACAGAAAACTCCGGCCGGGCCGGACACATTATAAACGACTTTTCATGAAACGGGGTTTTATTTTTAATCGGGCAGGATTTCACGGTCGAAATAATTTCTTGATATCTTTTGTTGTTAATTTCATTACAGAGGGATAGCATGGTGATTAAATTCGAACTAAGTAAAAATATGATTCCGAGGAAAGACGCAGCTGTTTTTCATGAATTTAAACTCGCTCGTTTCAAAGAAGAATATTTCTGTAATGACCGAAATTTAATGAATAGTTAGACTGTATACTTCCATCATTTTTGCTTGATTACCTGCGAGGAAACTTTGAGAACCTTTGATTATAGTTATAATATAAATAATTTATTTCCCATTCAATCTGTATTAAAGATTAAAAAAAATTTATATTTTTAATGTTTTATATATATCATAAATAATATACTAAATGCTATAATCATAATTCCCACTCTTTTTTTTAACCTAAAAATTAAGCTTATCTTAATGACTTTTCATTTGAAATATAAAAGACCAGGTTCTTTCCTTCTTTCGAACGAAAAAGACGTGCCTGTTAAAACAGGTTTAACTATCATGTTCATTTAGTGTTTTCTTGTACTCTGGTATACCAAAAATACTTTTATAGCCTACTTTCTGTAAAAATGACAAAAAAGCTAAAATTAAATATTAGATAGGTCAAAGTCAGTTATTTGTAAACCACGTCAACGAGACCTAAAAATTCAAAAATAATTGAGAAACGCGTAATTCAACTAAACTTAATTACTAAGATGACTCTAACTTGGTTACCAGGATTAATGTTTTAAAACTAGAACTCGTGAGAGATAAAAATCCCGAACATCGCGTTCGCAACCCCGGGCTCATCTAAAATATTTTAAGGCTGCTGTGTACTATCCGTCTTCGATTCGTTTCGTTAACCTATGGAGAAAATGTGTCCAAGGATTGCCGACTTAGATTGAAAGATTAAAAAAAAATTGTACTCCTTAATAGAAAAAGAAATTTTACTCCTTGGAGCATTTTTCGTTTTTTTTATATGCAAATAAAATTTTTAAATTTAAGTTATTCGGGGGGGAAATCTGGTATAGTGTGTTTAAACGCTCCCAAATTCCTTTGGTGGACGAAATTTATAAAATGAATCCTGTTGGAAGGTGCAGAAGAGTTCAGTGTATCTGAAAACACCATTTTTATTGGATTATCAGCATTTATGTAGCTGTCAATAGTAGGGTTTTCGATTTTGAGCAATTTTTTTAAAACCCGGGTTTCGGGTTTGACGGATTTTTTTCGGTTTCCTTTCCCGGAGCAACCATGGACCACATGTTTTCTATCGGCGAAAGATCCGGAGAGCGAGGCGGCCAGGGAAGCAATTCAATCTGGCGATTGACGAAGAACCGTTGGACAATGCGTGCCACGTGTGGTCGCGCATTATCCTGTTGAAATATGGCTGTGGGCAAGCCCTGAAGGTAAGGAAGGACAACTGGCTCCAACACCTCGGAGATGTAGCGCTGGCTGTTTAAAGTACCGGCAATGCGTACTAGAGGTGTGCGAGAGTGATATCCAATACCGCCCCATACCATAATTCCCGGTGCAGGACCAGTGTGGCGGTGCATAACGCAGCTGTTCAGCATCCTCTCTTCACGGTGTCTCCAGACTCGAATGTGACCATCGTGGTGTTGCAGACAGAAGCGTGACTCGTCAGTAAAGACAATTTCATTCCATTCTGCCGTCCACATCCTTCTGTCATCGCACCATTGGCGGCGGAGACGTCTGTGGTTCTGCGTCAAGGGTAGACAAAGCAATGGACGTCTTGCGGACAGACCACTCTGCTGTAAACGGCGTCGAATGGTACGCGCAGACACTGGATGATGCGTTACAGACTGCATATGCTGTGCTATGGTTCGTGATGTGACTGAGCGATCCGTCACTGCCATGCGCTCAATTTGCCTGTCATCACGTGAAGTGGTGCGCTGAGGTGGATGCGATCGAACACGCCGGTCCGTCGTATCCTCCTGCATCCAACGATCACATATCCGCATTACAGTTGTTTGGTTTCGTCCAACACGACTACCGATTTCCCTGAAAGATAATCCACAATCTCGGTAGGCCACTATCCTTCCTCTGTCGAACTCGGATACTTGATCAAAAGATGATCGCTGTTTTCGACGAGGCATAATTGATCGTTTTTTTGAAAAAACCACAAGAAAAACACAATTGCCGAACTTGAAATCGTCGAAATCTCCAAGCCTTAAATAGCGCTTTGAAGTGGCGCCACAGGCGCGTGTGATGTGCGTCTGCGCTGAAATTCTAATCATTTGCATATCTCACCTCCGCTAATGCATGTTGTAAATTTCATGTTATTTGTATGTTTCCTTCAGGGTGTTGCATTTACAGTGGCCAGCAGTGTACATATGAGTGTAGTTTTATCAGTTTCCTATTGATAGTTTAAAAGTAATGCTGCACGCAAACTCAAATTAGCAGTTAATCATATAAAATTCTAAACTGCTAATTTGAAAATTATTTATAGATTTATAATTTCCATTTTTATAGATGGCATACTTAAAGATATGTACTTTATATGTATAAAAAAAGAAAATTTATTTTTCAAATATTATTTGAGTTTTGTGGTTAGAATTAGACCTTATTTATAATCATTTCGTTGAGCATCAAGGTCCTGTGCGCACTTAAAATAAAAAAATAAATCTTTGAAATCTCGTAATGACATCTCTTCGTAAAAAATCCTGTAATACAGCTCCACTGAAGCTGAAAGAACTGAAACCGAAACATACCTGACCTTAGTTTATCTTGAATCATCAAGAAAAGTTAAGAATATATTTAATGTCTGTTCTACTGTGTGAAAAAATTTAAGGACTTTCCAGGACTTTTTAAATATTCGTGTTAAAAATGAAGACCTTATATTAGGACCACAAATATTATTAGGTACTTTTAAGAACTTTTAAGAATTTTTAAGGTCTACAGAAACCGTGTGTAATTATTTAAAAAAATCATTTTATTAAAATTTTATCACGGTATTCAAACATATTTGTTTGAATGTTTGAAAAATGTTTTTCCAGTGACCTACATTTGAAAACATAGATTAAAAATCATTCTTTGTAATTTAGAGCATTCGAAGTTCAAATATCAATGTAAAGATTAAAAAAAAATTGTTATCAACTACGAATCTTCTGGCTTCTTATTCATCAAAATTCCTAATTTCTGAACATCTTTTCATTATAATTTGACCTGAATACTTAGTAGTCATTAGTCTTAGGAATGGAAAGGTGGAGAATGATTCACGGTGATTCATCAGAAGCGCTTGAATTTCACCTTTAATGTGTGGCAATAGCATCATAAATGGAAGATTCCAAGTTGTTACTAAGGGTTCCAACTTGTGTTTTGTGAAGACCATGGGTTTCACTGATAAAAATTAGGCTCTCATAACAAAATTATTGCTTGAGATTTGATTAGTTGATTTAATTGAGTAAACAAAATATTTACTAAAATTCTCAAAAAATATTAATATTCCACAGAAGAGATCTCTAGTGGTGGGAGGAGGAATCAAACTTGCATTTGATTTTGGCTAATCTATATGTATAAAACGCATATGTATGCGGCACCAAAATCGACGATATTTCTGCACTCCGAATGGCAACGGCTGCAACAACCAGATGTAAACTTTAGCGGCCGTCCGCAATTTGCAACCGCGTGTCAACATGGATTTACGCACTGAAATCAGGAATGCTCGAAAGAGAGCTGCACGATCAAGTGAAAATTGTGAAGAGTCTCAATAAGAAAGCGAAGAAGAAATAATTCATTAAGAGAGGGTATAAATTTTCGCGAGGTTAGGCTTAGCCGTCGCCGGCATAACAACCGACAGCCAGTAATGGTTAATTTTCTACACTTTTTTTAGTACTTGCTGAATTTTTACTCCATTTTATAAGTGAAGAAATTTTCTCAACAATTTATTATTTGATATGATTAAGTGTAGATATCTGAATTGTTAACAATAGTACATACAGAGAGTGATGTAATCAACACGATATTTTAGCATACTTGCTGAATTTTTACTCTATTTTTTAAGCGAAAAATTCCCCCCACCCCGACAATTTCTTATTTGATGTAATGATAAAGTGTAGATATCTCAATTTTGAAAAATAGTTCATATGGAGAGGGATATAATTTTTAAAATCATTAGCGTTGGTTTTCCTCAGTCTTATCTTTAACTCTGTTCTGAGGTAATGGAAATTCACATTTTTTAATCACAATGTTTTAGAATCAGCCTTATAGAAAATTTAGCAATTATAAATTTTTTGGCTGAGCTCCCACTACCCCTTAACAATGTATATTTTCGATGACAGGTACGGGTAACATTCCTTACATATGTTACTTTAAGTTGAGTTGTTTTGCAAAAGAAAGTATAAAACTAAAGCGACCATTCTGGTCGCGCAGTGGCTAGTGTTGACAAATTTCTGTAAGCAGATTGCTTTATAAATGTTTCGTGCCTGAGTAAAATTGCTTATATGCGGATACACTCGTAAAATAACATGGCGTTTCTCTCTTCTTTCATGGAAAAAAAGTAAACATTTTAACGCAAAAGATAAACTACGATCATTTTAACGCAAAAGATAAACTACGATCATTTTAACGAAACCCAAAATACTAAATCATAAAAAAAAATCGTAACAAAACTGATCGAGTCCATTTCCCAACTTCAAATAACTTTTTATAGAAATAAAACTAGGAAACTGGAGGAAAAATCGGAAGAAATTATTTCTCATTTGAAATCAACGATGGCGTCTTTAAATAAATATTTTGCTCTTCTAAAAGATTACAATAACTACTGGGTTCTCAATCCTTTCAACAATAATGAAAAACCAAGAGAATTATAAACAACAGAATATGAAAACTGCTTACCCCTCAGATCGTCGACCTGATATAGAACAACCAAATAAACTTCCCATTTACTGAACTTTCATTAAAAGAGTTTGGTATGATTTCAAAGAAAATAATCCAAAGTTTTTCTAAAAGGCAATTCGCAGTTTGTTTCCATTACCTACCAAATATTTCATTGAAAGCAGATTTCCGCTACGCTGCAATAATAAAAATAAAATAGAGAAACAGCTGTCCGCAGTTAAGACGGCATGTCTCAGATCCTCTTATTACAAAATGGCGAATTTTGGTCTACTTTTTTTTTAAAACCAATAACACAATAGCAAATGAATATTTTTGCAATTTGATTTTTTTTTCATTTTAAAAATTTTTTTAAATGAAATGCACGCATTGCCCCAACATTTTTTTAAAACTTAGTTTCCTCAAAGAGCAATATCAGCTTTGTATCAGTGGTAGTCAATAATTTAATGCCCTGCAAAAAATTAACTTCTGAAAAATTTGAAACTTCAAAACCTACGCACTCTATATTTAAACTCCGACAAAAAAATGAAAACACGATTAAAAATTATCCTTTTGCTAATCTGTGGTGTGAAAATATTCAGATTAAAAATACCACGTTGCTTAACATTGGTATTGACGATTGGCAATTGCAACTAATGCCACGCCTTCAACCCAATTTAGAAAAAAAATAATAAAGGAACTTCATCCAGCTTTTTAATTTATCAGTTTGAATTCATAATATTTGCTTTCCACTACTAATCTTTTTTATACGTTTTCAAAATATCATTTTTGATGTTTTATTTATAACCAGTAGAATTTGCTATAAAGCTAAAAAAATTATTGAAAAGAATCCGGCAATTAAAATCAGTTGGGAACTGCCATAGAAACTTTGACGACTAATCCTAATGCGTTGTGAACAACAGAAAAATCGTCTGTTTGCAGAACAGCTCTTTCAACGAAACTCATTGAATGAATACTTAATTTCGTGAATGAATACTTCAAAATTTAGTCATTCTGATTTCTAAGTGGCAACAGCGGATAAAAAGTTTAAAAAAACAAAACAAAACAAAACAAAACAACAACAACAACAACAACAACAACAACTACTGATCGTTTGTTCTTTTTAACGTGTAACATTTTATCTTTTTTACTGTTATTGCTGCGATGATTTATTTCCTTAGAAATTCATTTATTTGTATATAGTTTGTAAAATAGTAATTTCTTCTAGTAAATGTAGTGATGTAGAACTTTGTTGTTGCATCATTAAATCATTCTACACATATGGTTAAATCCGGGAACCATAACTATTCATTTTATAAATTTCGTCCACCAAAGGAATTTAGGAGCGTTTAAAAAACACTATACCAGATTTCCCCCCCCCCAAGAATAATTTAAATTTTTAAACATTATTTGCATGTAAAAAAAGGAAAAATGCCCCAAGGTGTAAAATTAATTTTTCTATCACGGAGTACAATTTTTGAAAACAATTCTTTAAGTCCAAGTTAGCAATCCGCGTACACATTTTCTCCATAGCGTAACATTGAGGTGAGCGAATCCATTACGGTTAGTACACAGCAGCCTTAAACTCTGGAATAACAATTAAGAATGGCAACTAGTTCCAAACTCATGAATATAGTTCTTCATTAGGCCACACCTGAAGGTTCAATTTTCTCTTTGGACAGTTCATAAATGCAAAGATCATTAAACCGTTTGATATAAACAGGCGAAATAGCAGAATTTTACAGATAACCTTCGAGACAGTCTCTTAGGCAAGGAAGTTCGTCTGCCTAAGAGACGAGGTAAACAAATTTATGTCCTCAAGCCCCCGGAAAAATACACACCTGAAAACGACAAGAAATAAATATTAGATTTTAAAATTCTAATCGAACTACTTAAGTGACATTTTAACTAAATGAAATAAGGGATCAATTTGCAATTATTTACATGCCGCATATATATATATATATATATATATATATATGGTGCCCCGTATGAAGGGGGCTTAAGTCAAAAACAGTAATTTAAATATACCAAGTTATTGGCTTTTATACCAATCGCAGAACAATAATTTCGACTTGAGTCTTTTGTACAAAGAAATGTACTTTTGTATGCAAAATTGATAGACTTAAGCCTTTTATACAAGCCAAAAGATTTTTTTATAAATACTAACTAATATCTGAAAATCCCTTTTTTTGACTTAAGCCCTTTATAACGGTCACCATAGATATATAATTCAAATAATTTAAAGCATTACATGCCGTTGCCTCGCTAGAAATTTTATAAATTCATTTGCACCAAAAATAAAAAAATAACTAAAACCCCCGGGAAAATTGCAGTTGATCATCTGAATGTCTAACGAAGGGTTGTACGTGTTGGTACAAACTTTTATACCCCTAATTAAAAATTATTGTGTATTTAAGAATCATTTATCTTGATCTTATTCTCTACATATCACAGTCTAATTTTATTATGTTCAAATGCATTCAGAATTCTCCTCGATAAATCGTTTTTCTTTTTTTTTAACTATTCAATCCGAAATATCGCCTGCAGCTCACAAACACGATAAATGCGAAACTTGGTTTAGAAAGTGTTTCTAACTTGTTAATGGTGCCATGGTATTAATTGTGAGGTTTAAATTGACGTCAGCGGACAGCAATTACACGAAGAGGCAAATCATTTGGGGCTGATATTGAAGCGAACTACGTGCCAAGTTGAAGTATTTATCTATTTGTTATAGTGTGGAATAATAATGCCAATCTTTTCGAAATTTCATGCCCTTATTTTTGAGCATATTATAGGTAATTATTTCATCCCATTTCTTTCCTGCGGGCTCTGATTTAGTTTCTCTGTATTGCAGATAGATTTTTTAAAAATTATTTATTAAAATTGTGTTTTTTAATTCCATATATAAGATTCTTTTTCTGTCGCAAATACTCGTTTCATTCATAATATAAATTCTATATCCTGCTTCCTATTACAGAATAATTACTAACTATTTCCTATTACTATTTTAATATCTTGTTTTAATAAAGACATATCTGTTTTGCGTTCGACTCAAGCTTGAGTTGGATAGCTTAAGGCTTTCCTGGTGAATCTATTACTACTGGCTCTAACTTCAGATCTAATAAGAGAAATCCCAATTTTTGTTCAGATTCTAATGGTTCCAACTCTCCAATTAGATCGGAGTATCTTGGGGTTGTATGGAGATCTTATTACTCTGCGACTCCAACTTGTGTTAGATACTTTGATTATTTTTAGTGGCCATGAAAATCTGTTAGCTCTAATCCAGCGAGACCGTTTCGATATCTTCGACTTCCAACAGAATCTATTAGCTGAGGATCCAACTATAACTAAAAAGTAAATAATTCAACAGAGAAAGATATTTACTAACAGGAAGAATGCAGACAAAATAAACAGAAATCACGCACTTAGAGCTAAACGCACCATAAATGCAAGACTCTATAGCAGCAAAGGAACTAATCCATATAACGAGGCAGTCGACTGATCTCTTCATCAGGAGGCCTAACCAAATCAGTTACCTCAAGGAGGAACTTTCTGAATAGGATGCAGGTCTGACCAAAAGACTTCCCAAGGCCCCGAGATCCCCATTGAAACAGATAGTCAAATCAAATGAAAATAAACAGAAATCCTGCACTTAGGGCTAAACGCACCATAAATGTAGTAAAAAGTAAACATACAATGCTAAAAGAACACAAATGAATAGACAGAGATCTCCCAATTGAAGTTTTTAAGCCACAAAAATTTGGAGAAAATGTGAAACCAGAAAACCCTATCTTAATTGTCCTTAATATACCCCCGGGTCTAAATGCCATTTTTAAAAATACTTTTAGATTACCCAAATTATTAGGGAAATTGTTCTTACGTAGGGTTTTCTCGAAATTATGACACGCCTCCAAAAAGTCGTCACTGTTATTGCAAATGTTTTTTATTCTGTTTAGTTGTGAGTGAAAGATATTATAATAAAGTTTATGGTTTAAATTGCTATGGAAATTGGTAAACGTAATAACCTCAAAGTTAAAATCTAATCTTTTATCATATATCCCGATTTTTGATTCGCTATTTTTAATTTTAATTTTAATATCCAAATAAGCTGCATAATGATTATCTTCATTAGTTCTGTTTAAAGGTAGTTCCTTTGGGTAGATATGAACTGAGGATACAACTTCATTCCTGATTAGGTTATGTAAGTGTAATAATTCTAGAGGCTGATCTCGTTCTGTAGTTTATCTTTTGATCTGTCAGTATAACTAAGATCTGCCAATGACTATATTTACAGTTTATCTATCTAAGTATATCTGGATCTTGTCAGAACATATTTTCTCTGCCCCTAGTCTAGTTCCTGTTGGATCTTTTTGATAAATTCGGGTTCCATCAAAATCTATTTGCTGGGACTCTAACTGTATCGCCAGTTGAACTTTCAGCTGTTTGCAGGATCTGTAAACTCTAGCTACGACTGAAGCATCTTATAGATCATACCAGATATCAACGGCTGTTGTTAAAATCTACTAGTACTGGCTCTGACTATAGCCCCAGACTTATAGCCTTTAAATATATTCATTTTGATAGAGTATGTATTTGTGTGTGGCTCCAACTCCAGATTCGGTTAAATGTCCTGATATCTTTGGCCTCTATCAGAATCATTCTCTTTGGATCCAGTTAGATCCTTTCCAATTCCTCTAGCTTTCATTAGACTTTATATTTTAGTATATGGGTATAAAGCCGGGATTTTTTCTAGACCTCCCGTGTGACAGAAGCTCCCGGACTGTCCTTTCAAGACTGGCAAGCGGTCACATCAAGTGCCTGTCATTCAGTGAGGGCGGGAAGGACTTCGCCAACTGCACCAAGTGCCACGACCACCAGACTTCTGCAGAGCATATAATGGATTGCATGGGCCTCTCTAAAGAGGGAATCTATCGCGATCCTCTTCTTGTGCTCTACTTGCTGAGAGTCAACGGACTTATGGATCTCGTCTGACTTCGTCAGACACTGGATAGGCAACAGCAACAACACAACAACATATTTTATATTAACTCCGTCTTGGAATCTTACTCTGGTTAGAGACCATTTGATATTTCCCAGCTTCTTGTCTAAATCTAACACCTCTGGCTCCGATTCAGCGGCTCCAGTTCGATCCTTTTCGATATCTCTAGCCTCTTACAGATCTTTAAGCTCTGGCTCTGGTTTTTAGTTCAAGTTAATTAGATCCTTTTAGGTACCAAAGTCTCCAAATTAATCTACTTCCAAGTCAGATTCTTCTAGGTATTTATGACATTTGCTACAATATACAGGGTGGTCCAAAACTACTGAGCGCATTTCATGTTTGAAAAAAAAGAACAAAATGGCGTAAGTACATGTTTATTGTTTTCTTGGAAAGAAAATTCAAAACAGTTTTACACAAGAAAATTTTAAACATTAAATAACTTCCACATAAGCCGGTAGATGGCATGACAACATTTTGTAAGAAAAATTTACTAATAGCACCAGTCTTCAAATGACTACCGTACAGGAAAAAGCAATGTGTGTTTTGTGGTTCCATGAAAGCAAATTCGTTGTAACTATTCAGGGACGTTTTCATTTAGAATACTCAAATTGACGTCCTCCAAGTAAGGACCCTTTTAAACGTTGGTACCAACAATTTAAGGACAATGTGGAACTGGAAGGACACGGGAAGTGTGTTCTGTTTATGATCTACGAGCGCCTTTCCTATGTTCCATATTTCCTTAAATTATTGGTACCAACGTTTAATAGAGTCCTTACTTGAAGGACGATGATTTGAGTATTCTAAACGAAAACGTCTCTGAACAGTTACACCGGATTTGCTTTCATGGAACCACAAAACGCACATTGCTTTTTCTTCTACAGTAGCCATTTACTGACTGACGCAATTAATAAATTTTTCTTGCGAAATGTTGTCGCGCCATCTACCGGCTTATGTGGAAGTTATTTAATGTTTAAAATTTTGTTGTGTAAAACTGTCTTAAATTGTCTTTCCAAGAAAACAATAAACATGTACGTACCTCCTTTTGGTCTCTTTTTTTCAAACATGAAATGCACTCAATTTTGGATCACTCTGTATACTGGTTCTGTCATGAATCAGAAGCTTACAAGTATATCCGGTATAGCAGATTCTTTAGGTGATCATATAACATACATATACACGTTAATACAGAGGTAATTACGCTGAAGTGCCACTGAATTAGGGATACCTACCTAGTAACGAGTTGGGCCTCCTCTGGCCTTGATAACGGCTGCCACACGACGAGGCATAGTTTCAGCAAGTTTCCGGAAACGTTTCACGGGAATGGCTTGCCAAATATTGGCTAAAGCTGTCCATAATTCAGTACGGTTCTTTGGTGCTGTGTGATGGCCTTTCACGCCTTGTTCCAAAACATCCCAAAGATGCTCAATAGGATTTAAGTCTGGGCTCCTAGGTGGCCAATTCATGACAGAGAAGTCAGAAGAATGCTCATCCAACCAGCCAGTATCCAACCGGGACTTGTGAGAGGTACAGTTGTCTTGCTGGAAAACTCCATTACCGTGCGGATAACAGAACAGCATAAACGGATGGAGGTGATCACCCAGCAATTCTACGTACCGAATTGCATTGAGGGAGGTTGGTACACTCACCAAAGATCCCAAACTGTGCCATGAAAAAACACCCCAGACCATGATTGAGCCACCATGCCGTTGTACAGTTCCAGCCAGGCATGCAGGATCCATTGCTTCATGAGCCTGACGCCATATTCTCAGCCTCCCGTCGGCGTTAAGTAGTCGGAATCCAGACTCATCACTCCATGCTACTCGTTTCCAGTCCTCTACACTCCAGTCTCTGTGCTCTCTTGCCCAGGCAAGACGTGCAGCCCGATGGCGAGTATAGAGCAATGGTACTCTCGTAGGTCGACGGCTCCCGAAACCCATACGGTGAAGCGAGCGTTGCACAGTCCGTTTACTGACTGTACGACTGGCACCGTCATTAAACTGGGTGGTAATTTGAGCTAATGTTTGGCTTCGCTGGCTACGTACAATACGCCTGAGCCGTCTCTCACCACGCACTGTCAAGGCTAATTGTCCTTTGCAGTTTGCCCGATCGCTAGTTTTTTTTCCACCATTCATGTATTCTTGGTATACTCTTGACACTGTCGACCTTGAAAATCCTAGCTGTCTGACGATTTCGGAAATTGAATGGCCCATGCGTCGCGCACCTACGATTTGTCCGCGATCGAAGGCTTCTAAATCAGGCAGTTTACCCATACTGGCAATTCCAACAACTAATTCAGAACAACCACAGTACGCGCTATCTATGCAGTTACCACAGTGCCCTCGGTTGCGCATACATGATGCGCAGCGCTATACAATTTGCATAGGCTTTGCTATCCCTAATTCAGTGGCACTTCAGTGTATTTCAAAATCTCCTCCTATAAAAGTCGCGGAGGAACAACTGATGATTACCAAACTTCATTACACTGTCGGATTTATTGTTACGGTTGAGTTCTTTAAAAATCAACTTACGTCGTTGGCGTTATGCACAACTGTATTAACGGACATTTGTCGTTAATTTCACCATTACAAGTTCCATGTTATATTCTTTCTGAACGTATATGATATTCTCTCCATACGTATATTTATAATCTTCTGATCCATATTATATTCTTTCTGAATTCTTCTTTTTAATTAGGCTAGGTTTATATTAATTCACGGAAATGTTCTCTTCGCATAAAACCGTAACGCAAAATTCCTTTAACCATCAGAAATACGCAATATATTGTACCCTATCGTGAAAAGCTGTTAAAATTCCATATCGGCTGGTGCACTCTGTTAAGAGTACTTGGAAGATACAAGCGTTTTTTATTCCCTGTTTTAAGAGCTTCCTGATAAAAGTATGCATCGTATAGGAATGCAACCAAACTATTTTTCCCCCTTGACCGAATGTTGTTTTAAAGTGGATGCCGGATTGAAAAAAATAGAATAAAGGCGTTCTCTATGCCGCATTCGAAGAAATATGACATCCAATCATTTTATGAGTTTGGTGACGGCAGATGAAAACCTTTTTTTTATTATTAATTTGTAAAGAATATCTTTTTTCTTTCTATTTTTTTCAGGATTTCCACTTTTAAGTAGTAATATTTCTAATACCCTTGGAATGAAAGTGTGAAAAGGTCTTTTCAAGGTATTCTATTCTTATCGATTACAAATCAAGGTTGATAAGAGTGCGTGGTAACAACCTAATTCCAATGTTGTCGTTAACATCTTAGCAAGATAAAGCTGATCCCACGAGAATACGCTCAATCAACAAAGGATTTGCACATCGCGAGTTCTGTCTGCTTGTGACAAACAAGATTTGTGTTTACACGATTCTTACTTTTCTTTATTTGACCTAGGGCAACAAAAGAAATAAATGAGATTTGCGAGTATGCGTGCGTGTTAGAATTTTAGAATTCAGTTCATTTCATTTCGCCAAAAATAATTATTCCTCAGTACCGATAGATAATTAAATCCAATAATAAAAAGCCTTAATACTAGTTTCACCATAAATAACTGTAAATTATGCTCAATTCGAATTTCCAACGCAAAATAAGCTCTTGTCTGGTTTTCTAGGACCCTTTCTACGTTTCTTGCATTTTCTGTACTCTTATGTTTTCTACTTTTTTCCCCCTGCTCGTATTGGCGATTCCACCCTTCATAATTTAGCTATTGTGAAATGGAAACACACCCAGGTTGCTATTTTGCTTGCTTGGCTTACTAGACAATTTCTGTGTTGTTATTGTTGTTGCTGCTGCTAATGCCCCCTGGTGGGAGGCTCCATTCACCAGATCCTAATAGGCTATTGGGCTGAAAGGGACGGCTTCTGTTTAGAATTAGCACCACAAGGGTCGGAGTCCGACTTGGCTAAATGACCGGTCCCGTAATTTTGAACCGAGTCAAGTGACGAGACCGGAACACTTGATCCCGCACCTCCAGAGGTAAATTTGAGAACTTGGAGGACATTGCACCACGACCTATTTTACGTGTTCCGGCCACCATCAGTGAACACAGCGGTGAATTTGCAGCGACGAGCATCGAACCAGGGACGTTCAGATCTCTGGCCCGCTGCTCTTGCCAACTGGGTCACCGCGCCCTTGAGACAATTTCTTACTCTGCTTTGTGATGAATAAATCTGAATTTGCTTTAGAAACTTGAATTTGTCTTATTTACACTTATGATGAATTTATTACGTTTTTATTCGCTAAATTATTACATTAGTTTTTGTGCTAATCTTCCTCTTACGAGTATATATCTAATTGAGGAGTTTCTTAACCGAACAGATCACTGTCGTAGACTAAAATCGCACCCACATTTTGTCCAAACGATGATCAAGGTTATTCGAAATTGTTGACAGAGGAAGAGGTCAACTGTCGAAACAATTTCTCTCTTCCTTGGAAAAAATTCAGGGTAAGACGAATGTTGAATAAATACTCCATTGGTAGTAAGGGGATGAGAGCGGAGCAAAAATGTTGCACTAATTTAGGCTTAACAGTCAAGATAAGATAGGCTTAAAAGCAAAGAAAAGATGAATATACTAAAGATGTTCTAATTTATGATTAAATTTTTATATATACAAAAATTTAAGATTAGTAAGGGGGGAAATGTCTATCGTTGCATTAAAAGTTCGGCATTTGTGCTGTAAAAAATGAAGTATGCTGATACACAAGCGGGCGGAATATAAACGCAATAGGCATAATGGTAAAGTGATAAACTACAATCATAAATACGGAAAGACTTACTTTTGTAAGGAAATGTTCAGGGCCTTTTTATCGCATGGGCAAATCGGGACTTTGCCCAGGGCCCCCTGATTTTAGGGGGCCCCAAAACCCCCTTGGTATATGCACCTAGTACTTCTAACAGTATGTATTTTTATAAATGTCTGTAAGGGGGGGCCCCCAAATAGCATCTGCCCAGGGGCCCCCAGCGTTCATAATCAGGCCCTGGAAATGTTAAATTCTTCAAGGTCACATCAATGTACACGTGTTGGAATTATAAAAGAAATAATAAAAAGTAAATAAAATTATATGAACTGAAAGTCTGGATCCTAAATTAGTTATTTAAACATAAAATCAAGAAATTACATATTATAATACGTCTTATTTATTTTTTAGTTTTTTAAAATTTACTTTCTCCTTTTTCTTAAATTCATTTTTGGTACTTCGTTCTCTCAGAACTCCAGTTATTTTCAGCCCGTTCAAAAGTGAAGCGAATTTAGCAAACTTTTTTAATAATTTATCTTTCTTTAAATCAACGCTTTTTTTTCTAGCATTTGTTGTCATTGAATATAGGGATGCGACATCGATGTCGATGTTTTCAAAACATCGATATTTTGATAAAAACATCGATGTTCTAAACATCGATTTATTGAAGCCGATTTTTTTAAAACATCGATGTTTTGTGTTTTAAAACATCGATATGTACATACAGTCGGACCTCTATTTAACGAACCTCTATTTTGCGAATTTCTCTTTTTTTTTTTTTTCCCGAATGCGGAGGCACTTGTCGTGAGACATTCGCCTATACGACGTCGCAATTTTACTGCCCATTTTATTGTGGGGGCACCATATAGGCGGACAGCATTACCCCCTATGAAGGGACGACACGAACGGAGGCATATTTCGTGGCGTGACGCCAGGATTCGATCTGAGCACCCTCAACACCGCAAACCAGCGCGCGGTACCACTGGGCCGCCACAAGCCCGCGAATTTCTCTATTTTGCGAACTTTTCCTTGGAACCAAGAACATTTTGCGAATTTCTTCGTAAAATAACCTCCAAATAGCGAAGTGCATTCTCCATTTAACGAACTTTTTCTTGTGATCCAATATTTTTTTCTCCATATTTCTCAAAATATTTCTGAACATTTTAAACTAATACTCTCTTTTAACACATTTAACACATTAACATTCTTTTAACACGTTTCGAGGCGGATTACAGTTTGAAGAAAATACGCCTGAAGGGGTTTTTGGAGTATTGCAAAGATGCGAGACGTATTATGAGAGAAAGTACTTTTTCAAACAAAAAACTCAGACAAAATTAACAAACTTTATCAGTAATTAAATTCAAGTACGATGCGATAATGCCATTAAAATTCATTAATTTTAATATAATTTTTTTATTGAAAATACAGTGTATTCCCGGACAATGTTTTGTTTTATTCTTGCTCCTTGAAGATTTCGGTTTGATGGGTAAGATATATAAAACAAATAGACATTAATTTACAAAATAAAGGTGGGATTAATTACTTTTATTAATAATATTTAGTGTTTATGAATTTAAAATCTGTCTTGTGTAGTTTAAAGTATTTTAAAAATTAAATCTCTATTTTCTTAAAATTTTCCATATAACGAACTTTTTTGCGGGATTTAGCGACTTCGTTAAATAGAGGTCCGACTGTATATCTAATTTTCTTTTGTATTATTTAATTTGAAAATAAAAGATTTGTTAATAAATTGTTCTTATTAATTTTTTTTTATATTAAATTCTGTTGAACCAAACTCAAAAATTCTTTGAATGATTTTGCCTTATACTCTGCTGATATGAAACCAATGCTTTTATCTCGTGTTACAGTCATGACCTTTAGAATTTTTTTTTACTAATTTATTTAAGCCTCCTGGAAGTAAATTATTCTCCAACTTGTAAATAAATATGACGTGATATTTACAGTTTTTTTTGTCACATTCAACCAATATAAATTAGAAAACATGATGGATATTTCCCTATGGCTTTGGTCCTATCAATTGTTTTGATAGCAAAAATATCTTCGTCAGATTTCTGGGAAAAGAAATAAAATGTATCATGGAAATTCTGTGATATGCGCTGACTATAGCAACCAAGTTTTTATCATTTGTGTCAACCCAATCAGAGAGTAAAATTAAATCCCCCCCCCCCCCCACGACTAACCAAAGTAAAGTTAGAGGTTACTAAAGCAGTTTTAAAATATGGATGTTCAAAAACATCGATGTTTAAAAACATCGATGGTTTTTGGGTGATGTTTTATTAGCATCGATGTTTTAATATTGAATATCGATGTTTCAAAACATCGATGTTATGTTGTCGGTGTCGCATCCCTATTTGAATCGTATTCTTTTCCCTTGTTTTGAATCATCTGTACTGTGTTATAAAAATCGTTCAGTTCTATCATTTTTCAAAACTTCTTCAAAAATAAAAAGATTATTTTTACATTACTTCTGAAACAAAATGCATCCAAGCAGAGAACGTTACTGACACAGGTTAAAAGGATTCTGTTAAATTTTATTCACTGTGTTGCCAAATGTAACAATTGTAATATTTTATTTTACTTATCATCGTCTCTTTCTTATAATCCATTAGTTTCTACTTTTACGTGCGTGGTAAATATCATTTCCATCTTTTTTTATCGTAAGTGCATTACCGAAGCCATTTCCATTTTTAGTACTACATTTCGCTAAAAAGGATCACGAAAAAGGGTTATTCCATCGTTTTCCATTCGGTGACATCATTCTTTGACGTCATCAACAATTCGGACACGCGTCTGCAAGATATCGAAGGCGTTTTCAATTCGTGACATTCTGGGAGATTGTTTGCCATCCGAAAAAAGAGTGCAGAGTGAATCACTCTTGGAGGCCCACACCAAGCAGCGATACTGCACGCCCTCTCACGCATCACGACCGAACATGTCTGTTACAGAATTCGAAGTATCGTCTGCGTGGATGTTGTTCCGCTCCCATGCTAGTTTTTGTTTCGTTTTTTTTTTTTGTTTGTAATTACGGATACGAAATAGGCGTTTAAATCGTGAAATTTCTAGAAGCTGTTCTGAATGGACTGCGATGATAATAAATGGTTTCGAATTTGACGGTTTACTTTTCAAATTGTGCGCCACGCAAGGAAGGCTGTGAGAGAGATAGGGAAGTTATTTTGCTTTGTTTTACAACGATCTTTCTCTTCGCCGATAGATCTGCAAAACGATGCCGTTAAACAGTCACTTTTTGTATTTCGCTATGCTGTAATAAGCAAAACATAAACAGAATTACCATTTTGAGCGAGATTTTGAAAATTACCTAAATGTTTTTAAAAATGGATAGAAAATTCTTTAGTTGTGACATTTCTAGATGCTGCTATGTACAGACGGTGATTCCAACATTCAGTTTCGTATTTGACGGTTTGCTTTCAAAATTGCGCGTTACGCTAGGAACGTAGATAAGGGATGTTATTTTACTTTGTTTAATACCGTTCTTTCTCACTGTCGATAGATTCAACAAAATGAAGCTATAAAGTTGCTTTTTCTAGTCTTATAACGCCATGCTGTAATTAGCAGAACATGCAATTAGCAGATACGCCTATTGGCTAATGATTGAATAATATCACCACATGGCTTTGTTCTGGTTGCATATATATATATATATATATATATATATATATATATATATATATATATATATATATATATATATATATATATATATATATATATATATATATATATATATAAAATTTTTTTTCGTCGTCGTCTGATGCGGAGGCACTTTGTTGAAAGACATTCGCCTTTTTTTATTCACCACGATATACTGGCTACTTTATTATGGGAGCACCGTAAAGATGAGCCAGCATTGCTTCCTATGAGGAGGACGACACGGGAATGACAAAGCTTTATTCGGGATTTGAACCCAAGCCCACAGCGTGACAGCTCAGAACGCTAACCACTACACCATGTGGGCGGCTGGCACTCACACACACACACACACACACACGCACACACACACACACACACACACACACACACACACACGGATTACGACGGCCGGCGATGGCTTCTTGAATCGAAAAGATGTAGTCGGGTTTGAGCAGCAACAAATCCAGTCAAATAGTCCAGTCGATGGGATTAATAAATATATTAAATCTAGCTCATATTTATTTGATTATTGATATTTAGTTATTTAACATAGATAAGATGTATAAAGAGGTAAGCTAGTTGCATACAACGAATATGTAGGAGAAAATGCTAAGCGTCCTGCCTAACCCCATATCCAAACGCTACGTGAGCGCGCAGTTTGACTTTCACCCTAGAACAAAGGAAACCTAGTTTCGTTTATCCTCGTGATCCACTATGGTGCAATATGCCCAGCGACAGTTAGGCGCCACACAGAAACGGACACGATGAAAGACAGGATACCTGTAGGCCTTTTCCTGTTGGTAGGATCAGCGTGATTATAGTCTGCGAGATCTATAAATAATTCACCGATGTTTTAGGGTTTAAGAGGTAACATCGGGTCAAAAAGAAGCCATGGGGATTTCAATCCATAAGAATCAAGTAACTGGAGGGGGCGAGGGGCTCGAGGTAGCCTAGTCGTAGCGCATCGGCTTTCGGTGATGAGGGTGCTCGAATCGAATTCAGACAAGCGCCATTAAATGTCACCATATCTAGGCCGGATATGGGCACTTTAAATCCGTAGACCCGAAAATCCCTATATGAGGTCAGAAATGGTGGGAGAGGGTACGATCCCCCCAGATGACGTCCCTGGGGGTGCTCGGTCAAAATTAAGGTGGCACATGGCTAAATTGGACTCCGACCCTTGTGGTTCCATTATAAACTGGATCTGTATCCCTCAGCCAGCTAGCCTATATGGACCTGGTCTGGAATATACCCGGCCAGGGGGCATTAGAAACAACAACAACAACAGCAACAACAAGAACAGCAAAAAGTAACTGAGGAGCCGACATTCTATTCTCTCTTTATCTACTATCTAGTACGGACGTTAAGCTTTTAAACAAATTTAAGATATTTTAGAAACATAGATGTTTAAGATATTATATCGCACCCCTGCTACAAGAGTGTTACATCTCAAAATAGCCATATTTTCAGGAAGAGCTAAAGAAGATATATGTCGAAATTTCATTTCTTGTTTTATGAAAGCCTATGATAATTTTGGGAAAACTTATTGTTCGATACACTTCAGAAGGCAAAACTATGTACTATTAAAGTTGTTTTCAATTTTTAAAGCATGATTTTGAATTTTAATTACAAGATACAACCCTCTTCTAGTAACCTCATTTTGTCAACATGGACTGAAAAGCTTGAGGGAATATTGTCATATCTCTATGCTAATGCACAATCTGTCTAAATTTTACAAAGAAAAAAAAACCTTGATAACATGAACAGAAGGTTAGAAAAAAACACAAATTTATTTTCCAAATAAAATTTAATGAACGTTTTTATTACAGGAACATTTTAATACAACAACATTAGGCACTGACAAAAATCTTATTTTCATTCTTCGCGTATGAGCAAGTTCCCCCCTCCTAGTTGTGGAAGAGGGTAATAAGCGCCATCTAGGAGATTGTGTCGGTACTAGGCTTAGAACATTATTCGAGGGTGAGAAGCACTTCTTATAGAGCATTGTGGTGCAATTATCTCAAAATCGAAAATTTCGGAGATGTAACACTCTTCTAGCAGAAGTGCAATATGTGTATATATATATATATATATAAAAGTTACAAAACTCATCCGAAGATTCGCACTCGTTAGAGCCATTAAACAAATTCC
Organism: Dolomedes plantarius; assembly: GCA_907164885.2. Classification (NCBI taxonomy): domain Eukaryota; kingdom Metazoa; phylum Arthropoda; class Arachnida; order Araneae; family Dolomedidae; genus Dolomedes; species Dolomedes plantarius. Next base: position 34,088,318 of record OU015499.1, on the reverse strand, counting down.
TCGTAAACAATGCTCGAAAAACTGACGTAGATCAAACCAGTAGTGATTGTATCCAACCAAAATAATAAAAAATATTCGTAGCGTTTGCCATATCAGCTGCAACTTGCTTTGGATATCTGTTGGCTCAAAACAACCGATTTAATCATTGAAATCATCGTTAAGGAAATAACCTAGAAAAAAAATGCTTAAACTTATTACATTTCAATTTTCATCGTAGATAAAATCTCCTCGATAATTGTTCAAAAAACAACTGGCACGGAATCTAAATGAAATTCCATCCGGTATTTACCAAGTTTTATAACCTCATGTAAATGAGGGCCTATGCATAAAAACAAAGAAACTCGTAAGTGCATATAGCCAAGGAAAGAATGCATGAATATGTAACGTCAAACTATAAAGAAAATTTTTAAAGTATATCCTAATAGTCATCAACGCCATTTCTGCATCTCATTTTAATACCTGATTATGCTCTTGATCACTTGATGACGCTTCTTATCAAACTTTCCTGATTAACCAATCATCAGTGCTATTTTACAGATCGGTCACAGCATTCTGTTGTGTGTGCCAAACGATTTATTCTCTTGTTGCCACTCTATTTCTGTTTTTACCCAGGAAAGTCGACCAAGGCTTCTTTTTTTTTCTTCAAAGAACAGGTTTCGGACACAGTCGTTAGCTAGGATTTTAATGAAATTATTATACGGGAATCGGTGGGATATTTTTTTGATTTATTTTTATCGGCAGACGATGTTTTATTCATTTTTTCCGGCGAGTATTATCCTGTAACGGTGGGAAAGGCGAAGTGAAGGGCTTTGCTACCAACGCAGATAAATTCTTTTTGGTCGTCTGCGTCATTTCACTCGCTGAGAGAAAAAGGAAAAAGACGTGCAGGGAATTCCTGATATACATCCGTCACTTTGACATAAATATGACGCGGTGATAATTCTGCAGCAAATTCGTTTATCGGAACTCTGGTAAAAACAACTTTTCACGGAGTTTACGTGGTCGTTAACACTAAATTTACGCGAGCACTTCTAGAAAGGCGAGGCACACTTATGTGTTGACTACCGATTCCATGGAAGCAGATGCTTCAGACTGAGAATATTTCTCTTCGAATACCTATGAGAAGCTTGCAAGAAAAGCTTACTCTTTACCAAAAATATTCCTGCTTGGCACAAACAAAACCTCTTTCTGGAAAGGTTGAGGACTCAAACAAAGAGCAATAAAACTTTGTAAGTGGTAATAAGTGATAATACTCGAATTTCCTTTTTTCCCCATTCATTGCTTATTTATATTAATTTTTTACGATTATTTGTGGTTTATTTTCTTGTTTTTCTTCTTTAACGTGTATGTCTTAGGATTATTATACACACACACACACACACACACACACACACACACACACACACACATATATATATATATATATATGTTGGCGCCACCTGTCTTCTCTCTTGGCGCGTCCTGACCACCCCCGCAATAAGGGCTCCCTCTGTCGCCCTACCCCATGTACTATTCAGTTGTCGACACGCCTCCAAGGCACTCACAGTGCGTCTTAGCGCAAGCTTATTATTGTTGTTCAGCCGTCAAGGCACTTGCAGCGCGTCATAGCGCATTTATATAATTGTTTACCTGCCGCCAAGGCATTTGCAGCGCGTCATAGCGCATTCTCTTTTTCAATAAACTGTTGTTTTTGTTTTTAATATACAGTCCACGCTCAATTTATTCAGGCACCATGCATGCCATTTACATTCTGGTCCGATCTTCACGGAGCCTATTCAGTGAATGTATGAGTTTGGAATACCAACTCTACTATTAAGTTTGTGTTGAAAGTCCCACAACAAGTTTGGATTAACTTTGTATCTTAGTTCGTGTGAAATCTTCCTATTGAATAACACCTATCAGCGCCAACCACGCCCAAAAACAAGGTAGGACATTCTTTGAATTTGGTATTTAGTTTAATCATTACATAAAAAAAATGGATGAACTTGAAAAATGTAAGAAAAAACGAGCTTCTATAAGAACAAGTGTAACCAAAATAATTACTAAAATTGAAAATTTAATTGTTTCTGAAAATAAAGAAGTTGATGAATTTAAAGAAATATTAGAGCAGTTAAATAATAAGGAAGAATCTTTAAAATCACTCAATGCGAGTATAGAAGATTTAATATCGGTTCCAAATGATTATGAATTCGAAATTAATGCAAGTGAGGAGTACAACGATAACATAATTAGAATTAAGTTCAAGTTACAATCACAAATTAAAAAATTAAGTAACGTTTCAGCAATTCCTCGTTCGAGTTCTACTGTTCAGAATATAACAACTAACATAAAACTCCCGGAGATTCCACTTCCGAAATTCTCCGGAAAGTATGAAGAATGGAGTTCATTCAAAACACAGTTTAACAATATTATTGCGTCAAATGAACATCTTTTACCAGCACAGAAATTACACTATTTAAATGCTGCTTTAACAGGCGAAGCAAAGAACTTACAAACGCCAGATGATACATTTTCATCGTTATTTCATGCTTTAGATGAGAGATATGAGAATACCCGAGCTATAGTAGAAATTCACATCAATGCAATTTTGGAAGCAGAAAACATTACGCACGATTCTGCTAAACATTTGCGAAGCCTTATAGATAATGTAAAGAAAAAAATTCGCGCATTAAAAGTATTAGAATTCGACAGAAATAATCTCTCCGATGCTTTAATCTTAAATATTGTTTTGAAAAAGCTCGATAAGGAGACTCGCAAACAATATGAATTAAGCATAAGTTCAAACGAGGTGCCTAAACTTGACGATTTACTTCTGTACTTAGAAAAGCGGTCTCAAATGTTAGAAAACATTAAGAAAAACACTTCTGTGAAGCCTAAGATTTATCAAGATCGCAACAGTCAATCTAGAAACTTTTTGATCAAATCTAATGGTTCCAACAATTTATGTATTTCATGCAAGGCAAATCATCCAATTTACAAGTGTGAGTCTTTTTTGAAATTAACTGCTTTACAAAGATTTGACCTTGTTAAAAGGCATTCGCTATGCATTAATTGTTTCGGAAAACATTCACTCGCATCTTGCAGATCCCAGCATACATGCAGATTCTGCTCGAAACGTCACAATTCTTTGCTGTGTCGTGGTGGGGAGGAATTTTCGAAACCCTCTCTCACCCCAGTTGAACTCTTGACCTCAGTCCCCTCGCCAGGCGAGAGGAATGTTCTGAATCCCAGTGTGGGGGAGGAAGCTATGTCTCTCCACTCAAGGCACGGATCAATTCAGCGTTCTACGATTTTGCTCGCAACTGCTGAAGTGTTTGTTAAAAATAAGTTCGGGGAAAGAAATAAAATCAAGGCAATTCTGGATTGCGGTAGCCAAGCAAATTTGATAACCTTTGAATGCGCATCTGCACTTGGTTTAAAAAAGGAGAGAGCTCACTCTTCGATTATAGGAATTAATGATAATTCACAATCCATTAAGCACCAAATTCATGGTGTTATATCAAATAAAAATGAAGAATTTGAGTATGATACCCATTTTATGCTTGTTCCGAAAATCACATCTTTGATTCCATCCACAGTTTTAGATGTATCAAAACTTCAATTTCCAGATAACATTGAACTCGTAGATATTAACTTCTACAAACCTTCTAAAATACAAATGTTAATTGGTGCGGAACTGTTCTTTAGAATTTTAAAGGGAGATCAAATTCAAATTAGTGACTCCATACTATTGCAAAACTCCGCATTTGGGTATATAGTTTCAGGAAACATACCTTGTTCTCGACCTACACCACACTGTTTGTTACTAACAGAACAAGAAAACCTTGATCAATTAATGACCAAATTTTGGGAACTTGATTCGGTCGAAGGAAAATATATTAAATCAAATGAAGAATTGTTTTGCGAAGACCACTTTCAAAAGACGCATAAGAGGCATGAAACAGGAAAATACATAGTCCAAATGCCACTGAAAGATGATCCTGGGATATTGGGTGAATCCAAAGACGCAGCTATCAAGAAACTGAATGCACTTTGGAATAGATTATCAAGACAACCTCAACTAAGAGATTTATATGTGCAATTTATGCAGGAATATATTGCTTTAGGGCACATGGAAATTGTCGAGGAAACTTATGAACCTCCAATAACATACTACATTCCTCATCACAGTGTTTTCCGTCCAGAAAAAACTACTACCAAATTAAGAGTTGTTTACAACGCCTCGGCCCCTTCTTCGAATGGCACTTCACTAAATTCACTCCAAATGAACGGTGGTGTAATTCAAGACGATCTCTTCTCTATACTATTGAGGTTTCGGAAACACCGCATCGCATTTGTTGCAGATATAGAGAAAATGTACAGGATGATTTTTATCGATCCATCCCAGAGAGACCTCCAACGCATCGTTTGGAAGGACTGCCCTAATGGGCCCGTAAAAATTTATAAGTTATGTACTGTTACCTATGGCACAACAAGTGCTCCGTATCTCGCAACTAGAACACTCAAGCAATTAGCGCTTGATGAAGCTGAAAGATTTCCCATCGCTGCCCCAGTTGTACACGCCGATTTTTATGTTGATGACATCCTCTCCGGCGCAACTGATATAGCGTCTGCCTCAGCTTTACAGAGAGAGTTAGTTGAATTGTTACTCTCAGGTGGTATGAAGCTTCATAAGTGGGCTTCTAATGAACAGTCTCTGATCAACTCTGTAGCACACGAAACCAAGGAATATGTATTTCATGACTCTCCAGAAGTAAAGGTGAAGACTTTAGGACTTTCCTGGGATCCCAAATGTGACATATTTACATTTTCTGTGTCTCCTGCAAGTAGCCCATCCACTACTTGCACTAAACGCACTGTTCTATCTCATATAGCCAAATTGTTCGATCCACTAGGATTCTTAGGACCTTTTGTTACTAAGGCAAAAATGTTCATGCAGCAACTTTGGCTGTTGAAACTGAATTGGGATGACCCCTTACCTGAAAGTGAAGCTTTAAAATGGAAATGTTTGTTATCTGAGTTGAACACAGTTAAAACCATAAGAGTTGACAGATATCTTTCCTGTGATGATGTAAAGGTACTGGAGTTACATGGCTTTGCTGATGCTTCAAACATGGCTTATGGAGCTGTTGTGTATGTAAGATTAGTTTCATATTCAAATCAAGTGAATGTCAAAATATTGTGCAGTAAATCAAGAGTAGCTCCACTGAAATCAATCAGCATTCCCAGACTCGAATTGTGTGCAGCATTGCTTCTGTCGAAATTAGTTCGCAAATTGATTCATTCCATAAAGATGACATTTCAAAGAGTTGTTCTGTGGTCAGATTCAACAATTACTTTAGCCTGGATTAGAACATCTCCTCATCTCCTGAAGACCTTCATCAGCAATCGCGTATCGCAGATCCAACAAGCTACCGAAGGATATCAGTGGTGTCACGTTCTCTCTACAGACAACCCGGCTGACCTGATTTCGAGAGGCATCAACCCTAACTCTTATTACAATGACATATGGTGGATTGGACCCACTTTTCTACATGATGAGAACTTTTCCCCTTGTGAACAGAACAGTGACTCTGCTAAAGTCTCCTCATCAGAGGAATTTATTTCAGAACTAAAGTCAACTTCAAACCAGACTCTATTGCTTACATCTGATAACAACTTAACTCATTCTATTATAAACTTAAGCAATAATTTTAATACTAATCTACGTGTTTTAAGTTTTGTTTTCAGATTTTGCTTCAATGTCCAACACCCTGGAGAGAAACATTCTGGTCCCCTCTCTGCTGCTGAAAAGGATGTTTCCCAGCAGTTTCTTATAAAGTCTGTCCAAGAGATAGAATTTCATGACGAAGTTGGAAACTTAAAGAAAGGGAAACCTATTCCCCCAAATAGTAAACTTAAAAGCCTCAATCCCTTTCTTGATGAAAATCAAATTCTTCGTGTAGGTGGACGTCTTCATCATGCAGATTTAACCCATGATGAAAAATTCCCTATTGTTTTGCCTGCTAAGCAGAAATTGACAAAATTAATAATTAGTCATTTTCACAGAAAACATCTTCACTTAGGCCCGCAATCTTTGCTTTACACCATAAGAAAAATGTTTTGACCATTAAAATGGCAGCGTAATTCCCTTTGTTTGTGTGTTTAAACTCATTGTATTTGCTCGTGGAAATTTCTTTTATAGTCCTTTTTGTACATTTTATTGCCAGGTTTTCACTACAGTTCAGATCCTATGGTTGGTGTAAAGAGGAAAGCCAATGTTCATTTATGTCAACCAAAACTTTTGGGACTGAAATAATTAATTTAGCCCTATTTAGGAGTACCTGGTAGGTTACTGTTATGCAGGTAAAATTCATTATAACAGATCTTCATGTGGTTGATATATTTATGCCTGCGAATGAAAGCATAGTCATTAGAATAAATGTTATCTAATGAAATATTAAGAAGTTTGATTTTGTTACAATATACGTATGTTTTAGGGCACTACATCATCTCTCTAAAATTTTCTGAAGACCTTAAAATATTGGGAATATTTTTTAACCAATTGTTAACATATATTTGTTATAATTGTATAGTGTATATTATCAATTTTGCATACCAGTCGATAGGAAAGTTATGCTTGTAAATTTCATTTTGTGCATTTTAGTGTGTGTATGGTTTGTGTATTTTAGTGTAAGTTCATTTTGTGTATTTTAGTGTAAGAATTTCTCTTTATTATTTTTTTTTTCAAATTATATTTGTATTATGTTTTGAAATGTTATTTCAACGTGGGGCGGGATGTTGGCGCCACCTGTCTTCTCTCTTGGCGCGTCCTGACCACCCCCGCAATAAGGGCTCCCTCTGTCGCCCTACCCCATGTACTATTCAGTTGTCGACACGCCTCCAAGGCACTCACAGCGCGTCTTAGCGCAAGCTTATTATTGTTGTTCAGCCGTCAAGGCACTTGCAGCGCGTCATAGCGCATTTATATAATTGTTTACCTGCCGCCAAGGCATTTGCAGCGCGTCATAGCGCATTCTCTTTTTCAATAAACTGTTGTTTTTGTTTTTAATATACAGTCCACGCTCAATTTATTCAGGCACCATGCATGCCATTTACAATATATATGTAACAATAACGTTCCCCCTTTATTAATTAATGCGTATTCTAAATTTTCCCGTTATCGTTTCAATAAAGTATAGTCCCCTATTTCAAATTATGACCTAAGGATAAACGAATTAACCAGCTAAATTGTCCCTTAACACACGTGCTAAACAGTAAGAATTGTTTTGAAAACATGACGATTCAACCTCACCAGTTTTTCCCGAAGCTTCCAAAAGATCATACGACTTCTGATACACGAGGTCAGATGGTCACCGATAACCAATTAGAAGTTTTTGGCCCCTTGGTGTACAAGGTCCTGAACCCTTCGTAAAAACGACAGCAAGGGTTCTCCGCGGCTTTTTTTCTGTGACTGTCCTCGTATATTGATGTTGTCTCATCCATGCTTTTTGTCTTGTCCGCACTCTTTTGTCTTGTGTATTCTATCACCACGCGCCGCGTCCTTTCTCCGTCCATCAAGATGTAACGTAGCTAAATACGCCGGCAGGTCCGGAATTGTACTTTTATGTGTGCTGTAACTTACTTCAAAACGTCATTGTGTGTCCAGAATAAAGACAATTCTAAATATACACACACACACACACACACACACACACACACACACATATATATATATATATATATATATATATATATATATATATATACACACTGCTGGCCACTGTAAATGCAACACCCTGAAGGAAATATGCAAATAACATGAAATTTACAACATGCATTAGCGGAGGTGAGATATGCAAATGATTAGAATTTCAGCGCAGACGCACATCACGCGCGTCTGTGGCGCCACTTCAAAGCGCTATTTAGGGCTTGGAGATTTCGACGATTTCAAGTTTGGCAATTGTGTTTTTCATGTGGTTTTTTCAAAAAACGATCAATTATGCCTCGTCGAAAACAGCGATCATCTTTTGATCAAGTATCCGAGTTCGACAGATTAACGATAGTGGCCTACCGAGATTGAGGATTATCTTTCAGGGAAATCGGTAGTCGTGTTGGACGAAACCAAACAACTGTAATGCGGATATGTGATCGTTGGATGCAGGAGGGTACGACGGACCGGCGTGTTCGATCGCATCCACCTCAGCGTACCACTTCACGTGATGACAGGCAAATTGTGCGCATGGCAGTGACGGATCGCTCAGTCACATCACGAACCATAGCACAGCACATGCAGTCTGTAACGCATCATCCAGTGTCTGCGCGTACCATTCGACGCCGTTTACAGCAGAGTGGTCTGTCCGCAAGACGTCCATTGCTTTGTCTACCCTTGACGCAGAACCACAGACGTCTCCGCCGCCAATGGTGCGATGACAGAAGGATGTGGACGGCAGAATGGAATGAAATTGTCTTTACTGACGAGTCACGCTTCTGTCTGCAACACCACGATGGTCACATTCGAGTCTGGAGACACCGTGAAGAGAGGATGCTGAACAGCTGCGTTATGCACCGCCACACTGGTCCTGCACCGGGAATTATGGTATGGGGCGGTATTGGATATCACTCTCGCACACCTCTAGTACGCATTGCCGGTACTTTAAACAGCCAGCGCTACATCTCCGAGGTGTTGGAGCCAGTTGTCCTTCCTTACCTTCAGGGCTTGCCCACAGCCATATTTCAACAGGATAATGCGCGACCACACGTGGCACGCATTGTCCAACGGTTCTTCGTCAATCGCCAGATTGAATTGCTTCCCTGGCCGCCTCGCTCTCCGGATCTTTCGCCGATAGAAAACATGTGGTCCATGGTTGCTCTACGATTGACCCAGATTCCATCCCCATCTGCCACAGCAGATCAACTTTAGCAACGTGTGGAAGCTGCTTGGTCTGCTGTACCCCAAGAACTCATCCAAAGTCTCTTTGAATCAATGCCGAGGCGTGTGGCAGCGGTGATCTCCAACAATGGCGGCTACTCTGGCTACTGATTTTGGCAGGAACCACACTTCACAGAAGTCTATAAATTTAATCATTTGATACTTGGTCAACATGTTATCTACAAAATAAATTTTGTTGTGATATCTCTTGTCTTTCTTGGTGTTGCAATTTGGGTGGCCAGCAGTATATATATATATATATATATATATATATATATATATATATATATATATATATATATATATATATATATATATATATATAACAGTTCCGTAGCTGACTCACTGACTGGCAGATAACGCACAGAACAAACGGCTAGACCTAAACGGCTGAAATTTTGCATGGCGATTCTTCTTATAGTGTAGGGATGCACTAAAAAAGATTTTGGAAAAATTCTTCTTAGATTTTTTGAAATTAAATTTTTAAGCTGTTTTTGTAACTTTTTTTAAGTTTGCATTTAAAATAATAATCTGAGAATTATAACAACAAAATTATACAAAACAATTATACAAAATAATACAACAAAATTATACAAAATAAATTTTTCTGTGATATCTCTTGTTTTTCTTGGTGTTGCAATTTGGGTGGCCAGCAGTGTATATATATATATATATATATATATATATATATATATATATACACACACACACTGAAGAGCCAGAAAAACTAATACACCTGCCTAATATCGTGTAGAGCCCCCACGAGCACCCAGAAGTACCGCAACACGACGTGGCATGGACTCGACTAATTTCTGAAGGTATCTTGGGGGCAATTCGCACCATCGATTCTGCAGAGAAGTCCACAAACCCATAGGAGTGCGAGGGGGTGGAAATCTCTTCTTAACAGCACGTTGCAAGGCATCCCAGATATGCTCCATAATGTTCATGTCTAGGGATTTATACGAAGTGTCTAAAGTCAGAAGAATTATCCTGGAGCCACTCTGTAGCATTTTTCGACGTATGGGGTGTCGCATTGTCCTGCTGGAATTGTCCAAGTCCGTCGGAAATCACAATGGACATGAATCAGTGTAGATGAACGGACAGGATGCTTATGTACCCATCACCTGTCAGAATCGTCTCTAGACGTATCAGGGGTCCCATATCACACCAACTGCACATGCCTCATACCATCACAGAGGCTCCACCAGCTTGAACAGTCCCCTGTTGACATGTACGGACCATGGATTCATGAGGTTGTCTCCGTACCCGTACACGTCCATCCACTCGACACAATTGGAACCGAGACTAGTAAGACCAGGCAACGTGTTTCCAATCATCAACAGTCCAGTGGAGGTGTTGGTGGGCCCAGGCGAGGAGCAAAGCTTTGTGCCGTTTAGTCAACAACGGTACACGAGTGAGCCTGCGGCTCCGAAAGCCCATATCAATGACGGTCCCTTGAACAATTCGCCCGCTGACACTTGTTGATGCTCCAGCATTGAAATCCGCAGCAATTTGAGGAAGTGTTGCACGTCTATCTCGTTTAAGGATTATCGTCAGTCGTTGGCAGTCCCGTTCATTCAAGGTCTTTTTTCGGCCGCACCGATGTCGAAGATTTGATGTTTTACCGGATACCTGATATTCACGGTACACCCGTGAAATGGTCGTGCGCGAAAATCCGAATTGCATCGCTGCCTCGGAGATGCTATGTCTCACCTCTCGTGCGCCGACTATAACGCCACGTTCAAAGTCACATAAATCGTGATGAGTTGCAGGAACCGATCTAACAGCGTCGCAAGACACCTGTTGTCTTATAAAAGCACTGCCGACCGCATCGCGTTACGCTTATTGTTTGCTTATCTCCGTTATTTGCATGCGCACGCCCGTACTAGTTTTTTTTTTGCTCTTTATTGTATACACACACACACAAACACACTCACTCAAACAAACACAAACAAACAAACAAACACACACACACACATATATACAGTGGAACCTCGATCTAACGTTTTTCAAGGGACCGATTGCATTGAACGATCAATGCGGGAACATAACAAAAAAATTATTATCAACGGGACTGGTTGACATAAACGACACATATGGGTAAACGATAATCCGGGGAACGATCGATCCAGGCTGCACTGTGTATATAAACAGTGAACTTTTCTATGGTGGCTAGTCATGGTTCCGAAAAAAAAGACCGTTTTGAGGGGTGGCCGTCGTAAAGAGGTTTCTTCCATAACATTGGCTCTATGAAGTCTGGATTCAGTTCTGAACAAATTATGGACGTTTAGATGCGTGGCTGGCAAGAGAAGTTTTGCTATATATATATATATATATATATATATATATATATATATATATATATATATATATATATATATGTATATATATATATATATATATATATATATATATATATATATATATATATATGTGTGTGTGTGTGTGTATGTGTGTGTGTGTGTATGTATATATATATATATATATATATATTATATATATATATATATATATATATATATATATATATATATATATATATATATATGTCACGGGGCTTACACCGCGTACAATTATCTACTAATTAACACATAATGACAGTCGTTAAATAAAGCCTGTGGCAAATAAACACTATTTAGCTAACAACGAAGACCTTTATTAATTAACATTAATTAATTACCCCATCAACCTAGCTAAATCGCCATTTCTCTCAAAATCTCAGCTCCACGACAGGCGCGTCTGTAGCAAACGGCTATCCTCCCAAATCTAATGCTTTGTTATCCAAAAACGCGCTGCACTTTTCGCGTGCGAAAAACAACTCGTGATGGCTGCGTCATCAGATGATATCACAGTCAGGCGCTTCCCACCTGTACCTTTGTCGACGAACTTCCGAGCGCTTGGGGGCAATTAATTATCGATGACCATGAACTCTCCGCTGCAAAAAACAACCTACTTTCTGAATTGGGAAAACAATAGAATTTCTAATAGTAAATTACCGTTTAACGCTAATTAATGCTCCTAATTTTAACCCTTATTAATATAGTTAAATACAGCTGACGTTCCTAGCATTACACACACACACACACACACATATATGAGGCGGTGAAAGGCAAAGTGGTGTAAGTCAAAAGCGTTTTACTGCAAAAACTACAAAAAATTCCACTATAAATTGAACAACTTATAATTTAAAATAATTATTATAATAATGCAAATAATAACTATATGCAATTCCACTATAAATTGAACTTGGAAATTACATTTTTGCCCTCAAATTAAAAAAAAAAAATTGAAAATGTGACTTTCACCACTTTACCTTTCACCGCCTCATATATATATAAAGGATTTAACAAAGAATATGAAAATTTTACCTTATATATAGTATATATAGTATATATATATATGTATGTATGTATGTATTTATGTGTGTGTGTGTGTGTGTAAGTAAGTATGTAAAATTTAATATTCTTTGTTAAATCCTTTTTCTTTTACGCAGCACTGTCTAATTTAATCCCCTCCTTTAACTTCCTCTCCATTGCTGTAGCTGTTTAATTTGTATCATGTTCCCCAGATCAACGCTGTCTCTTTTCCACCGAAAACTCATCACTCATGCCATATCTTTAGCATTCCAGAGGGATTCCATGTGAAGCTTAGCAGGCAAAGCGCAATTTTTCTCCTGTTCTAGTAGAATCTAGCGTTTGATTCCGCAAACTATTATAAGTATATTGAGTCGTACAAATGTGTATGTAACGTTTCTGAACCCCCCCCCCCTCGCCCTCTAAAATAGCGAACTATTTAAATGGGGCAGAAATCAGCACATATACTTTTCTTAACTGCCGAAATATCAAATGCTTGAGTAACAAACATAGATATAGCATTCCTGGTCTTAGGGTCGTTTCAAGGTTGCTAAAACGTCAGTCCACTGTTGAAAGGAAGGGAAGCTGAAGTCACACGTCTTCGTAACACTACATAGACACATTCCGGAAGGCCCACGAAAAATATCTATATATTTAAGTTGTTAAGCCGATTCTTTGGGCAGTCCGTGAGAGAAAACTACTGTATCAATTTACTTCATTATATACAGGATGATTTTGTTTAACTGACACTACTCAGAGCCATCTGTAGTGCGATCTATCAACCGGAATTCCACCAAAATTGATAGAGGGACTAAGGACGAGACGGGAAAGAGTTTCCGCGAAAGAAAAAAAAAGTTCCAAAAGTCACCGATAGGGAAGATATGGCGCTGTTGTTGTCGGTGCACCCGAGAATTTGCACAAAACGGAAGTAAAACATCAAAATGTAAATTAACGATTACGTATTCGACAGCAGCGCCAGTATTTTGGGCTATAAAGATAGGGTTGAATAACGAAAAAGTTGTAGTAAGCAGACAAATAAATAAGAAAAATATTTCACTGCAACACCGCTTTATGCAGCAAATTTATTTCATCCTCCGACAATGTGACCACCATCCTGTTGGACGACACATTGCATCCTGAACACTACGTTCTCAACGGCCGAGCGTGACATGTCACCAGGAATGTTCATCACAGTTCGGGATATGTTGTCCTTTAAGGCCGCCAAGTTAGAAACTCCACCAAGATACACCTTGGACTTTAAATAACCCCACAGAAAAAAGTCACATGGGTTAGGTCAGGGGAGCGAGGTGGCCATACAAGTGTAAAAAAGCGACTAATGACCCTTTCTTCTCTAAAGCGATGACGCAGCAGATTCCGCACAGATCTTTTGGGCCCAAAATGACTTTTCTGTCGACTACGCAGTCATGAATTTGCATTTTGATGTTTTTTAATGCGTTTTAATCAAATTCTCGGGTGCGCCAACATCAGCGCCATATCTTCCCCTATCGGCGACTTTTGGAATTTTTTTTTCTCATGGAAACTCTTTCCCGTGTCGTCCTTAGTCCCTCTATCAATATTGGTGGAATTCCGGCTGATAGATCACGATGCAGGTGGCTCTTAGTTGTGTTAGTTTAATAAAAATCACCCTGTATATTAGGGATGCGACATCGACAACAAAACATCGATGTTCAATATTAAAACATCGATGCTAATAAAACATCGCTCAAAAACCATTGATGTTTTTAAACATCGATGTTTTAGAACATCCATTTTTTAAAACTGGTTTAGTAACCTCTAACATTAATGTTACTTCGGTTAGTCGTGAGGGGGGGGGGGGATTGATTTTACTCTCTGATTGGGCTGACACAAATGACCAAAACTTGGTTGCTAGAGTCAGTGCATATCACAGAATTTCCATGATAAATTTCATTCCTTTTACCAGAAAATTGAGAAAGAACTTATTTCTATAAAAACAATTCGTGATGTTTTCTAATTTAAATTTAATGAATGTGAAAAATTATTATAATATTTATTTACAAGTTGGAGAATAATTTACTTCCAGGAGGCTTAAATAATTTAGCAAAAAAAAAATCTGAAGTTGTTACATTTAACAAGTGTTTAAAACCCTCGTCTTCAATAATTGAAATCAGCTGAGAATCTCTATAAATCATGTAAAGAATAGCTCAAGAAACTTTTCCGTGCATATCTCCACCAAATTCTTTTTATTATGGGGCTTTTTCATTTAAAAAAAATCGAGACAACATAAAACATCGAGCACAAAAAATCGATGTTAAAAAAGCATCGGCTTTAATAAATCGATGTTTTGAAAACATCGACATCGATGTCGCATCCCTACTGTGTGTGTATATATATATATATACAATGGACGCTCGTTAATTCGAACTTTCGGTTAATTCGAACTAATCCAAAGGCCCCAAAAAACTTGTATTGGAGTCAATGTTAAAAATATCTCATTAATTCGAACTAAATTTTTATGACTTCGGTTAATTCGAACTAAATATTTGACAAAAAAAATTCTTTTTCCTCGTTTAATAGAGAAAATACACACTGTATTTATTATTTTGTGTGTCAAAATTTCTTTTCTGTGTAAAGAGGCCCATGCCTGCATTCCTAGACTATTGCATGTCCGCTAAACGTTAGTAGCTATTGTCCTTCTTATTAGTGCTAAACGGAAAAAGCAATTTTCCTTTATTCGGATCGATTTTCTTAGAATTTCAGAAAAACTAGTCTTTACTATAGATTCTAGGGAGCTGCGTCAGTAATAACTGCAGTGCAGACAAGTTAATGTGGTCTAGTTTTTCTTCCTCATTGTGTGGTGTGAACGTGTAAAAATTCAGGATGTCTACACGTGGAAAGTACAAAACCCTAACTTTGAAGACAAAGGTAGAAATTTTAAAGAAAGTAGAGAATGGCGAATGTAAAACAAAGTTAGAAGCTGACTATAGAATTAAAAAAAATGCCTTGTCAACTTATTTGAAAAACAAGGAGTCAATTTTAGATTCATGGGAAAAATCAAAATTTGCTAGAGGAAGGAAACGCATGGGAAATGCGTCCCAAGAAGTTCTAGAAAAAACTCTACTGCTATGGTTCCAGGATGTTAGATCTCGAAATTTTCCAATAAATGGACCCCTAGTGCTGACGAAGGCTGATGAATAGGCAATTCGAATGGGTATTGAAGATTTTAAATGCAGTGGTGGATGGCTTTCTCGATTTAAGTCAAGGCACAATATTTCTTATCAAACTGTATGTGGCCAAAGCTCTGATGTAATCGAAGACGTATGCACTAATTTCGGTAGGAAACTGCCAGGGCTTTTCTCTACTTACCTGCCGAAAGATATTTCTAATACGGCCATAATGGTCAAAACCATAATGGACTCTATTAAAACTCTGAAAGCATTTATTTAGATGGAACGTTCCTCTGAAAATGAATTGAAATGTTTACTTCAAATCGAGAAGCTGGCTGAACAATGTAGGCATCATAAACAGAACCAAACATCCATTTTACAGTTTTTCCCCAAAGTGTAATTCATATTTTTAATAAAAGTTTACTTTATACTGCATATCTTCTGCTTCATTTTATGATTAATGTAAGTCTGTATTGCTTTTTAATATGTTTAACTTTAGCTAACATAGTATAATATATTTTCTGGGGTTATACATACTAGGAGAGTTTTTTCTTCAGTGATACACATTTAAAGTTATATATTTTCTCTTAACATCAAATAATTCGAACTTTTTTCTGAGAACCTTCGAGTTCGAATTAACGAGCGTCCACTGTATATATATATACGGATCTCTAACGTACCATAACTCATTTCTTATGGTATTTGTTAAATAAGGAAAGCAACTTATTCTGATCTCGACTGCTTGTCATCCGTTTTTAATTTCTGTCGTGGCAGTCCACCCCTGGTTCAGTCGGTACCAGGAGCGGAAAGCTGTAATTACGATTTCTCCAACCTCCTTTTGCTATCGAAACTGAGGATGAAAAATTGCGACCCAAAACTCACTGGAGGAGTAGAGTTACACAGCTGCTGGCCGCTCGTAAATAAATACCGAGGCTGGGATCCCCGCTACGTCAAAATTAGTCTGGTGGGCGATAAATACTCAGTCTATGATGATCGAAAGGTTTGCACGTGGGACGCTGAGTGACCAGCGACGGGATTTCTTTTCCGTTTTTAATTCGCACGTGGGCAGATCCCCGGCCTACACGCTTTCGTCATCCTCATCACGGTTATCTTTTCTGTCGCAGTTTTGGCAACATGTCGGCCCTCCAGGGGATTCTCAAGGTAGAGTGCTTTTGTGAGGGATAATTCAGGAAGTTTTTCGTTTGGGAGAAAAACCTTTTTCATTTATTTATTTATTTTTTATATTTTTTTATACTTATAAAACTGGTCGATGGGTGAAAGGTGGAGTGTATCACGGTGGAAAAGTAACACGTTGCCACGGATATCCGCGAAAAAACCGGTTGCTGTAATTTTAATAGGGTGTCGCGGGATGGGTGTTCATGTTATGCTCTATCTAAAATTTCCTTCTTTTAGGCCACGGGGTCGGATTCGTAGCCATCTTTTATACAGAGGCGGTATAAAATTCAAAGAGACAAGGTGGTCTAGAGAGAACAGTTTTCGATAATTTTTAAGGGACCTTCAACTTTGATTTTTTAAGGGGACAGTGGACCTTCAAACCTAACTTTTTTGTTTTGAATGGATTTGCTTGAAATTTGAATATGTGATTAGTACCATAGATATGTAAAAGTGGTTGAAATTTAAAGATGAAATATTAATAATTCCTGAATTATGAATTATTAATTATATCAAAAATTGGCCTAATTAAAAATGTTCCATGCGCATTTCTTTTGCATATAATATAGTAATTTTTATTTACAGGATACCTTATAGAACTAACAATGAAACTTATTGCTTATTTTAAGCATTCATTAAAAATATAAAGAGACAAAAATAATAATAGTGAAAACACCCTTTTTATTACGCAAAATACCTACAAATCATCTTTTCAAGTACAAAATTTAGAAATTCTGAGCTACGAAGCATAATTACTTTCAATAAGATTTATTTGATATACAGTTAAGTATATAAAACTTAAATTTCAAAGCAATGCGATAATTAGAAATGGGCCTGGAGCAGTTTGACTATTCGTATGACATGAAAATTTTTATTTTGAGAAAAACAGATTTAAAATTATTGCTATTAGTAACCACACAATATCTAAATTAAATACAAATGCCTATAACTAGGAAAGTAATCACAGAAATTAAAAATTCTTTTTGCAACACATTCCTACTCGTCCGTAGTTTTGCAATTCAATAAAATAAAAAAATCGAATTTTTGGACAAATTTCACAATTTTGAAAGTCTACTGTCCCCTTAACTTTATATACAGAAGGAGAATATTTAACATTCTTTTTGAGTACATTGAAGACTCTTAGAATTCAAAATAAGGATTTTTTTGGCTTATTTTAAAATTTTTTCTCAAAAATGCTGACATTTTTCAAAATGCTCTATGCGCATTCCATATCATTTAAAAACCAAAAATATTTAAATATAAGTTTACCATATATATATAAACACTAGCTGAATACCCGTGCTTTGTTACGGAGTACATTCAAATTAAATACAACGGTCAATGTATGCAATTAATGCCAAAAAATATATATGTATAATTATAAAAAAAATCGCAACTGATATTTTTATAGACAAAATAATGTAGAAGAAAATATTCAAATTAAATCTAATACAACATACTAAAGAATATAGTACAGTTAATATAGAACAGTTTGAGGAACATTTCTTTTACTGCATTTTAATATTTTTTGGATAATGTACAATCATCTGCCGCATTAGAAAGAAAAAAAAATATTTGGTCTATTTCGTTGTTATGCACTTGACGCAAAATTAGTTTAAAGTATCATAAAAAGGAAAGAAACCACATGATCAGCATTTAATAAATTAAATTCTAAAAATTAATCTTTAAAAATTCACCAAAAATCAGAAAATGGAGGTAATGATTCAAAAAAGATATCAATTTAGAGAAAATTTTATGATCTTTCTCGTGATATAAATTTTATAACCCTCAGATTATTATTTTAAATGCAAACTTATAAAGGTCGCAAAAACAGCTTAAAAATTTAATTTAAAAATATCTAAGACGGATTTTTCAAAAATCTCTCTTAGTGCACCCTTACACTATAAGAAGAATCGCCACGCAAAATTTCAGCCCTTTAGGTCCAGAGGTTTGGTCTGTGGGTTATTTGTCAGTCAGCCAGTCAGTCAGTTACGGAGCTGTTTTATATATATAGATAATTGTGCATTACATTCTTTTTGCATTAATTTAAAGCTATAAGTAATTTTTTTTAAATATGACTATTATTTTTTCATGTTTTTGCATTTTTACACTTTATTTAATGGTCTATAAATTTTAAAAAATATTTGTGGTTTCAAAGAATGAAGCACAGTTTTATGACAAACACTTAATTAAGAATCCCGAGTAATTTGGAAGAAATCAGAAGAAAATGAATGCGCAGAGAACATTTTGAAAATTTCTAGCAGTTTTGAGGAATTTTTTGAAAACACGTCTTAATCTTTCACAAAATACTTATTTGTGTACTATAAGTGACTTCAATGTAGCAAAAAATAATATTAAGCTTTTGAGAATTTTTTAATAATGCTATGAGCTATGAGCATTTTTGAAAATACTCTATGTGCATTTATTATTAAATTGTTTTTGCATTAATCTAAAGCTATAAGAAGTTTGTTTTTTTCTTTTTGCTGAGAAGGCAAGAACAGCAGTCCAAAAACTATTATCGCATGCAATGAAGAGAAAACGTTTGTATTGGGCCAGGAAATATGAATCCTGAACTGCACAAGACTGGAATAAAGTTGTATTCAGCGAAGAAACGCAATTTTTTGTGCAAGGGTTTCGATCAACATTTGTCAGGCGAAGCACTGGAGAACCCATCAGGAAACAACATCTTAATAAAACAGTTAAGCAGCCTCATAAGCAGATGTTTTGGGGTTATTTTACATCTGGAGGACCTGTCAGCTTAGTACCAGTTGAAGGAGTGGTGAACTCCAAAAATTACGTTTCAATACTAGAAGAGAAAACTGTGCCTGTTATGCAAACGTTCGATGGCGGTGTTGGTGTGTTTCAAAAAGATCTTGCTCCATGCCATAATTCTAAGCTAGTAAAGAAATTTTTTCAAGAAACAGGTTTGGATTGGTCTGGTAATTCTCCAGATGTAAATCCCACTGAAAATTTGTGGAGCATTGGGAAGAAACGTATGAGTAAGATGGACTGCTCAACCAAGAGAAAAATCATTGAGAATATCATAAAAATTTGGTTTCGTGACGTCAAAAATTTATGTTCGAAATTAGTGGAATACATGCCAAAACGTGAACAGGATATCATTAAAGCTAGAGGAGGACATATTTGCTACTAGATTGCTATATCACGCATGTAAGTGAACTTATACTAATTAACAACACATGAGAAAAATTTTGTGTTTGTCTCAATTAATTTGCATAGTACTGTATGTACTTATCATATAAATAAATGTAAAATTACATAAATTAAATAAAAAGTATATTTTAGGAACTCTTTACGAAAAATAAGTAAATTTTTAACTATAAATAAATGTAATATTAAATTTTATAACTATAAATAAATGCAATATTATAAATGTTGTTGTTCATATTATAAATTTTACATATATTATAATATATGTAATATTTATAATATGAACAACAACAATATGCTAAAGGTCTGAATTTATCGTATCATTTTTGAACACGTATATATATATATATATATATATATATATATATATATATATATATATATGTACGTGCATGTATGCAGTGAGTACTCAAAACAGCTTAAAGTTTTAGGTTTTTGAATCCGAAATCAATAACGATATAAAAAAACACATTTCCCGCACGTAAAGAAAGCAGACGATTTATTTCTATTCCGACACAATAAATTTCTGTTTAAACGTTTTTTAATAGAGTCAAGTAGCCGAATTTCAGATCGGGGCGATGAATTTTCCGACTGGTTTGACAAATGCGACAAAGCCGTAAAGCGGAATAAATGGAGGAGTTACAATTTTTAAAGCGCCGTAAAATGCGACAAAAGGAGCTCACAGGGTCGTGAACCGGATTTCATTCCTCCAGGGTTTTTCTTTTTTTTATGACGCAAAATAAAGTGACAGATGGTGGCGTAAAAAGGATTAAGAGTGTCGCCGGCCAATAAACTAAGCAGAAGTGTTGTGTGGCTCTAAAAACGAGACGTTTTCGCTGTTTAACTTTTAAGCGTTTTTCAAGACACAACGAGTCGCGAATAAGACTTGTTCTATTAATAGAAGAGTCACGCCACGCAAAATTATGATTTGTTTTGAATTTAAGCTAAGTAGTTGTGCTTCTAACTGATACGATAATATGTGAAACTCTCATTTTTGAATTATGTCCTTCAAGTACTCACTAAACTCTTCACTTAAATTAGTGCATTTTTTAGCGTTTCACTTTAGAGAAATCATTTGATTTCTGTGATGATCCATTCATGATTCCGCTCGAGGAAGATCACTTAATTTCGTTTGGTTAGATCTTCTTTGGATAGATGACAACATTTTCATGTTGAGTAGTTTTTCATCGCTTAAAAATTCAGTTTTCGTATTTAACATTTTTCTTTTCTGTTTGAAATGCAATCCTTACATTTATCAGATTTTTTTTCGTTTAAAAAGAAATATCCATCAAATTTTTATTCGCTTAAAATATAAATTTTGCCTTCAATCTTTAATTTTAATTTTTACCTCTCTTTTTGTTGATTTTTTCTAATGCCCACTGGCTGGAAATTCCAGACCAGGTCCATTCAGGCTTCGGGTTTAAATGTGCAGCTCCGGTTTATGTGGCACCACAAAGGGTCAGAGTCCGTCTTAGCTCGTTGCCCCCTCAATTTTGACTGAGCACCCCCAGGGGTGACAGCTGGGAGGAATCGCACCCTCTCACACCCTCTCTTACCTCATAGAGGGACTTTCCGGTCTACAGATTTAACATGCGCATATCCGACCTAGACACGGATATATTTAATGGCGCGCGTCGGGATTCGATCCGAGCAAACTCAGCACCAAAAGCCGACGCGCTACAACAAGGTTACCTCGAGCCCTCAATTTCTACCTTCTTTTGCTAAATATCTACGTAATTCCTTCCTATATATATCAATTTTTACTTATCATAAAATGCAATCCTCACATTTTCACGTTTTTTTTCACTTAAAATGCAGTTTTTACATAAATAATTCAATGCTGTTTCTCGAATGAAATGCTATTATACAAGTATACCAATTTTCTCATGTTTGCTTAAAATGCAATTAATCCTTTATGGAATTTTCTTTTTTTAACCCTTCAGCGGGCGCGCCCCTTGTACAGAGTGCAATATTTTCGAAATTTTGAATGGTTTGTTTTTACATGCAAGTTTTGAATGTTCAAAGCAGTTTCTATTTATAGCTACACCCTTTCTAACGCTGGTCTGATTTTCTGAGCCTTCTATTCCTTTCTATTCATTGTTAGTCGTGATTGAACCGTGGTAAACCAACGATTATACTGGATTACAATGCGACAAAAGCAGGAGTTGATGTACTCGATCAAATGTGCAGCTATTACACGGTATCCTGCATATCGCGAAGATGGACAATCTCATTATTTTTTAGGTTTTTGGACATAATGGGAATCCATTCGCAAGTTGTCCTTAGATCCAATAAACCGGACAGTTTTGAAATAAGGCGATTGTATCTGCCTTCTTTGGCCTTTAATTATAAATATATCTGAATATTATCAACATTTTCTATCTTGTCATAAAACTCAGAATTATTATTTTCAATTTGAAAAAAAAAGTTTATTACGAAAGGAATAATCAAGGTTGAAACAGACGTTGCACTTTGTTCCACACGCGCCTGCTGGTGTTCCAATAATCGCCGCTCCCGCTGAAGGTTTAAAATAAAATTGGAAAACATGTGACCTGAATTTCACTCAAAACACGTGTTAACCATTGCATCTTCAAATCACGTGATAATCTATATTTTCAAGTTTCACACTGTTCTTAGCCAGCAGGAGACCACTTAATTTGATTTCAAGTTCAACTAATAAAGAACACATCTTCTCGTTTGTCTTAATGTTTTAAGAATACTTATCCCTGCCTCGTAAAACCAGTCCGAAGCTTTCTGCTTTCGAGCAATAATGCTGACCATTATATGTCTGGGTCATATCGTGATCTTTTCTAATAAGCAATATCACAATTTTTCTATAGGATAAATTTGGCTGTAAATTTGACTATCGTTTTGATTGCGTAAGGGGATAACGGACCTTTAACCTTGTTTTTAAAAATTTTCAATATTTTTCTGTATATGCAAAACGAAAATGATTAATATCCTTTTTTACTGCATTGAAGACACTCAGAATCTACAAATAAATATTTTGTGGAAGAATGGGACCGGTTTTATAAAAAAATTCTTCAAAAATGCTCGATGCGCGTTCATTTTCTTTTGATTTCTTCCAAATTTTCCAGATTGTTAGTTAAGGTGTTTGTCAAAAAACTGTGCATCATTCTTTAAAACCACGAATAGTTTTCAAATTTATAGACCATAAAATAAAGTAAAAACGCGCAAAAATATAAAAAAAATAACAGGTAGATTTAAAAATACTTCTGGCTTTAGATTCCAAAAAAAAAGAGTGCACAATATGCTTATATATATATATATATATATATATATATATATATCTGTGTGTGTGTGTGTAACGGGTGGTCATAAAGAAACCTTGCCGATATTATGGACCTCTAGCGGCCGTTCCGTTCAACCTATCAAGATGAGATTTCAGATATAGTTATTGAGAGGTATGAGTTCGGGATTCTGAAGACGGTAACCAAGTGGCGCTCACGGTTACGGTTCTAGGTACAGAAACTCGAAATTTTCAATTAGCAACACCCATTTTTTCCCATCGCAAAATGATCAGTGTATGCTAAAGCACTAAAGAGCGTTGGAACGGTACGTGTATCACAAAAAAGGACACGTTAAGCACGCACAAAAAACAGCTCTGCGAACGGCCAACAAAGACACGATCGGGGCGCACGGAGAAAATTTGCATATGGCAGAGACTATAAACCAATCGCAGAACGCCGTTCGCCAGATATTCAGCGTAGAAAACCGATAAAAAGCCCTCTGATCGTGTTTTTGTTAGCCATTCGCAGAGCTGTTTTTTTGTGCGGGCATAACGCGTCCGTTTTTTGTGATACACGTACCGTTCCAACGCTTTTTAGTGTTTTCGCATGCGCTGATCATTTTGCGACGGGAAAAAGTGGGCTTACCATTTAAAACTTTCGAGTTTCTACACCTATAACCGTAACCATGAAAGTCACTGTGTTGCCGTTCTCAGAATCCCAAGCTCATACATCTGAATAACTATATCTGAAATCTCATCTCGATGGGTTGAACGGAACGGCCGCTAGAGGTCCATATATCGTTTTTGTAGGCCGTTAGTAGAGCTGTTTTTTGTGCGTGTCTAACGCGTCTATTTTTTGTGATACACGTACCGTTCCAACGCTCTTTAGGGTTTTCGCATACGCTGATCATTTTGCGATGGGAAAAAATGGGTATTGCCATTTAAAAATTTCGAGTTTCTGTACCTATAACCGTAACCGTGAGCGCCACTTGGTTGCCGTTCACAGACTCCCGAGCTCATACCTCTGAATAAATATATCTGAAATCTCATCTTGATCGGTTGAACGGAACAGCCGCTAGAGGTCCATATATCGGCAAAGTTTCTTTATGACCACCTGGTATATACTAGTTGTTTGCCCGGCGTTGCCCGGGTATTTATTTATCCCAATTTTTTTATTACACAGGAAAAGGAATGGATTCTACCTATAGTGTAAAATCTATGTAATTTAATTTACAGGTGTTTAAAAATAAATACAGTATACAAATGATTAAGTAAAATTACAAATTTACTCTATTATCAATTTAACTCAAAACTTGATTATGAACAACATTTTTAGTTTCCTATATTCCTGGCAGTGACTCCGAAAACTATGGATTCAACATTACTCTCGGCTATTTTGGACATTTTATTTTTGACCCCTTCTGCCCCCCCCATGCTGATGGGGGCAAAACTTGCATTTAAACAGCATCGGGAGTGTCCCTATTCATCGCAGCGACCCCGAAAACTATGGATTCGACACTCTCGGACATTTTATATTCACCCTTTTTTCCCCTTCCCCCTCCCTCCCAATGCTGATGAGGGACTAAACATGCCCTTAGGCTACGGCCACACGAGCGATTTTTCCCTCACAACCGCAACGGGAAAACAAGCACCAAAATATAGATAAGCTTCTGTAACATAGGGGTGGCCAAACGCAGCTGTTTTTCTCGCGCGATCTGTCGCGGTCTCAAGGTCGCTCGCTGGAGGATAGAACGAGACCCATTTTTCTCGAGGTTTGTGTAGATTTTCAAGCTGAGGGAAAAGACCCAGCGGGAAAAAATGTCACATGCACGTGTGGCCGGCTGATGTAGATTTTCAAGCTCGGGAAAAAGCCGTACCGGGAAAAATCGCTCGTGTGGCCGTAGCCTTAAACGGCATCGGAAATGTCACTATTCGTCTCAGCGATCCCGAAAACTATGGTTTCGACACTACTCTCGGTATTTTGGACATTTTATATTCACCCCTTTTTCCCTCTCCCCTCTCCCCCCAGTGTTGATAGGAGGGGGGCTGAACTTGCACTTAAACGGCATCGGGAGTCTCCCTGTTCATCGCAGCGACCCCGAAAACTATGGATTCGACACCTTCGGACATTTTATATTCACCCTTTTCCCCCTCCCCCCTCCCTCCCAATGCTGATGAGGGACTAAACATGCCCTTAAACGGCATCGGAAATGTCACTATTCGTCTCAGCGACCCCGAAAACTATGGTTTCGACACTACTCTCGGTATTTTGGACATTTTATATTCAGCCCTTCTTCCCTCTCTCCTCTCCCCCCAGTGTTGATAGGAGGGGGGGGGGCTGAACTTGCATTTAAACGGCATCGGAAGTGTCACTATTCGTTTAAGCGACCCCGAAAACTATCCGTTCGACATTAATATCAAACTTTTCGATTATTTTTACACCTGTCCCCTGCCCCCCTGCTACCCCTAGGGATGCTAGGGGTGTCTTTCCCTTCACCAGTATTTCTTTCCAGATTGTAAGTGCTATGTGTACCAAGTTTGGTTGAAATTGCTCCAGGCGTTCCAGAGTGATGCTGGAACATACACACACACATATACCCATTTATATATATATATGTATGTATATGTAAATTGGTGTCCGTCGTTCTAAATTGAATACAACGGTTCACACTAACAACAATTTATTTCTGACGGGTCGCAGGACAAAACAGTTACAGAAAACAATTATGGAACATCATTTTTACTACTTTACGGTAGCCACTTGCTACCACGTAAATCTTAACGTCTTACGCTCTAGACGGCGTTTTACTCTCTGCCTAGTCGTGCGTTCCCCGTAGAATGGCGGGGATCTTTCGTCTCGGGTGCTGTGGATGCTGTTGCCACAGTTCTGTATATCATATATATGTGTGTGTAAGTAAATATAAGTGTAAGTAAGTAATAATTCAGCCCCACTATCTAAATTTAACATAATTTTCAAAATCATACATTAGGCTAACTTATTTTAATATTCTCCAATTTGCCAAACTGACGCAAGAACTACAAATATCCAAATTAAATTTATACTCTTGCCCTTTTTTCTGAGACTAAATATGTGCACGGTCCCGGCTAGATGAGATTTATTACGCGAAAGCATCGAAAAGTCTTCCAAATTAAACTTTAAACCCTTTCAGAGACTTCCGTTTTCCGCAAGAAGCTGCCTCAGCAGATATTTTAGTCAGGGGACAGAACCGAACTTATAAAAGCTAAGTGTTTTGGCGTAGGGATGCGACATCGACAACATAACATCGATGATTTGAAACATCGATATTCAATATTAAAACATCGATGCTAATAAAACATCACCCAAAAACCATCAATGTTTTTAAACATCGATGTTTTTGAACATCCATATTTTAAAACTGCTCTAGTAACCTCTAACTTTACTTTGGTTAGTCGTGGGGGGGGGGGGTGGTTTAATTTTACTCTCTGATTGGGCTGACACAAATGATAAAAACTTGGTTGCTAGAGTCAGCGCATATCACAGAATTTCCATGATACATTTTATTACTTTTCCCAGAAATCTGACGAAGATATTTTTGCTATCAAAACAATTGATAGGACCAAAGCCATAAGGAAAAATCCTTGATGTTTTCTAATTTATATTAGTTGAATGTGAAAAAATAATTGTAAATATCACGTCATATTTATTTACAATTTGGAGAATAATTTACTTCCAGGAGGCTTAAATAAATTAGTAAAAAAAAAAAAATTCTAAAGGTCATGACTGTAACACGAGATAAAAGCATTGGTTTCATATCAGCAGAGTATAAGGCAAAATCATTTAAAGAATTTTTGAGTTTGGTTCAACAGAAATTAATATAAAAAAATTAATAAGAACAATTTATTAACAAATCTTTTATTTTCAAATTAAATAATACAAAAGAAAATTAGATATACAGTCGGACCTCTATTTAACGAAGTCGCTAAATCCCTCAAAAAAGTTCGTTATATGGAAAATTCGTTAAATAGAGATTTATCTTTTAAAATACTTTAAACTACACAAGACAGATTTTAATTTCATAAACACTAAATATTATTAATAAAAGTAATTAATCCCACCTTTATTCTGTAAATTAATGTCTATTTGTTTTATGTATCTTACCCATCAAACCGAAATCTTCAAGGAGCAAGAATAAAACAAAACATTGTCCGGGAATACACTGTATTTTCAAAGAAAAAATTATATTAAAATTAATGAATTTTAATGGCATTATCGCATCGTACTTGAATTTAATTACTGATAAAGATTGTTAATTTTGTCTGAGTTTTTTGTTTGAAAAAGTACTTTCTCTCATAATACGTCTCGCATCTTTGCAATTCTCCAAAAACCCCTTCAGGCGTATTTTCTTCAAACTGTAATCCGCCTCGGAACGTGTTAAAAGAAAGTTAATGTGTTAAATGTGTTAAAAGAAAGTATTAGTTTAAAATGTTCAGAAATATTTTGAGAAATATGGAGAGAAAAATATTGGATCACAAGAAAAAGTTCGTTAAATGGAGAATGCACTTCGCTATTTGGAGGTTATTTTACGAAGAAATTCGCAAATTGTTCTTGGTTCCAAGGAAAAGTTCGCAAAATAGAGAAATTCGCAAAATAGAGGTTCGTTAAATAGAGGTCCGACTGTATTTAAATATCGATGTTTTAAAATACAAAACATCGATGTTTTAAAAAATATCGGCTTCGATAAATCGATGTTTAGAACATCGATGTTTTTATCAAAACATCGATGTTTTGAAACCATCAACATCGATGTCGCATCCCTATTTTGGCGCGAATAATATAGACGGATTCCGGTTGTTGAACGGTGTACGTCTCGCGTTGCCGGGTCATTCCACTATAATATTGGAAATTGAATGACAGTTTAATATTTGATTAAAGAACTGTTCTGAACGTCTATGGAGAGTTATTTTAACCATAACTACAGCCCTGACGAAATAACGGAGTTCAACAACACCCGGGCAATTTATATATATTTATATATATATATATATATATATATATATATATATATATATATATATATATATATATATAAAGGAAGAAGTCCTGACTTATATATATATATATATATACATACACGTATCAACGCCCAGCAAAAACTATTGGAGATACAGATATCAAATTTTAGGAGCTTATTACTTTTGTGCTGAAGGCGTCATTTTAGAAGCGATTTTTCAAAATTCGCCCCCCAAGGGGGGGAGGGGGGCAAAACGTGTTTTTTACATATTCCTTTATATCTCAAAGAAGAAAATCGATATCCATAAGATTCTTGCTTTAAAATGTAAGAAACATGAATACCTAAAAACCGATTTCAGGATTTTTAAAAATTCGTCTCCCAAGGGGGAGAGGGGGGCTAAACGTGTTCTTACGTGTTTTATCTATATATATAAAGGAATCAACACCCAGCAAAAACTATTGGAGATACAGATATCAAAATTTTAAGAGCTTATTACTTTTGTGCTGAAGGCGTCATTTAAGAAGCGATTTTTCAAAAATCGCCCCCAAAGGGGGAGGAGGGGGGGCAAAACGTGTTTTTTACATATTCTTTCGTATCTCAAAGAAGGAAATAGATGTCCATAAGATTCTTACTTTAAAATGTAAGGAACACGAATACCTTAAATCCAATTTCAGGATTTTTTAAAATTTGGCCCCAGGAACGGGAAGGGGGGCTTAACGTGTTTTTCACGTATTCCTTCATATCTCAAAGAAAGAAACAGATATCCATAAGATTCTTGCTTTAAAATGTAAGGAACACGAATACCTTAAATCTAATTTCAGGATTTTTAAAATTTGGCCCCAGGGGACGGGGAGGGGGGCTTAACGTGTTTTTCACGTATTCCTTCATATCTCAAAGAAAGAAACAGATATCCATAAGATTCTTGCTTTAAAATGTAAGGAACACGAATACATTAAAACTAATTTCAGGATTTTCAAAATTCGGCCCCATTGGGGGGGGGGGGGGGGGGGCAAAACGTATTTTTTACATATTACCTCATATGTCAAAGAAAGAAACAGATATCCATAAGATTCTTGCTTTAAAATGTAAGGAATATGAATACCTAAAAACCAATTTAAGGATTTTTCAAAATTCGGCCCCCAAGGGGGTTAGGGGGGCTAAACGTGTTTTTACGTGTTTTTTACATATTCCGTCATATCTCAAAGAAGGAAACAGATATCCATAAGATTCTTGATTTAAAATGTAAGAAACACGATTAAATGTAACAAACACGATCAATGTCACGATTTTTCGACATTCGCTTTAGATTTTGAAAAAATTGCTAGAAACAATCCAATAATTTATATTTCCTATATATCACCATTTTGAACACCAAATTGGTGGTAGGAGAAAAGAGAGACATCAACCTTAATTAAATGAAGTGTGGAAAGGTGTGTGTGTGTGTGTGTGAATTGTATATATTTCGGTTGTTAGTACGTATACATCTAGAGCTCAGGTTAACTCCATTCATTTTTATTATCCTGGACAACGTCAGGTAATTCGTTGTTTATGAAACCGGCGATTTTCACAAGGGTTTACGGGGAAGCCCTCAAACTCCTCGAAGGGCTGGGATCCAGTGGGTTATCAAAATTGAAAGAAACATTTTAATGCTGACATTAGCATGGGGGGGGGTTATTATAATATGCTGATGGGATGATGACCAGTGGAGAGGGGTATAGATTGCCATAAAATACAAATATACATATCATACAAGTAAGCTTTATTAAGGGTTCACCCGTGCAACGCCGGGTATATAAAGCTAATATATATATATATATATATATATATATATAAACAGTTCCGTAACTGACCGACTCACTGATTGACATACAACGCACAGATCAAACCGCTGGACCTAAAGGGCTGAAATTTTACATGGCGATTCTTCTTATAGTGTAGGCGTGCACTAAGAAATATTTTAGAAAAATTCTTCTTAGATTTTTTAAAATTAAATTTTTAAGCTGTTTTAGTAACTTCTTTTAAGTTTGCATTTAAAATAATAATTTGAGGGTTATAAAATTTATATCACGAAAAAGATCCTAAAAATTCCTTTAAAATGAAATATTTTTCGAATATTTATCTCCATTTTCTGAGTTTTGCTGAATTTTTAAAGATTAATTTTTAGAATTTAATTTATTAAATGCCGATCACGTGATTTCTTTTTCTGGTACTTTAAATGAATTTATCGTCACGTGCATAACAACTAAATAGACAAAAAATATTTTTCTTTTCTTGGTAATGCGGCAGACGATTGGACATTATCCAAAAAAATATTAAATACAGTAAAAGATATGTTCCTCAAATTGTACTATATTAACTGCACTATATTCTTTAGTATGTCCTATTAGATTTAATTTGAATATTTTCTTCTACATTATTTTGTCTATAAAAATATCCGTTACGATTTTTTTATAATTTTTCGATTTTTCTTTACATCAATTGCATACATTGATCGTTGTATTTATTATAAATATATTTTTACATATTTTTGGCATCAATTGCATAAATTGACCATCATTGCATAAATTGGCATCAATTGCATAAATTGGCATCAATTGCATAAATTATATATATATATATATATATATATATATATATATATATATATATATATATATATATATATATATATATTTATTTATTTTTTGCATTAATTGCATACGTTGTATTTAATTTGAATGTACTCCGTGGCGAAGTGCAGGTTTTCAGGTAGTTCAATACATATTAAATAAAACGAATCCAGCTTTTAATAGCTCAAATTAAATTTTTAAAACTAAATTTGAATTTCATTACTAGGACCTGGGTTTCGGCAGAGAAATTCACATTTTAACATGAATAATTTAGAATAGCGAAAATAAGACATAGTAAAAATACGAAAATTTGTACCAATAACGAAAAAATTTTAATAGATTAATCTAATAAATGAAGAAATTCGAAAAAATATACAAATATAAGAGAATATTTAGAATTTTTTTTATTTAAACTCCTGAATTTGAAATTTTGAGAATTAAATTTCGAATGCCTATCTCCAAACATTATCGTAGCTAAGAATTCTACTAACATTATCTGTAACTGAAGCAGCAGCTGAGGGCGTTTTTTTTTAAACTGAAAATATTTAAGGTGACCGTGGACCTTTATTTGAGCAAATTTTTTTATTGTAATATTGATTGTGTTATTGTAAAAATAAATAAATTTCTGTAAGTTAATAGTACCAAAATAGTTGTTTTATCAAGTAAAAAAATCACGTATGAACCTTCTAAGAAGTAAGTAATAAAGGTAAGTGTAGTAATAAACTTTAAATCTGTTTTTCTCAAAACAGATTTTTCAAGGTTTTTAAATTTTTTTTTAAAATGGTCCATGCGGCTTAATTTTTGTTCAAAATTCGTGAAATTTGCATGGAAGAATCCTGATACTGTTTACAAAGAAACTGTGTTTGCATTTTATAATTCGACTTCATTAAGGTAATTAAATTTGATTGAACTCATTAAAAGGCAAAATTTTGATGAAAATCGGGATGAAATTCAGAAAAAAAATCTCTCAAAAATTAACTATTCAAGGGATTAAATAATCGATACCCGAATTTGTTTGTAATACAGTTTTAAGTGATTAAAATGCAAAATCGAGGAAATAACTCAAAAATTAAGTCGCGAGGAGCATTTTAAAATTTTGTCTATAAATTTTAAATTTTTTAAAAAATCTTAAAGTTATAATAAGACTGGAAAATTCTTTTAAGATATTCTATATACTTATGGTGAGATGTATATATGTACACAATTTCATATCTCTATGATAAATAGTAAAAAAATAAATTTTAACGTACACCGTTCCCTTAAGAATTCACAGGCCTGCAACCAAAAAAGTGTTTACAAACCAATAGGTGATAACTGATAGATTTTTGGACGCTGATTTCACGAAAAAAAGTAAAAAAGTTCCATGACGTACCATTTTTTCAAAAAATTGAAAATTGAAAAAATTGAAAATTTCACAAATTGAAAATTTTGATTTTCGTAGCCACCAATCTATTGTGTTAATTAAGGAAGGAGATGAGCATATAGTGTCATAAGTCGTCATTACTGGAGAAAACTGGAGATTTTTCTGTCTCTGGTGCGAAAAAAAAATACGGAAAAAAAGAAACAATCTAAAGAATCTGCCGAACTCTTAGGCTCCAGGCTAAAGCAAAATAATTTATTGGCTTCTGGTACGTCTTTCTCATGGTTAAGAAAAAGAGATTTCGTTCCATACTTTTCTCGAGATAGTGGCTTGATTTATTGTAGCAATGTTACTGGATTGATGGAGGATTTTAATATACAGTATGACGTGAACGAGTGGAGGCTCTTTATTGACTTCTCAAAAAGAAGCCTCAAAGCAGTGCTTCTGTCTACTGGCAGCAAGTATACTTCAGTGCCATTAGGACATTCTGTGTACCTGAAAGAATCTTAAGAGAATTTAGCT
Source organism: Dolomedes plantarius (assembly GCA_907164885.2). Lineage (NCBI taxonomy): Eukaryota > Metazoa > Arthropoda > Arachnida > Araneae > Dolomedidae > Dolomedes > Dolomedes plantarius. The sequence goes on along the minus strand of OU015499.1, from coordinate 34,055,829 downwards.
TTGATTCTCACCCATTTGAGATATAAACAACATGGATGGATGATATGCAGCGATCTAAAAGTACAACAAGCAGGAAACACTAAGTACCCTTGCTTCTTGTGAGAATGGGACAGTCGGGATAAAAAGAATCATTGGATCAAAAAGGAGTGGCCGCAAAGGAAAGCATTAACACCTGGAAACAAACATGTAGTAAAGGAAAGTTTGGTTGATCCCAGGAAACTCCTATTGCCTCCACTTCACATCAAGCTTGGCATGATGAAACACTTTGTTAAAGCTCTATCAAAAGAAGCAGAGTGCTTTAAATACCTAGGCAACAATTTTCCAGGACTGTCGGACGCAAAAATAAAGGAAGGTGTTTTCGTAGGTCCAGATATTCGGAAACTTTTTAAAGACGAAGTGTTTGAAAGTAAAATACTTTCGAGGGAAAAAGATGCCTGGACAGCTTTCAAGGAAGTCGTCTCAAAATTCCCCAACTATAAATCTATCGTGGAAAACATGTTAATGAAGTTCAAAGACTTGGATTGTTCAATGAGTTTGAAAGTGCATTTTTAAAATTCGCATTTGGACTACTTTTCCTTTTTGGGGCAGTTAGTGAAGAACAGGGTTAAAGATTTCACCAAGATATCAAAGAGATGGAGATTAGATACTGTAGCGTACTGGAAATAGGGTCTTATTTTTTTCCCGAGACCCCAGAAGCGCTTGGAAAACACAGCTGCGTGTTTTTCAAGGAATGTGTTGTTCGGTTCCACCAGTTCGGAACACGTGGGGGGATTAAAAACCATTTTCCTCACAGAGACGCAGCCACTAAAGCTGTCAACTTAACGTTTCGGAATGTAATAAAGTTCGGCGTCTAGAAGAGCTGTCAGCCGATAATCTGAGGGCCCCTCCACCCTTTTGAAGATCCAGACATTGGAGGGGGAGACGCTGTATAAAATCTGAGCGGGATAGACGTGTTTTGCTAGGCTCCTGTGTTGTTGGGCCGAGAATGGGCCCTGGAGCGTGTATTTGTGAATCTGCACGTAAATGAAGTGATTACATCGGAAGTGTTTAATGTTTAATTCTTTTGTTAATAAATTGTTAAGTTTTGTTTTAAAAATTTGGCCTTCGTTTGTTAATTAGAACTCTATCTTTCTTGGTATGGATCAATAGTTGTGAAATGTCTTCAAAATGCCTCAGAGAGATAATGCCTTACTACTTGTCGTGACGCCACAATACCAAGGTAGATGGAAAGTCAGTATGATGGGGACTACTGTTGGATGCTACACAGAGAAGTGCCGCGTACTGACTACAACAGACAAAGTGTCAAAACGAGCTTTTAGGGAAAAGGAAAAGAAAGCATTAAGGATATATGAATCCAAGATGTATTAAACAATGGTAACCATTAAATTTTCATATTAATATAATTTTTAATTAATATATATATATATATATATATATATATATATATATATATATATATATATATATATATATATATATATATATATATATATATATATCAGATCATTTCCAATTGTTTGATATATTAATTCATTCAAAAATAAAATACTTAAAAATATTTTGAAAAGACCTTCTTCTCCCCAGAATATGTACAGTAGGCTTTCTTGTCCATATATTCAAGCCCATGTTGTGAAAAATCCTTAGGTGATTGAGAAAAATGGATGTCATATTTGAAATCAGCACACCAAATAATATAAAATTCAGTCATTACATTGCAAACACTTTTCTATGACTCAAATTTTGCAGGCCTGTGTTATCTATGTACAACAACAACTCAAGAGTGATTGAATGATCTAGCAATTATTTCTATAGCAGAGACAGTATGGTCTCGGAGGATTTACATTTTTTACTTATTTGTTCTTGGAGGAACTCTAATTTATTTGCCATTGAAAAAAAATGTATAAATATGTTCAAGAGAGTCAGACTGGAGAGTTATTAATCCAGTTCATGAGCAGTATACAGATCACTACGCATAATTTGGCGGCGAAATTTTTACAATGTAAATCCGGGGTAAAATTTACCCTCCCAACCACATAAAACCTATACAAGACAATAAGCACTCTAGAGGTTTGAACACTTCTCGAAAAAAACCCGGTGATTAATCGCATAAAACAAAAATTTACCAAAAAGTAGCATAAACATCGCACTAAAAAAAAATAAAAAAATTCCACTCCCACTTCTGATTTCTCTCTAAACTGTGCGTACTTCATCTGTCAATTTCGACCACACATGGAAAACCACTCAATTCGAGGCATTTTCTAACAACTCGAGGTCATCAAATTACGGAGGAAACACGCTGTCTAACAAACGCGCTACTGTTTCCTGGAGCGTGGTCAATGGACGCCTACAGATCGTGAAGAGGCTTTCTCTTCAAAAAGGATTTTTCCTCTCAGAATCACGGAGGGGGAAAAAATCACAGAAAGAAATCCCTCCGAATTCTCGCTCGTGTCAAAGGCTTTTCGTCTGACAGCTGCACAAACCATCTCGTCGTTAGAAATGTAGACCAAATAACGGGGTTGGTCCTTTGCCTGGTTATCTTCCCCCGAGGCAGCTGTTAAATGTTGACCGTCTAAGGCGGATTAAACACACGAGCTATAAATATATATATATCTAATATTGAGGCGCTCGAATAAGACGCATCAATATTCTGTACCACGAGGGATGCATAGGCGGCGTCTCTGATACAGAGCGTTTCTTAAGAACTGGAGCTAAGAGCTAAAAATGACACAAGGACGTCAAACTGCAAGTCCCGTCTTAGTTACTTATGTTCTGTTGAAGAGAAATCATGATGTATTTAATTGTTATATAGAAGCCTCGAGAGCATGCAAAATAATTAAGTACATTAAGCAACTGTAATCTGTCCGTTAGCGAAAACATTTAGAAACAAATACCTTCTTTAAATATTTCTTTTTTATCTTATCTGTATATGAGCCGCTCACTTGCCAAAAAGATTAGGCCGCTGTGTATTAACCCTATTGGATTCGCTCAACTTAATTTTAACCTTTCGAGAAAATGTGTCTAAGGATTGCCGACTTGGATTGAAAGATTTTTGTAAAATTGTACTCTGTAACAGAGAAAAAAAAATTACATATTGGGGCATTTTTCGTTGTTTAAAAAAATGCAAATAATATTTTTAAATTTAAAATATTCGAGTGGGGGATCTGGCATAGTGTGTTTTAAACACTCCTAAATTCCATTGGTGGACGCAATTTTTAAAATGAATCCTTTAGCAAGGTGCAGAAAAGTTGAGGCTATCTAAAAATACCATTTTTATTGGATTGTCGGCATTTGTAGAGCTGTATATAGTAGACACATTTTCTCCATAGGCTAACATTGAGGTGAGCGAATCCAATTGGGTTAGTACACAGCAACCTTAACCGATTTGGCAGTTTTATAGGTATCTTCGAATGGAGACAGTTTTAAAGGTATCTTAGAATTTTAATAACCTAAATTACAAAGAATTACTGCATTGAGCATGAATTTATTTAATGGTAAAAGTGGTTTAGTTTTTTGCTGGTGGTTAAAAGTGCTTAAAATTAAAAATTTACATTAACAATAAAAATCTGTAATTCATCTTTCTAGTTGGATACATTTCGAAATATTCAATGCAACCTCTAAACTTACGACTGCTGTGCACTAATCCTATTGGATTCGCTCACCTTATGTTAGCCTATGGATAAAATGTGTCCACGGATTGCCGACTTGGATTGAAAGATTTTTTTAAAATTGTACTTCGTAATAGAGAAATAAATTTTACACCTTGGAACATTTTTCGTTTTTTTTTTAAAATGCAAATAATACCTTAAAATTTAAATTATTCGAGGGAAAAAAAATCTGGCGTAGTATGTTTTAAACGCTCATCAATTTCTCTGGTGGCCGAAATTTATAAAATGAATCCTGTTGTAAGGTGCAGAAAAGTTCAGGCTATCTGAAAATACCATTTTATTGGATTATCAACATTTATGTAGCTTTAAATTATTGACAAAATTTCGCCATAGGTTAACATTGAGGTGAGCGAATCCCATAGACTTAGTGCACAGCAAACTTAAGGCTGCTGTGTACTAAGAAAAAAAATCGTATTTCCCTTTTCCTCTTCTTGCACACTCTTGTGGTGGGAGGAGTCCAGTTGACAGTTCGAGAACTCCACCCCTTTAGGAATAACATTTTGAGGGATTGTAATGGCTCTCTCTCTATAGGGGGGTTAAGCATTGCCCCCAAATTTAAAAAATATATATACTTTTGTCAATTATTTACAGTTACATAAATGCTGATAATCAAATAAAATTGGTATTGTCAGATAGCCTGAACATTTCTGCAAAGCGCTACAGGATTCGTTTTATAAATTTCGTCCACCGAAGGAATTTATGAGCGTTTAAAACACACTATACCAGATTTTCCCCGAAAAATTTAAATTTTAAAATATTAATAATTGCATCTTTTTAAAAAACGAAAAATGTACACAAATGTAAAATTTTTTTCTCTATGACGGAGTACAATTAAAAAAAAAATCTTTGAATCCAAGTCGGCAATCCGTGGTCAAATTTTCTCCATAGGTTAACATTGAGGTGAGCGAATCCAATGGGGTTAGTACATAGCAGCCTTAAGCCCGTCTGCACACGGAGCAACTCAAAAGAAACTGATAACTGACTCAAATCACAAACCAGTCCGTGAGGAGTCGCAACCTATGTAATTGAATGGAGCCACGCACACGGCGCAACTGGTTACAAACCCGTCGACCGGGTTTATATATATATATATATATATATATATATATATATATATATATATACAGTCGAACCTCCATATATCGAAGTAGCAAATTGCGCGAAAAAAATTCGATATATAGAAATTTCGATATATAGAATTGAGCTTAGTCTTATCATAATTCTCCTAAAAAAAAAAATTAAAGCTAATTTTCGTATACGAAACTCCATTTCTAATTTATATGCGAATCCCATTAAATAAAAGTTAATAACTAAAAAATGAATTAATATAAAAGATTTATTGATTACTACATATCTTTAAAAAAAACAATAATGCAGACAGTGGTTACAATGATCACAGTTACATTCTTTAAAAAAAAACTACGAATATCTTGCTGAACAGTTAATTTTGCGGAAAGTTCAAAGAAATGTTCGTATTTATTCAGTCCACTAAAAACCTTATCAGGGACATTTTCCGCGAATTGAAGTCCACGAAGTATTGTTTCAAATGCCAAAAATTGGGAAATTTTATTCTAAAGTGGAATAAAATCTCCCAATTTGTCTTGAAAAAAATTTCGATATATAGAGATTTTTTCGATATATAGAAACAATTTTTCTATGTAATGAACATGAAGATTTGCTAAGAGTTCGATATATAGAAAATTTCGATATAGGGAAGTTCGATATATGGAGGTTCGACTGTATATATATATATATATATATATATGGGATTAGTTGTCATATGCCTTCCATTTAGTGCTTTATCGTGCCCAAATGTTTTCTCAAGTCGAGCGATTTCTTAGGTTTGTAGTTAGATGGCCATGAATTTAGAGAGCTGAATTTGCGTTCCTACTGTGATTAGTTGTCATATGCCTTCCGTTTAGTGCTTTATCATTCCCAAACGATTTCTCAAGTCGAGCAATTTCTTAGGTTTGTAATAGTTACCTGGCCATGGATTTAAGGAAAAACATCCTTCATGAGAAAATGTTATCAAGTTATTTAATGTTATCAAGTCTGTCAGGTTTAAAGATTAGGGTTCACGATTTTCTTGATAGATTTTTGGATACTTCAAAGAAATAATTCCGGACTTGTAAAAGGGTCTATGCGTATTTAATACCGAACTGTTTAAGGCTCCTGTGAACTAACCCTATTGGATTCTCTCACCTCAATGGAGAAAATGTGTCTACTATTGAAAGCTCCATAAATGCTGACAATCCAATAAAAATGGCATTTTTAGATAGTCTGAACTTTTCTGCACCTTGCGACAGGATTCAAATTATAAATTTCATCCACCAAAGAAATTTCTGAGCGTTTTAAATACACTATAAAAGATTTTTTACCCCGAATAATTTAAATTTTAAAATATTATTTGCTCTTTTTTAAAAAGCGAAAAATGTCCCAAGGTGTAAAATTTCTTTCTCTACCACGGAGTACAATTAAAAAAATTTAAATCTAAGTCGGTAATACTCGGACACATTTTCTCCATAGGTTAACATGTAGATGAGCGAACCCAATAGGGTTAGTACACAGCAGCCTTAAGTTTAGAGGCTGAATTGAATATTTCGAAGAGAATCCAACTAGAACAGTGGTTCCCAACCGGTGGTCCGCAAGAGCCTCGTGAGTGGTCCGGCACCACATATAAAAAAATTGCCAAATAAATGGGGATTTTGAAAGCAATGTTCATTGAACTATTCTCTTTCTTCTGTTGTATTTCTTATGTTTATATGTTTATCTTTTTTGTATGTTTATGTAGCCCGCCATTGGAAATAAAAATTTTTTTAAAATGTTCATTGAACTTGATAGGCCGAATATATCCGATGACTATCAGGTGTTGAATTAAAATTTCTTAAGTTTAACATAATTTAACATAATTATTTTATTATTAGAATGTGATACGTTTGTCCTGTATCCCTTTTCCTGAGGGATATTCTATACCCCCAAACCCACCTGAAGATCCCCCCCCTTAAGTCCGTGGGGAGGGGTCTGCACATGGTTCAATTTCTGGCTTAGTGGTCCGCCGATTTCTACGGTTGGGAACTACTGAACTAGAAAGATGAATTATAACTTTTTTTGTTAATGTTTGCAATTTTAAGCACCTTTAACCACCAGCAAAAAACTGAACCCTTTTTACCATTAAAAAAAATTCATGATCAATGTAGTAAACCTTTGTAATTTAGGTCATTAAAATTCTAAGATACGTACCTATCAAACTGTTTCCTTCTATAACCTTGTTGTGAAAAGAAAAGACAAAACCTTTGTGCTCGAGGAATAAACAGGAAATCCAACGTAAATAAAGCACAAATAGCAGTAAGGTGCAATTTTGCATACGGCCGTTTCGAAAACTAAGCACGTGCTTAGTTTTCGGCTTTTTGAGCTGCCACTAAGTTCTTTGCACAGATGAAGAAGCTCCTTTGCAGCTTCGAAACGGCCGTATGCAAAATTGCACCTTACTGCTATTTGTGCTTTATTTACGTTGGATTTCCTGCTTATAACCTTGTTATTCATTCCTAATAATCGCCATTTTTTTCACCTTTGAATCAATGAACTGAAATTGAGATGCCAAGACACGTAAAAAAATTTAAATTGTGAACCTTCTCAATTTTTGAAACCAATTTAAATAGTATTTTTGAAAGCAGTGTTGAATATTCTCATTTACAAGTTCAAATACTCATTTTTTAACTACGAATCAATAGTTGGCAATGCGTCATTTTCTTTAGACATGCATTTCCCTTCGACGCCGCTCTGACGCCAGCAGTAGAAGATAATTACCGCCAATGGAACTCATACCTATAATTCCCATTCTTTACTTTTATTTTCCAACGATCAGAATCGATGAACAAAAATCATTGTTTAAATCAATGCGACAATGGAATATGCCATCGTCTATTTGCATAACAAACCAGCAGGGCATTATTCGAATGAATTATTTTGCCATTGAACCTCAGACAACAAATAAACGACTGCTACAGAAATTCTCTCACAGAACATAATACCAAGCGATATATTTCAGCGAGTTGAGCACAAAAAGGAAAAATTCGCATAGCAGCTGGGACCTCACGGTTACAGACAAGCATAATTAGCTATAAATATCTGTTACCTATCAATATAATAAGAGAGAATGCCACCAGACGTGTTAAAGGGGAAAAAATAATCCCATGGCAGTAATTTTTTTACAGTGATTTATAGGGATTTTTTTCTGTTCGGTTTTTTTTTTGTGTCATTATTTTATTTTTTAAAGAGTGTTTATTCGGCTCAAGCTGACTTTTACTGCTCTCAGAGAAATAGATTTATTCCATTTTTGCAACCATTTTGAATTTTAAACATCCTTTCATTCGCGAGTGTTTAAATAGCTTCCTGGGAAAAACCTTTAACTGAAAAAAAGAAAAAAACTTTCAGTGTTGTTTATGGGTTGCTTTTCTATTTAAAATGGCATTTAAAAAGCGGTTTTTAACGATACAAACGGTAGAAAATGGGCTCATAAAATGACTCGATTTGAAATTCAAACAGTCGGGTTAAATACCTATTTCGGCTATTTACTCATACGGATTATGGAATGCATCCCGGGCAATGAACAAAAAGGTTTGGGGCAGTTTAAATTTACTGCTTTAAATTTGGGTCGAAAAGTCTCTTAGTTAACTAATGGTTAATAATTTACGAGAAAATTCTTTTAACTTAAAAAAAAAACGAAAAAAAACAGCGATTTATTCATGTACCTATTTGTGAAAAAAGCAAGATAATTAAAGCCATTTTTGAAGGATTTTTGCTGTGCGTGAGGGACTAATGATGTTGCATACAGAAGTACCTTTGTACTCGTCTTTAATTGGTTCCAGATCGCCCGACGAGTTCCGGAAACGACGTGTACCGAGCGAATTTTTCTCATAAGAATTAATGTAAATTGAATTAATTCGTTCCTGAAAACTGAAAATTTCACATTTTAAATGATGGGGTTGTTTTTTATGCAAATTTTTAATACTAGACAGGCATAATATAAAACAATAATTAGATAAAATAAAATAAAATTTATCTTCACTCAACCTGTACTGAAAGGAATTGATAGCCTCACGAGATACTGGTCGAGTAGAGGAGGGAGGAGGAGAGGGGTTGTTGCATCGAAGTGGAATCTCTTTCCTAGTATTGAGGTACTGAGGTATGACTGTATATGACTGTAGGCGAGTACTGAGGTATGGATGTAGTTAGTTTATGATGCAACCGACGAGTACCGAGGTATGAATGTAGTTAGTTTGTGATGCAACCGACGATTACCGAAGCAATGTTTTCGCGTCGAAATGCGACGAGTACTGAAGCAGGCGAGTACCGAGGTATGACTGTACTTAGTTTATGATGCAACCGACGAGTACCGAAGCAATTTTTTTCACGTCGAAATGTGACGAGTACCGAGGTATGACTATACTTAGTTTATAATGCAACCGACGAGTACCGACGCAATTTTTTTCGCGTCAAAATGCGACGAGTACCGAAGCAGACGAGTACCGAGGTATGACTGTACTTAGTTTATGGTGCAACCGACGAGTACCGAAGCAATTTTTTTTCGCGTCGAAATTCAACGAATACCGAAGTAGACGAGTACCGAGGTATGACTGTACTTAGTGCGTCTTAATGCGACGAGTGCCGATGTATGACTGTACTTAGTTTATGATACAACTGACGAGTACCGAAGCAATTTTTTTTCGCGTCGAAATGCAACGAGTACCGAAGCAGACGAGTACCGAGGTATGGCAGTTTATGATGCAACCGACGAGTACCTAAGCAATTTTTTTCGCGTCGAAATGCGATGAGTACCGAAGCAGACGAGTACTGAGGTATGACTGTACTTAGTTTATGATGCAACAGAAAACTCAGATCTTTATAGTGAGCAAGTTCAATAATTTATTTTGTTCATTTTGATGCAGTTGCTCTTCCCTTAACTCTGGAAATGTATAGATACCTTATGTAGCAATTTATTGATGTTCGTAATCGAAGAAACTGATGGCGCGGGTCTATCAAAAATTTACAGTGTCTAATACTTAGAAGAAATATAACGAATATAACTCGCAGAGTTTTTATCGAAACTATACATTAATAAGTACACTTTAAAATAATATTTAAAGTTGTACAAAACGGATTATCCACAGCCTATGATGTACTCGTCTATGGAGACGCACGTGCGCAGACACAAGATATTTTGGATGCCAATCTGAGCTAATTTCTCACGTGGCTTTACCAACAACCAAGAATGCTTTGCAAACATCTTATAAGGACCTTATAACACATTTAAAAGCCCCTTATAACTAGTCTGCAGACCTCAGGTTAAGAAGTGCAAATACATGTATTGTGCACGTCTTAACTTACGGGTCGTTAGGCAGTTTTGGCGATTTCGGGAGATTAGTCAACACCTCTAACAGACACATAATATTTGAAGTTGTCGTCGAAATTAAATAGTTTTTGTTTTGTTTCATACGCGCTTTGTATGCTGTGTACTAAAGCTGTGTATTAACCCTATTGGATTCGCTCATCTCAGTGTTAACCTATGGAAAAAAAATGTCTACTATTTACAGCTACATAAATGCTAATAATCCAATAAAAATGGTATTTTCAGATAGCCCGAACTTTTTGGCACCTTGCAACGGAATTCATTTTATAAATTTCGTACGTCAAAGGAATTGATGAGCGTTTAAAGCACACTAGATCAGATTTTTTCCCGGAATAATTTAAATTTTAAAATTTATTTGCATTTGTTTTAGAAATGCAAAATGCCCCGAGTTGTAAAATTTCTTTCTCTCTTACGGAGTACAATTTAAAAAAAATCTTTCAATCTAAGTCGGCAATCCTTGGACACATTTTCTCCATAGGTTAACATTGAGGTGACCGGATTCAATTTAGTTAGTACACAACAGCCTAAGTTACAAAGTGAAACAAACAATCTATCCAAAATATAATGAATGTAAAAAATCTTTTGATGTCGTCTTACTCAATGAAAAATGTTCTGTTAAACCTCAGAGGTAAATTTTTTATTTCGATTTTCAGAAGAACTGTCCAAGTTACGTTTCTACATCCCCACGAGCGTGGCAATTGTCGAATTACGTGAAATAAGCAATTCCTCCTGAAGATTTTGATGTAAACTTGCTAAATGACACGGACTGACTTCAAAATACGCTAAATTTTCTTTCGGCTCTTATCGATTTTATGATCAGATTTAGCGTTGTTTTATGAGATCTAGCCGTGGGAAATCGAATCACTTCTTGATAGAGAAGTACGAGAAGTAAAGAGTCTGGGTTTGATTTCAAACGGGAATCACCTATAGAGCGGAAGAAGCCGTGCGCAGCAGGCGAGTTCGTTTCACTGTGCGAGGCTCCAAGAAATGATTTGAGTGCTGGATCTGTTGAGGATTCACACTGTTTTTGGATCATTTAGACGGGTTAGAACACGGATTCCATTGGGATATCACCAACAGCAGTTTTTGGTGTATTTTCACCACATTTTTCAATGATGCATGCATTATCTATTGTTCAGTATTTTGCACTCGAAAACTAAATTTTACTTACTACTAGCTGAATACCCGGACTGACTTCAAAATACGCTAAATTTTCTTTCGGCTCTTATCGATTTTATGATCAGATTTAGCGTTGTTTTATGAGATCTAGCCGTGGGAAATCGATAGAATAGCTACGGAGTACATTCAAATTAAATATAACGGCCAATGTAAGCAACTAATGCCAAAAAATATTTTTATAAAAAAATCGTAAGGGATATTTTTATAGACAAAATAATGTAGAAGAAAATATTCAAATTAAATCTAAAAGAACATACTAAAGAATATTATTTTACAGTTAATATAGTACAGTTTGAGTAACATTTCTTTTACTGCATTTTAATATTTTTTTGGATAATGTCCGATCGTCTGCCGCATTAGCAAGAAAAACAAAATATTTTTTTGTCAATTTATTTAGTTGTTATGCACGTGACGCAAAATTAGTTTAAAGTATCACTAAAAGAAAAGAAACCACGTGATCAGCATTTAATAAATTAAATTCTAAAAATTAATCTTTAAAAATTCACCAAAAATCAGAAAATGGAGGTAAAGATTCCAAAACGATTTCATTTTAAAGGAAATTTTATGATCTTTCTCGTGATATAAATTTTATAACCCTCAAATTATTATTTTAAATGCAAACTTAAAAAAAGTTACTAAAACAGCTTAAAAATTTAATTTCAAAAAATATAAGAAGAATTTTTCAAAAATCTTTCTTAGTGCACCCCTACACTATAAGAAGAATCGCCATGCAAAATTTCAGCCCTTTAGGTCCAGCGGTTTGGTCTGTGTGTTGTCTGTCTGTCAGTTAGTTGCGGAACTGTTTTATATATATAGACTAGCTGAAAACCCGCACTTCGCTACGGAGTACATTCAAATTAAATACTACGGTCAATGTATGCAATTAATTTGTATATTTAATATCCATAAAACATACTAATTTGAATTAAATTCTTAAACTTCCATCTAGTCTAGTGGTTCAATTTTATCTTTTACCGTATTTTAATATTTTTTTGTCAATTTATTTCGTTGTTATGCACGTGACGCAAAATTAATTTAAAGTATCGCAAAAAAAAAATCCCGTGATCAGCATTTCATAAATTAAATTCTAAAAATTAATCTTTAAAAATTCATCAAAAATCGAAAAATGGAGGTAAAGATTCGAAAAAGTTTTTGTTTTAAAGGAATTTTTACGATCTTTCTCGTGATATAAATTTTATAACCCTCAAATTATTATTTTTAATGCAAACTTTAAAGAATGTTACAAAAACAGCTTAAAAATTTAATTTAAAAAAATCTAAGAAGAATTTTCAAAAACCTTTCTTAGTGCACCCCTACACTGTAAGAAGAATCGCCATGCAAAATTTCAGCCCTTTAGGTCCAGCGGTTTGGTCTGTGCGTTGTATGTCAGTCAGTCAGTCAGTCAGTTACGGAACTGTTTTATAAGTATAGATGGTGATACGCTTATTGCTGAAGTGTTGGGTTTTCACTTACTTTACCGCTGATTTGTGTAAATATATATTGCACAATGGTTAACGTTGTTATACGGCTAAAGTTTACATGTAGATTTTGTTTAATAAGTATTTTTTTAAAAGTTTTAAGTAAATTATAATTTACTTTGTTTCCAAATGGACATTGAGTCTTCGACTTTCGCCACATGGTGTCAGCTTCTGTTGCTTCATTAGTCCTAAATCAATACGTACCTGTAGTACTCTGTGGGATTGCATTGCGCCATAGACGGTAGAATCATAGGTACAGTCCAATCCCGTTATAGCGAACTTCAAGGAACAAAAGGTTTTGTTCGCTTTATCCGGTGGTTCGCTATATCCGAACCGCTAAGAAAAATGCTAGAGTTCACAAAATGTATAACTCATTAGTTGCTATGTGTATTCAATAATGATGTATTAAGATATGATAAAATGTATTGAAAATGATCATTAAAGAATTAAACTGACTAAAATGGATTACATTAAACTGACACAATGCTAATTAAATTAACTAAATATGAAGACAAACGGAAATAAATTCGTTTTACATTCAGTTGTTGCTAAATGTTTTGATACAGAAATTATCGGTAATCTTATGCTGACGTGATGTCACCTCCAAAAAGATTTTATGAATTTCTTTGTCCAATACATCAAATAACGCCAACACTCTACCTTCCACAGTTTGTGTAGACAAAAACTTATTAATTACACGCATGTGTATTAATTACACGATATGGATAGAAAAGCACAAAATTTCATCATTCCCAGATTGTGACATGCAATTGTTCGAAACATGTGACGATGAAGTCATTACATGTGAAAATCCGACTGGTGAAGATATTGTGGAAGAAATTAAAATGAATCATTCTGAAATCGAAGATTCTGCTTCTATGATGCTGATGCAGAGGATCACATAAATGTTGAAATCCCCACCATCTCAGATGCTACAGCAGCGATGCGTGTAATTAATAAGTTTTTGTCTACACAAACAGTGGAAGAAAGAATGTTAGAATCATTTGATGTATTGGACAAAGAAATTCATTAAAATGTTTTTGAAATCGGCATCACGTCCGCAGAAGATTACCGATTATTTCTGTAACAAAATAGTGAGCAACAATTAAAGATAAAATCAATTTATTTCGATTTGTCTTCATTTTTAGTTAATTAGCATTGTGTCAGTTTAATGTAATCGGTTATAGTCAATTTTTAATTCATTAATGATAATTTTTAATAGAATTTATCATTTTTTAATACATCAGTATTGAATACACATAGCAACTAATGAGTTATTCCTTTTGTGAACTCTAACATTTTTCTTAATGGTTCGGATATAACGAGTAAAACATTTGGTGCCTTGAAGTTCGTTATAACGGGGATCGACTTTAATCTGTTTTAGACACCTGAGAGTAATTTAAAATCCAATACTTTCGCAATTGCAAGTGTAGGATATTCCATTTAGCTCTTCTCTCAGTCACCAAACGATTTGTTTACTACAGAATTACAGAGGCTAAAAGTCGTTGCTACCCTCACTAATCATGATCACATAAGACGACAGAAAAGAAAGACAAAAAAAAAATAATTTAACGAACGGTGGAAAATATTCCCCTGCGAAACAGGTGTGGGTTTGCGATTTCAAGGTCGATAGTTTTGTTTTCCCCCGTGTGTGCGGCAATAATTATCGTTTCGACCATTCCGGGGCCGAGAGGTTGCCAAAATGGTAACGAGTGGCGCCCAATTTATTGTGTTCTCACGCACGCAATGAATGATGGGTGGGGATGGAATGAAAATGAAAGGGATTCGGCCATTCGTTATGCAGTTCGGGGAAGTTGCCGCAAATTCTGGACGCATTTCGAAGGGGGAAAAAATATTTAATCAGCTAACTGTGTGTAGGTAGCAAGAGAAAGTTCTTTCATTCGCTTTTAATAAGGATCAGACTTTTATATATTAGATGAGGGAAAATACTTTCTGCTCTCATTTGCCTTTAATAAGGCTTGACCAGTTGTATCTTAAATATGAGTTGCAGTATCGCTGCTCTCGCAGCTTTGGGCCATATCAAATTTGATGCAGCTATTAGAAATGTATCTTTTTTAATGACAGTATACTTATTTCTTTATACATATATATATATATATATATATATATATATATATATATATATATATATATATATATATATATATATATATATATATATATATATATATATATATACACTGCTGGCCACTGTAAATGCAACACCCTGAAGGAAACATGCAAATAACATGAAATTTACAACATGCATTAGCGGAGGTGAGATATGCAAATGATTAGAATTTTAGCGCAGACGCACATCACGCGCGCCTGTGGCGCCACTTCAAAGCGCTATTTAAGGCTTGGAGATTTCGACGATTTCAAATTCGGCAATTGTGTTTGTCTTGTGGTTTTTTCAAAAAAACGATCAATTATGCCTCGTCGAAAACAGCGATCATCTTTTGATCAAGTATCCGAGTTCGACAGAGGAAGGATAGTGGCCTACCGAGATTGTGGATTATCTTTCCGGGAAATCGGTAGTCGTGTTGGACGAAACCAAACACTGTAATGCGGATATGTGATCGTTGGATGCAGGAGGGTACGACGGACCGGCGTGTGCGATCGCATCCACCTCAGCGCACCACTTCACGTGATGACAGGCAAATTGTGCGCATGGCAGTGACGGATCGCTCAGTCACATCACGAACCATAGCACAGCACATGCAGTCTGTAACGCATCATCCAGTGTCTGCGCGTACCATTCGACGCCGTTTACAGCAGAGTGGTCTGTCCGCAAGACGTCCATTGCTTTGTCTACCCTTGACGCAGAACCACAGACGTCTCCGCCGCCAATGGTGCGATGACAGAAGGATGTGGACGGCAGAATGGAATGAAATTGTCTTTACTGACGAGTCACGCTTCTGTCTGCAACACCACGATGGTCGCATTCGAGTCTGGAGACACCGTGAAGAGAGGATGCTGAACAGCTGCGTTATGCACCGCCACACTGGTCCTGCACCGGGTATTATGGTATGGGGCGGTATTGGATATCACTCTCGCACACCTCTAGTACGCATTGCCGGTACTTTAAACAGCCAGCGCTACATCTCCGAGGTGTTGGAGCCAGTTGTCCTTCCTTACCTTCAGGGCTTGCCCACAGCCATATTTCAACAGGATAATGCGCGACCACACGTGGCACGCATTGTCCAACGGTTCTTCGTCAATCGCCAGATTGAATTGCTTCCCTGGCCGCCTCGCTCTCCGGATCTTTCGCCGATAGAAAACATGTGGTCCATGGTTGCTCTACGATTGACCCAGATTCCATCCCCAGCTGCCACAGCAGATCAACTTTGGCAACGTGTGGAAGCTGCTTGGTCTGCTGTACCCCAAGAACTCATCCAAAGTCTCTTTGAATCAATGCCGAGGCGTGTGGCAGCGGTGATCTCCAACAATGGCGGCTACTCTGGCTACTGATTTTGGCAGGAACCACACTTCACAGAAGTCTATAAATTTAATCATTTGATACTTGGTCAACATGTTATCTACAAAATAAATTTTGTTGTGATATCTCTTGTCTTTCTTGGTGTTGCAATTTGGGTGGCCAACAGTGTATGTATATATATATATATATATATATATATATATATATATATATATATATATATATATATATAACAGTTGCGTAGCTGACTCACTGACTGGCAGATAAAGCACAGACCAAACCGCTAGACCTAAACGGCTGAAATTTTGCATGGCGATTCTTCTTATAGTGTAGGGATGTACTAAGAAAGATTTTTGAAAAATTCTTCTTAGATTTTTTTAAATTAAATTTTTAAGTTTTTTTTGTAACTTTTTTTAAGTTTGCATTTAAAATAATAATCTGAGAATTGTAAAATTTATATCACGAGAAAGATCCTAAAAAGTCCTTTAAAATGAAATCTTTTTTGAATCTTTACCTCCATTTTCTGATTTTTGGTGAATTTTTAAAATTAGTTTTTAGAATTTAATTTATTAAATGCTGATCACGTGGTTTCTTTTTTTTTGTGATACTTTAAGCTAATTTTGCGTCACGTGCATAACAACGAAATAGACAAAAAAAATTTCTCGCTAATGCGGCAGACGATTGGACATTATCCAAAAAAATATTAAAACACAGTAAAAGAAATGTTCCTTAAACTGTACTGTATTAACTGTACTATAGTATTTTGCTTATTCCAGATGTCACTTATATCATTTGCTTAAAAAAAAACATATTCTCATATTATGACAATTCATCATAGTTTTTTTTACTCCGTTTCAGAAAAAAGAGCCTTTTTCTTACCTTCTTGACCTTTTGTATTTCACACTAGCTCTATTCAAAATTTAGCACAACTAGGACATTTACAGATTTCACAAATGAGTCTCTTAATACTATGTCCTAGATTTGAAAAAAAGATTTGTTTTACTCTGTTTACAACGCGTTCATCTTTGGCATATTCAACGGATTACAGTCGAACCCCGTTGTAGCGAACCCGGTATATAACGAACTCACGGATATAACGAACGAAAATTTTAGTCCTGCCGTTTTCCTATTGTATTTAATGCTAATTTATCCTTTTACAGCGAACCTCCGAAATCTTAAGAATCGGCTATAACGAAACTTTTTTTTTCAGTCGACTACTGATTTTTTTTATTTATTTTTATTTTAAAACTTTTTAAGAGTGTTAAGATACAACGAATGTTGAAGAAGGAGATGATGAAGATTTACCTATCGCGATGTGGATAGAAAAGCACAAAATTTCATCATTCTCAGATTGTGACATGCGTTCGAAACACGTGATGATGAAGTCACTACATGTGAAAATCCGACCGATGAAGATATTGGGGAAGAAATTAAAATTAATCATTCTGAAATCGAAGATTCTGAATCTGATGCTGATGAAGAGGAGCACATAAATGACGAAATCCCCACCATCTCAAATGCTACACCAGCGATGCGTGTAATTAATAAGTTTTTGTCTATACAAGCAGTGGAAGGTAGAGTGTTGGCGTTATTTGATGTATTGGACAAATAAATTCATAAAATGTTTTTGGAGGTGGCATCACGTCAGCATAAGATTACCGATAATTTCTGTATCAAAACAGTGAGCAACAAGTGAATGTAAAACGAATTTATTTCCATTTGTCTTCATATTTAGTTAATTTAATTAGCATTGTGTCAGTTTAATGTAGTCCATTTTAGTCAGTTTAATTCTTTAATGATCATTTTCAATACATTTTATCATCAAGTTTTTGTCTACACGAACAGAGGAAGAAAGAGTGCTGGAGTCATTTTATGTATTGGGCAAAGAAATTCATAAAATGTTTTTTTGAAATCGGTATTACGTCAGCAGAAGATTACTGATTTATTTCTATATCAAAACAGTAAGCAACAATTAAAGGTAAAATGAATTTATTTCCATTTGTCTTCATTTTTAGTTAATTTAATTAGTATTGTGTTAGTTTAACGTAATCGATTTTTGTCAATTTTTAATTCATTAAGGATCATTTTTAATAGATTTTATCATTTTTTTAATACACCATCATTGAATACACATAACAACTAATGAATTATACATTTTGTGAACTCTAACAGTTTTCTTAACGGTTCGGATATAGCAAACCACCGGATAAAGCGAACAAAACCTTTGGTCCCTTGAAGTTCGTAATAACGGGGTTCGACTGTATTTTCATTTTGAATGCAGAAAACCCGAGAGAGTCTCTGACAAAGGTATGTTATATTAAAAAGAATTCAAGACTAAGATTTTTTATCTTTCAATTCTAGATAGATGTTTCTAATATCTCAAACTGAACGAAACTTTTTTGTTTGCTAGATATTATTGTTCTGTATGAAACTGTCATATTATTTAGCTCATTAGCACATTTCCACAATTAAGGCCGTCTGCACACGGAGCAACTCAAAAGAAACTGATAACTGACTCCAATCACAAATCAGTCCGTGATGAGTCGTTACAACTGTCGTTGAGTCGTGTCATCGTCCGTGATGTGTCGTCGTCCGTGATGAGTCGTTACAACTGGTTACAAACCCGTCG
This sequence comes from Dolomedes plantarius, assembly GCA_907164885.2. Lineage (NCBI taxonomy): Eukaryota > Metazoa > Arthropoda > Arachnida > Araneae > Dolomedidae > Dolomedes > Dolomedes plantarius. The sequence continues at coordinate 34,037,030 of OU015499.1, read as the reverse complement.
GGCGGGTTTGTAACCAGTTGCGCTGTGTGCGTGGCTCCATTCAATTACATAGGTTACGACTCATCACGGACTGATTTGTGATTGGAGTCAGTTATCAGTTTCTTTTGAGTTGCTCCGTGTGCAGACGGCCTAAATCTGCCGCAATCCAACTTTTGAAGGACAGAGTCCTCCTCGTTGCTTTATTATAGTCACCTTGAGGTTTGTGGACTGCAGTTTCGTTAGTTTTGGAATAAGAGATTTTATTTTCAGTACACCATAGATTTTCCTTAAATATATATACAATGAAACTTCTCCGACCGGCCACTATTCGGCACCCACCCCTCTAAACGGGCACATTTTTTTCAGAACTGATTAAATACACTCCATAAAGCCAATGTTACTGTACCCCTTTTTCCATGGCCACCCCTCAAAACGGCCACTTACTTTTGGTACCACTATTGACCGCCGCCGTAGAGACGTTTCACTGTATGGATATATATATATATATATATATATATATATATATGAAATGACCCGAATGGTCATCTCCTGAAGTATGCACACACACATCGTGGCCGAAAACAATACGATTCGAATTCAAGGACAATGAAGTTTATTCCAGCAATAGCATGACTTTACAAAGCGACGTCCAGGCCTCATCTGGCGAGCGTAAAAGTAGCTGTAAACGGGTTGCCGGAAATTTGCGAGGTAGGTTAATATTAGAAAGGGGTAAAGCAGTGCTCCCCAACCTTTTAATCGCCGCAGACCGATCAACGTTTTATAATTTTGCTGCGGCATGCTGAGGGGGGCTAGGACTGCAATTTTAATTCATAATCTTGAAATGTTTATTAAACAATAAACTAAGTTAAAATAGTTACAAGATTTCTGTTGTTACAAAGGTATAAATTTGCACAAACCCGACAAAGTCGCACTAACCCGAGAGAAATACACCACAGTAAATAAAATGGAAATAATTTAACAATCCTTGGGCGGCCCGGTACTATTTGATCCACGGACCAGGGGTTGGGGACCACTAGGGTAAAGGACGGAAAGGCTACTATATAGAGAGAGAACTCGGATCACAGGTGATTATAGATTAGAGGTGGTTAAAATTTATTACACACACACACATATATATATATAGTATATATATATATATATATATATATATATATATATATATATATATATATATATATATATATATGGGGGGGGGGGCGCGAGGAAAAGGATGTGAAGTATCATCGGCTCTATGCAGTGTATTTAATCTATTCTAAACACAGTGTGGCCGTTTAGAGGGACGGCCGGCCTTAGAAGTTTCACTTCCGCCCCCCCCCCCCTCTCTCTCTCTCTCTCTCTCTCTATATATATATATATATATATATATATATATATATATATATATACAGTGGAATTCTGATCTATCGTTTTTCAAGGGACCGACTGAACTGAACGATAAATGCCGGAACATAATAAAGCAATACGATCGTCGGGATTGGGTGAAATAAATACACATACGGGAAAACGATGTTTCGGAGAACGATCGCTCTTCTACTGTATATATATATATATATATATATATATATATATATATATATATATTATTTCTAATGGCTGATTACGAAGACAACTCATGCCAACAACATAAAAATATGAATTGGTTACAAAAACAGTTACAGACAAAGAGCATGGGCAAGAGCACTGTCTATCAACTGAATCAGTGCTTGTCTTTTCCTTAAACATAAAAATATAAATTTGAAAGTAAGCTAGAAGACCTGTTAAATCAGTATTATTCTAGAAATTCTTGATTTTTGCTTTCGAGGAATAGAAAAATTCAGTCTTACTCCGATTCAAAAGCGAAACCTCATCGAACTTTTCCTTTTGCTTTTGCTATCTGTAAGGGGTTAAACTGGTTCGCCACCACGAGAACAACACACGCCGTGATGTAACCACACCCCTTTTCTTCTTCGAACTGTATTGTAATAATTTGAGAATAGTTAGAATCCTTTAGAATAATTCACAAAAGTTTTGGTTCAAAAATATAATTAAAAAAATTATTTTGTTTTAAAGCATGGGATAATTTTAAAAATAATAATTAATAACATCATTAACTCAAAATGATAATAATTTTAAAGTTTTTATGTTTATTTTCAACTATGTTGATAATTTATTTAGTGTAGAATCAGAAGTATTAATCTAGAACATGGTGACGACCCCTTTTTGTCCACGTGCCAAAAAATTAGTAACGATTTTTCTGGAGACGCTGATGTGCCAGCCAGTTTATCAATGAGAAAAGAGAAACTTTTAGTATAAGAATAGCATTAATTGTGTAATAATTAATTTTATATTATAATTAATAATTAGAAATGACTATACTCGCATTAAAATAATTATATCATAATAAACACGTAGTAAAATTATATATATATATATATATATATATATATATATATATTTATTTATTTATTTAGATAATTTTTCCTATAACACAGTCTCCATAATAAGTCTGCTTCTGTGTTTCCATTAGCTCCATGGTTGCAAGGTTTGTGATGTCAGTCTTCTTGCGGTTTCCTACTCTTAACTTCCACTTTGTCTAACGCTTGGCTTGGTGTTCTTTGATTAAACTATTTATTCAATTCTTCTGTTTCTTATGGATTGTACGGTGTCTAAGTATGTTTATTGATTAGATCATACTTATCAGAAACAATCCATTGGTTTTTAGACAGTATCGGCACCGCTGATGAAGAGATGCTGCCAAAAACTTATTTAATACTTATGTTTTCTTGTTTTTAGATCCTGGCTGCAAGTAGTTTTAGAGTTTATACTGGTTCTTCACTTTAAACTTTGTCTTATATATATATATATATATATATATATATATATATATATATATATATATATATATATATACACACACACACTGCTGGCCATTAAAATTGCAACACATTAAGGAAGGATGATACAAACGTCCTATTCTCTTGAAAGGAAGAAGATGCTGGGATATGTAAATGATTAACATTTAAGTAGAATCGAACGATGCAGGAGGGAAAAACGGCATCTTAAACTCTGTATAACAGGAAAGTTACACAGCGGGTTTCTAATTCGGAAATCGCATTTGAATGTTGGCTGTTTGTGAGAAGATCGTGTTATGCCTCTTATAAGAAGGAGAAACGGCTACCATCACGTGTCGGAATTCGATAGCGGCAGGATCGTGGCCTATCGAGAGTGCGGTTTATCGTTCCGCGATATTGCTACTCGCATTGGTCGGAGTCCAACGACTGTCATGCGAATATGGAATCGATGGGTTCAAAACAGTCATACTGAACGCCATGTAGGATCTCAACGGTATCCCGCCACTAACGCCTGAGAGGACAGACATGTTGTCTGTCAGGTCGATCTTGCAGGATCATACAGCCACATCACATTCGTAATACGTAAACGTGTTTTTTCCTTCTTTTCTATATAAAATATAGGAATCTGATTTTTTAAAATCATTTATTTGTTATTAGATTTCCTATAACGTCAAAGAACTGCTGAGATGCAGTCAAAGAGTGGGGTGGAGGGGCTAGCCTTCAGACGTCGCTTTCCCGTCAGGTTGATATACGATTTGCTGGAGGAACATTAAATGGCGATAACAGCCACCGGTCCGGCTGCCGGGGCAGTGAAAAAAACAGAACGTCACATCGGACAGCAGCAGAGCAGCGCGAAGATAGAGCAAGAGAAAAAAATGAGAGGAGCAAGGAAGTAACGAAAATCGCTGCTCAACGTTTTTATTCTGTGAGGCGCTAGCAATTTAGAATTCTTTTAATTGGTAAGGAACGGATATATGGTAAAACCACGTGAGACATAGTGTCAAAGTCACGTAGTTATGAGTCAAAAGGGAACACGCGCGCTGTATGGCGAAATATAGGCGGGTGGTCCTGAGTCATTGCTGTTAATGAGAAATCTTACTGTTAGCGTGTGCCTTAAGGAAACAAGTTAGTTAATTCGTTTATTTCTAGGTCACAATTTGGAAAAGGGACTGTGCTTTATTGAAAAGAGGATAATTTAGAATACGCGTTGAGTAAAAAAAGGTGGGGTGAGACAGTTAATAATGGTGGGGCGTTATTATATATATATATATATATATATATATATATATGATAAATATATATATATATATATATGATAAATATATATATATATATATGATAAATATATATATATATATATATATATATATATATTTATAAAAAAATCGTAAGTGATATTTTTATAGACAAAATAATGTACAATCGTCTGCCACATTAGCAAGAAAAAAAATATTTTTTTCGTCTATTTAGTTGTTATGCACGTGACGATAAATTTATTTAAAGTACCAGAAAAAGAAATTACGTCATCAGCATTTAATAAATTAAATTCTAAAAATTAATCTTTAAAAATTCACCAAAAATCAGAAAATCGAGGTAAAGATTCGAAAAAGGTCTCATTTTAAAGGAATTTTTATGATCTTTCTTGTAATATAAATTTTATAACCCTCAGATTATTATTTTGAATGCAAACTTAAAAAAAGTTACTTAAACAGCTTAAAAATTTAATTTTAAAAAATCTAAGAAGAATTTTTCAAAAATCTTTGTTAGTGCACAACTACACTATAAGAAGAATCCCCATGCAAAATTTCGGCCCATTATGTCCAGCGTTTTGGTCTGTGCGTTGTATGTCAGTCAGTGAATGAGTCAGTTACGGAACTGTTATATATATATATATACATACATATATATATATATATATATATATATATATATATATATATATATATATATATATATATATATATATATATTCGTTTTTAGACAGTATCGGCACCGCTGATGAAGAGATGCTGTCTAAAACTTTTTAATACTTATCTTTTCATGTTTTTAGTTCCTGGCTGCAAGTAGTAATAGAGCTTATGCTGGTTTTTCACTTTCAACTTTGTCTTTTATATATATATATATATATATATATATATATATATATATCAGTTTTAAACCAGAGTGCATATATTATCGAAAATTTGGTTTAAAAACTTTAAAATTTTAAATTCGTAACACGGAAACGTGTTTTTTTATTTCTTTTCTATATAAAAAACAGAAATATTTGATTTTTCGAATAATTTTCATTTATTTGTTATTAGATTTCCCATAACGTTAAAGAACTGCTGAGATCTAGTCAAAGAGAGGGGTGGAGAGGCTAGCCTTTCGACGTCGCTTTCCCGTCACGGGAAGTTGCAGTGAAGTCACAAGCGCCAGACGTTAATAATTAAATGTCCTGTAAAACACTAACGACAAAAATATTTAATATTTGATAGACTACGCACTCTCTGTTAATCTATATACAGTGGCTCCCAAAAGTGTTCGTACACTTACGATTTTCAATGAAATAGGGGTATATCCATTGATTTAAATGAATATTTCAGAATGGGTATTTAATAATAAGATCCATAATCTATTCTTAACAAAACTACATGAAATATTTTGAAAACATAGTAAAACTTTATTTTTAAGAAACCAATAATCCAAATGTAACAAAAACTTTATCTCACAAAAGTCATCGTACACTTGTAAAAAATCTCTACATATTAGTAAATATTCTTATTTTTCGCTAAATTAATATTTAGTAGGATATCCTTTAGCATCCGCAACAGCTTTTGAACGTCTGGGAATAGATTGCTTTAGTTCTTTTGTAATTTTTGCATCAATGTTAATGTAGAATTTAAATGTATAAAATACCAATACAATTTAAATGTAGAAAAATACCAAGAGAAAAAAATCCTCTTAATTTAACATCGTGATGCAAATTGAAGCACCGCCCTTATTTCTTTTCAGACAATCGTCCAGACGGTTAGTCAATCGTCTGGTAAAAAACAATCTACAATAAGAGTTATAGAACAAGAAAGTTCTGAAGTAAATTTTATCTTTAACCCGAGTCCACTAAAATAGAATCCGTCATGAGATATTTATTTAAATACTTCCTTATTCTGTGACCAAGGGGCGAAATGGAATGAAAATTATAAATGTATCTTTTGATAATATTATCTAAATATTGAGCTGACACATGAGCCAGAAATTTATTAATGCTGCTGTGTACTAATCGTATTGGAATCGGTCACCTCAATGTTAACCTATAGAGAAAATTTGCCGAAGAATTGCCGACTTGGATTCAGAGTAATAAGTTTTATAAATTGTACTCCGTAATAGAGGAAGAAATTTTAAACCTTGAGGCATTTATAAATTTTTAAAATTGTACTCTGTAATAGAGAAAGAAATTTTACACCTTGAGAAATTTGTAGATATTTTTTTTAAAATTGTACTCCGTAATAGAGAAAGAGATTTTACAACTTGAGACATTTATATATATTTTTTAAAATTGTACTCCGTAATAGAGAAATAAATTTTACACCTCGAGACATTTGTATATAATCTTTTAAAATTGTACTCTATAATAGAGAAAGAAATTTTACACCTTGAGAAATTTGTAGATATTTTTTTTTAAATTGTACTCCGTAATAGAGAAAGAAATTTTACAACTTGAGACATTAATATATATTTTTTAAAATTGTACTCCGTAATAGAGAAAGAAATTTTACACCTTGAAACATTCGTATATAATCTTTTAAAATTGTACTCCGTAATAGAGAAAGAAATTTTACACCTTGAGACATTTGTATATAATCTTTTAAAATTGTACTCCATAATAGAGAAAGAAATTTTACACCTTGAGACATTTGTATATAATCTTTTAAAATTGTACTCCGTAATAGAGAAAGGGATTTTACACCTTGAGACATTTGCATATATTTTTTTTAAATTGTACTCCGTAATAGAGAAAGATATTTTACACCTTGAGACATTTATATATATTTTTTAAATTGTACTCCGTAACAGAGAAAGAAATTTTACACCTTGAGACATTTACATATATTTTTTAAAATGTATTCCGTAATAGAGAAAGAGATTTTACACATTGAGGCAATTATATATAATTTTTAAATTGTACTCCGTAACAGAGAAAGAAATGTTACACCTTGAGACATTTCTTTATATTTTTAAAATTGTACTCCGTAATAGAGAAAGGTATTTTACACTTTGAGACATTTATATATGTACTAGCTGAAAACCCGCACTTCGCTACGGAGTACATTCAAATTAAATACAACGGTCAATGAATGCAATTAATGCCAAGAAAATAAATATATATATATATATATATATATATATATATATATATATATAATAAATACGACGATCAATGTATACAATTGATCTAAAAAAAAATTATATTTATAAAAAAACTCGTAAGGGATATTTTTATAAACAAAAAAATGTAGAAGAAAATATTCAAATTAAATCTAATAGACATACAAAAGAATACAGTGCAGTTAATGTAGTACAGTTTGAGGAACATAATATCTTTTACTGTATTTTAATATATTTTTGGATAATGTCCAATCGTGCCGTATTAGCAAGAAAAGAAAATATTTTTTTGTCTATTTAGTTGTTATGCACGTGACGATAAATTTATTTAAAGTACCAGAAAAAGAAATCACGTAATCAGCATTTAATAAATTAAATTCTAAAATATAATCTTTAAAAATTCACCAAAAATCAGAAAATGGAAGTAAAGATTCGAAAAAGACGGCATTTTAAAGGAATTTTTATGATCTTTCTCGTAATAAATTTTATAACCCTCAAATTATTATTTTAAATGCAAACTTAAAAAAAGTTACTAAAACAGCTTAAAAATTTAATTTTAAAAAAATCAAAGAATTTTTCAAAAATCTTTCTTAGTGCACCCCTACACTATAAGAAGAATCGCCATGCAAAATTTCAGCCCTTTAGGTCCAGCGGTTTGGTCTGTACGTTGAATGTCAGTGAGTCAGTCAGTCAGTTAGTGAGTCAGGAAGTTACGGAACTGTTTTATATACAGTCGGACCTCTATATATCGAACTTCCATATATCGAAAGTCTCTATATATCGAACAGTTGGTGAATCCCCGTTTTCATTAGGTAGAGAAACTCTCTCTATATAACGAAAGAAATTTCTATATATCGAATTTTTCCCCTAAAGATTATTAACGTGGCACGCGATTTTTCTGTCCAGTAAAGATTTTTCCCTTACAGATTTTTTAGACGTTGATGAAAGCATCATTGTTTCCGATTACCCCACAGATGACGACATCATAAACTCACTTCAGGAAGAACAAACTGACATCCAAGAAGATGGGGAGACTCTAACTGAGGCAGAAATCGTTAATCCTTCGGAAAAAGAAATGCGCGCAGCATTTGATGTAATCCGTCGTGGTCTTCAATTCGCGGAAAATGTCCCGGAGGCAGTATTTAGTGGACTTAATAAGTGTGAACACTTTTATGATGAATTTTCTTCTAAATTTATTGTACAACAAGACATTCGAAAGTTTTTTACAAAAATGTCAATCAATTGCGTTTGTATTTAAAGGTATGTAAATTTTGTTTTGATAATTAAATCTAGTATAATTAATTTATTGATATTTTTAATCGATAATAATTTTCATTTATGAATGTACGTAATTTGTAGTAATATGATTCATATTTAAATTTGTTGATATGAAAGTGATTTCGTATATTAGAAGAAAATGCATATTTTTCTTGCAATACAATGTATCACCAATAATTTAAGCATAACCGTTTCTATATATCGAAATTTCTATATATCGAATTTTTTTCGGGAACCGTCGACTTCGATATATGGATGTCCAACTGTATATAGATTTTAAATTGTACCCCGTAACAGAGAAAGAAATTTTACACCTTGAGACATTTATACATATTTTTTAAAATTGTACTCCGTAATAGAGAACGAGATTTTACACCTTGAGGCATTTATAATTTTTTTTTTAAAAATTAAAAATATTTTGAAATTTAATTTATTCTGGGAAAAAATCTGGTATAGTGTGCTTTAAACGCTCATCAATTCCTTTGGTGGTCGAAATTCATAAAATGAATCCTGTTGCAAGGGTCAAAAATATTCAAGCTATCTGAAAATATCATTATTATTGGACTATCAGCATTTACGTAGCTGTCAATAGTAGGCTCCATAGGTTAACACTGAAGTGGGCGAATCCAATAGGGTTAGTACACAGAAGTCTTAAGTCCAACCGTGTAAATCCATCGAAAATTGAGGTGAGAGAAGCGGGAATGCTAAACAAAACTTGCCTTATTTCGTGGTAAAAATAAATTTTGTTGTAAGTTCCCTCCGAGGTTTCAATTGAATCTGCATGGCTTACGTTGCTAAAGGTTCAAAAACTCACCAAATCCCGACATGTTTTAATAATTCCTTACTTAAGGAAAATGCAGTGTTGTGCCCTTGAAAGTTATACTTTCCTGAAGTTTTTTTTTTATTTCTTCGACGCCTACGTTTTCTATCGCGTGAATACATCTCAATCTATTCATGTGTTTAGACAAATTTCTTTTCGAACTCGAGCTCAGTTCTACCTCGATTTTTCAGCGGATTTAATCAGTTTGAGCTTTACGCAGTGGCGGGTGGACCATTTCGAGTCCCCCTCTTGTCCTTAATACTATTAATAAATGTTATTTATTACTTAAGATATTTTTTCAAAGAAAATTTAATTGGTCATTAGGTAGTAAACACCTGTACTATGCCGTCTGTCGCTCGATGAATGGAAGATGGTATCTGCTCCTGACGTACCCAAAATCTGTCACTTTGTAGCTCCTCTATTAGTCCTCTTGAATTATTAACAAATGCAAATAATAATGACAATGTCAATAAACCTATGCTACCATATTTATTTCAATTTTTACAAACACGTTTTCAACATTACTATCAATACCATTACTTAACTTCCTGGTCTATGTAACCAGCAAATCTATCTATCTATCTATCTATCTATACGATCGTTTATTTCACCAGTCCCGAATAAATGCCATAGAAAACAAGAAAAAACAGACCGCATGGATCGTTCCTCGATCCATCGCTTTCCCGCAATATTCGTTCAGAATATTTAGGGATATTCAGCTTTATACTAATTTATCGGATCGATTGTTTTTTCATAATAAATGAACCTGAAATCGAAATGTCTGGATTGAACTAGAATGACGCTCTAATCAAACAATGAGCAGAACATTTGAGATGCACGGTCTCGTATTTTTGTTCTCTCCTGTTTAGCCTGGTTTCGCGTTATCGTACCACTCCCAATATTTGTTCGACGTTGTTGCTCCTTAGTTCTTTAGCCCCTGGAGTACCCTATTTTCGGCAACTCATTCGAAAATCTCCGACTATTCAACATCTCTGTTCTTATCAGCAATGGCTCACAGTCAGCTGACCTGAGCGGTTCCTGCTGCCTTCCTTGGGATGGAGGCGTCCTGGTGTTTGGTCTGGGGTGTGAGAAGTTACTGATTGCTGCAGTTCTACACTGGCTGATGAGGGTTTCACCCGGAAGCAGAACTTCCTGGAGGTCTTATGTCGGACCTCATCCAGTGCGATGGAATTGTTCTAGTTACAAACGATTCACGGCTGCCACTTCTTTATACTCTTACACAATAACCGATAACGAAAAGAATGCAATTTGCAACACAAAAAAATATTGTTTACTTGTGGAGAGAAAACCGCCAAAAAACAAACGAAGATTAAGTACTTTTATTTGAATCAAAATTCCTGTGTATCTACGTGTATTTCTTTTTTATTATTATTATCTTGGATTTCAGTACAACTTTGTAATTTAATCTTCAGTTACACTACAGGTATGTATGCATTTATGTGTGTGAGTAAATATATTTTAGGGATATCAAACTTTAAGGTATGTTAATACTTTTTTGTATGTTCCCTCAACTATAGTTGTCCCGCATCCATCGTTTAGTTCAGTCAGTCCCTTCTAAAACGATAGATCGAGATTCCACTGTATATATATATATATATATATATATATATATATATATATATATATATATATATATATATATATATATATATATATATATATATATATATATATATATATATACCATCAATTACATTTTTTTAACTCTCATATATATATAAAAAATAAATCAGGTTTTTATAAAAAATCGTTTCCATTCTGCAATAGTTATTAGTGTGCTACCTGCCAAGCCACTACAACTTTTTTTTTGTTTCTAATGCCCCTTATCTGGAATATATTCCAGACCAGGTTCATATAGGCTAGCGGGTTGAGGGGCACGGCTCCAGTTTATAATGGCACCACTAGGGTTTTAGTCCGATTTAGCCAGTGCCACCGCAATTCTGAGAGAGCACCCCAGGGGGTGGGCATCTGGGGGGATCGTACCCTCAGCCTCCTTCTCTGACATCATAGAGGGACTCTATGATGACCGGTGTATGGATTTAACGTGCCCATATCCAGCCTAGACACGGAGGTATTTAACCTTTGCCTTACGGGGTGGGATAGCATGTATCCCAAGAATACGGGCCCAAGAATGAATGAATATATATATCCTTGAACGAGATAGACTTTCACCACTTCCTCAAATTGCTGCGTATTTCAGTGCAGGGGCATCAAGAAGTGTCAATGTGTGAACTGTCCAACGGACCGTCATTGATATGCGTTTTCGGAGGCGCAGGCCCACTCGTGTACCATTGTTGACTGCAAGGCAAAAAGCTTTACGCCTCGGCTGGGCCCACCAACACCTTCATTGGACTGTTGTTGACTGGAAAAACGTTGTCTGGTCTGACGAGTCTCATTTCCAGTTGTATTGGGCGGATGGACGTGTACGGGTATAGAGACAACCTCATGATTCCATAGAACGTACATGTCAACAGGGGACTGTTCAAGATGGTGGAGCCTCTGGGGATTGTATGGGGCATGTGTATTTGGCGTGATATGGGACTCCTGATAAAGTCTAGAGACGAGTCTGACAGATGACGTGTACCTAAGCATCCTATCGGATTATCTACACCGATTCATGTCCTTTGTGCGGACTTGCTTCCGACGGACTTGGACAATTCCAGCATGACAATGCGACACCCCACACGTCAAGAGTTGCTACCGAGTGGCTTCAAGATCATTCTTCTGAATTTAGGCACTTCCATTGGCCACCTAAATCCCCATACATGGACATTATCGAGCATATCTGGGATGCCTTGTAACGTGCTGTTCAGAAGAGATCTCCACCCCCTCGCACTCCTATGGATTTGTGGACTGCCATGCAGGATTCATGGTGGGAATTGCCTCCAGGATACCTTCAGACAGTAGTCGAGTCCATGCCACGTCGTGTTGCAGCACTTCTGCGTGCTCTAGGGCACGTCTGCTTGCTATATATATTCATAAAATTATAATCCTAAGAAATACACGTTAAAGAAGAAAGCAAAGAAATAAGCCACAAATAATAGTAAAAAATTAATATAAATAAGCAATGAATGGAAAAAGAAAGGAAATTCGAGTATATATCACTTATTACCACTTACAAAGTTTTATTGCTCTTTGTTTGAGTACTGAACCTTATATATATATATATATATATATATATATATATATATATATATATATATATATATATATATATATATATATATATATATATACATACATGCATACAGTTCGCCATCATTAGCGTAGGGAAAATCGTCTTAGATCTCTTAAATGATGGTTTCTACGGAAAACACTCAGGTTGAATGAGCCTTCAAAACTCTACAGGAACAGAGAGTGTATTAATAGAAACATTCTTGTATTATTTGTATTACAGTAAGTTTTAAGCTGGTTTTTTTTTCGTTTAACGTTTCCAGGTATTTTGAAATCAACAATAAATTTTGCGGCCATAATGATGCATCGTTTTAAAAATTCAGCTGCTTATTTTGACCTTGTGGCAACAAGTACAAACGAAAACTGAAAAGCCAGCCTATTGTCTAACTCCTTCCTCCGAGACGGTAGAACAAAGGTAATGAGAAAAAGTTCGAATCTCTTTTAAACAACCAGCCTCAACAAAAGCTGAGAATAACAAAAAATGCATGATAATTATACCTTTTGCGAGGAAGACGTTTCTCTGTAATGAGATTCTTTTCGCCTTCTTAAAATAGCGTATGAAAATACGTCTGTTTGTTTCCCGCGATACGTTGCGGAGATTTTGCAGTAAGTAGAAGAGAAAAAAAAATGAAGATTAATTTTGAATTCGTGCTCGTTTCGACCTTAAGTTTTCATAGGATTTGCGGGTTTGGAATTCCTAGTAATACGGAGAGCTCTAAATCTTGGTTTCTTAAGGTAATTAGTAACGGAAAATGCGTTATTGTTATTCGAAGCAGAGACTTCTGTAAAATTGGGTTTTTTTTTAGCATTTTTATCATGTCTAATGAGAATATTAGCTTACTTATTCTGCCTGAAGCCATCACTAAAGGATAAAACATTTAATTTGCAAATTTGCATCTGCATTTGTTTTGACTACACACACACACACACACACACACACACACACACACACATATATATATATATATATATATATATATATATATATATATATATATATATATATATATATATATATATACATATATATATATATACACTCAAGGACAAAAAAATTAGCGCACCAAGAAGGAGTCGTCAAAATGAAACGAAATTTTACATACGTAATGACTACTTTGATATAAGTAAATGATAAGAAAATAAAAGAAAAAGGATAATTTATTTCAGAGAAAAAGGCAAAAGAACGGAGGAGTTAATACTCCGTTGGACCCCCTCTAGCGCGAATGCACGATGCGATACGATAGGGCATTGAGTCATTCAAGTTCTGTATGATGTCTTGAGACATTTCGTTCCATATTTGCTGTAACCTTGCCTCTAGTTCGTTCAAACTCGTGGGATGCCCAACTCGTCGTTCCAAATGATCCCAGATATGCTCGATTGGAGACAAATCTGGGGATCGGGCAGGCCAAGGAAGGGTAGTAACAGTGCGGAGATAGTCTTGTGACACCCTTGCCGTATGAGGCCGAGCATTGTCTTGTTGAAAAAGGGCTCCTGGGAGCCGTTGCATGAGTGGCAACACATGTGGTTGCAGGATTTCATGAACATACCGCTGGGCTGTCATGGTGCCACTGAACAATACTAGGGGTGACCGTGTATTGTAGGCAATGGCACCCCATACCATCACACCAGCTGTGGGAGCGATGTATCGCTGTACAGCAAAGGCAGGATTGAAGCGTTCACCACGGGCTCTCCACACACAAACACGATTGTCATTACTGCCGAGATTGAATCTGGATTCGTCGCTAAAGACGACCTGGTTCCTTTCCGCAGCAGTCCAGTTTCCTCGTGCGCGGCAAAACTCCAAACGAAGGCGTCGATGGGTGGGGGTCAAGGGCAGCACACGTAATGGGCGCCGCGATACCAACTGTCCTTCAGCCAGGCGCCTTCGTATGGTTCGAGAAGACACAGAGGCCCCTAGTGAATGTGCTACCTGTGCCTGTATGGCGGCCGATGAAGCAGTTGGCTGTACGCGTGCATTTCTTACGATGTGGCGGTCTTCTCGACGACTGATCTGTCGAGGGCGTCCTGAGCCTAGTCTTCGTGTACATGACATCTCTCGGGTCCACTGGTCCCAACACCTCCTCACAACACAATCAGAGCGGCCTAATTGACGAGCTACTCGTCTAGCTGACCACCCAGCTTCCATCATCCCGACGATTCTCCCCCTCTCAAACTGCGACAACTGCTTATATTGTCTTCGAACACGGCGTAATGGCATGTCTATCTCAGCTCTTCCTTTGTAAATGATTCAGCACACTCAAACAAGCTTTGGTTACCTGTTTTATACTCCACAGAGTACGATGTTCAACGCCCTCTACCGGCTATACGTAATGCGCAATCACGCTGCATTTCTAATCATTTGCATATCTCTCCGACATGTACCTTAATTGCAAGTTTCGTTATGATCCCGCAATTATTTCTTGGTGCGCTAATTTTTTTGTCCATGAGTGTATATATATATACAGTTGGCTCTCTGTTTACGACTCTCTACTTAACGACGATCTCTATTTAAAGACGATATTTCCCAGTCCCGGCCCCTTCGAGGTAAAAAAAATTCTATTTAAAGACGACGTTGTTTCTGTTTAACGACGAATTTTTTATATGAGTTTCTTCATTTACAATAAAAAACTGCTTTCGCGTTGCTTGAATTCACAAAGAACTTGTAGTGGAACTGCAAAGTACGGATGTAGAAATCAACAAAGATGACATTACCCCTGAAGAATGGAGAAGTCTTGTTGAAGATGAGGTTGTTTCAATTTAAGATTTCTACAATTGTGATGAATCTGTTTTAACAACAGATTACAGAAATGTAGAACATATTTATGAAGATATAGTAAACGAAAACACAGTATCAAACGAAGAAGGTGAAGACATGAAAAACAAGACTGCCACCGTCTTACACAGATGCAACATCTTCTCTAGATGTTCTACGACGCTATATTACATCAAATATGGAAGATGACATATTTAACATTTTAGAAAATCTGGAAAAGAGAATAACGTAAACAAGGCGAAAAAGGAAGCCATCAACACTTTTTGACTTTTTTAAAAACCTAATTTATTGTATTGTTTGTACTCTTCTTTCAATGTAATTTAAAATAACTTTTTACGAATAAAATAATAATAATAAAAATAACATTTATACACACGCCCAAATATATAGAAATATATTGACAGTCCTAAGCCTGTAAAGTGTGAAGGGAAATGTTATTTTTTCACAAATTCTGTTTAAGGACGATCTCTACTTAAGGACTATTTTTCACGGTCCCTTGAAAGTCGTTAAACAGAGAGCCAACTGTATATACATACATACATACATACATATATATATATATATATATATATATATATATATATATATATATATACAGTGCCGTAACTAGGCAGGGGAAATTAGGGGCTTCCTCTCAGGACACACTTGGAAGGAGGGCCCAAAATGCTGTATTTGTTTTATTATTTTCCCAAACCTAATTAAGGGACCCAAATGAAAATTCTTGCCCAGGACACAGGAATGGCTAGTTACGTCACTGTATATATATATATATATATATATATATATATATATATATATATATATATATATATATATATATATATATATAATAAAGTCTAATAAAACTCTCTTAAGAACCGTTGTGAATACGATGTTTTTCAAATAAGCTGGAAATACCCACTGTAATAGAAATCTAGCCTTTGCAGTTATACTTAGATGATGTGTAAAATAATAACACAGTAATCCCCTCGAGTGGGGCCCAAACGGGACCTTACCCCGAACTAACGAGCCTTTCAACGCACGTCAAGCGCATATATCTAAAAAAAAACATCGAAATCCCGACCCATAACGCATGGACCACTTAGGCAGAGGAAATATTTCGCCGAGCTGCGGCCCATAAAGCCAAATATGCATCGATAAATTCACTCGAGCCAGAGTCGTCTGGATGTGTAACATTAGCGGGCTGATGTACGCTTTTCTGGTCTATTATTCAGCTTAAGAATCAGATAACGTCGCCCAGGAACTGTTCGTCCATTCCTCAAGGAAATGTGGGTTCTCTTCTTGCGCAGTCGGCGAGCATTTGGCGAACACCCGTCGTAAATCTCCCGCCGTGTTTTATGCGCTAGGGAGACTTTTGCATTCGGTTATGCTAGCGATTAGAGGTTTGAGTCATTCGACTGGTTATGTGTACAGTAAAACCTCGTTTATCTGGACTAACTGGGACCACAGGAAATTCGGACAATCCAAAATCCGGATAATCCTGGTGACATGGGTAATAAGCAAGACAAAATCCTTATGTAAGCAGACTTACCGTTTATTACGATAAAAAAAAATATGTTTTGTAAAAAAATTACGTAGTACTATTTACAAGACATTAAAAAATATAAAAATAATTTTTCACATCATTTCTTAGCAAAGAATTGGCAAGTCTAGTAAAGCTTTCTTGAACTCAACAAAAAGCATTTTATTACCGTAATTTATTGTAAAATATATGCAGGAACTTTACATTGAATCAAAAGATTGAATCAGCGCGATTATTTGGCGTACTTGCAGTTACGTTCTTCCTACCATAGTTAAAAATTATTATATAACTAGCTGAATACCCGTACTTCGCTACGGAGTACATTCAAATTAAATACAAGGTCAATGTATGCAATTAATGCCAATATATATATATATATATATATTTATTTATAATACTAGGGGCTTCGCCCCTAGCCTCGCTACGCTCGCTTCTCTGGTGAATCAAGTGAATGAATGACTCAATAGTTGTTTACAGCGATTGAGTCATTCATTTGTTTACAGTTGAAGCTTCCCTCCCCCCCTCCCGACAAAATGGATGAAGCCCGGCGAAATGGATGAATGGGTGAAAAATTGGATCCTTTCAAAGGAAGCGAATGAGAAGATTTTTTGAAGCATTTCTTTAAAATTCAATTAAAAATCGAAATTTTAAGATAGAGACTTGAAATGAAGTTTATATGAATGAGAAAGCTTTCATCTTCCAGTTGATATAAATATTTTCTTTGTAACATAATAAGTCTGAGAGCATCGAATTTATATATCTCGAAACGCATAAATTTTTCCAAAAAAAGGGTTTTCAATTTTAATAAAAATATCAGTCTGTTTTAAATTATTTTTAAACAAATGAGGTCTTGTTTGAAGGAGAAATGTCTGTAGTCTTAGATTGTAAAAAAAAAAAAAAATCTACGATCCTTTTTTGGCGAGTTATCGTAATCTGAACATGAAAAAGTCAATATTTTCCCACAAAACATAAAATTTAAAAAAAACTTAAAGTCCGACGAATATGAGACATGTCTTACTTTCTTCCCCACATTGTTCTGCATCGATTGGTATCGGTCTCGACCTCATACCCCCAGCGGTTTCGGAGGAGATAGCGTGACAAGCTTTTGACAGCGGCGGCGGCGGCGCCGGCTGCGGCAGCGGCAGTTAGTTTTTTTTATAATAGAGAGAAATACAACGATCAATGTATGCAATTGATGTAAATATATATATATATATATATATATATATATATATATATATATATATATATATATATATATATATATATTTATAAAAAAATCGTAAAGTATATTTTTATAGACAAAATAATGTAGAAGAAAATATTAAAATTAAATCTAATAGAACATACTAAAGTATATAGTACAATTAATATAGTACACTTTGAGGAACATATCTTTTACTGTATTTTAATATTTTTTTATAATGTCCAATCGTCGCATTAGCAAGAAATTTTTTTTTGTCTATTTCGTTGTTATGCATGTGACGCAAAATTAGTTTAAAGTATCAAAAAAAGAAAAGAAACCACGTGATCAGCATGTAATAAATTAAATTCTGAAAATGAATCTTTAAAAATTCACCAAAAATCAGAAAATGGAGGTAAAGATTCGAAAAAGATTTCATTTTAAAGGAATTTTTATGATCTTTCACTTGATATAAATTTTATAACCCTCAAATTATTATTTGAAATACAAACTTCAAAGAATGTTACAAAAACAGCTTAAAAATTTAATTTAAAGAAATCTAAGATGAATTTTTCAAAAATCTTTCTTAGTGCACCCCTACACTATAAGAAGAATCGCCATGCAAAATTTTAGCCTTTTAGATACAGCGGTTTGGTCTGTGTACATTTATGTCTTTATCAATGTAAATACGATTTACAAGAAGGAAATTTTCTGTTATCCAGGTACAGTGGCACTCGGTTCTCGTCGTTAATTAGTTCCAAAACGCACGACGAGTACCGAACGCATTTTCCCTATAAGGATTAATTCGCTCCTGAATACCAGAAATTTCATATTTGACTGGGCAATTTATAAACTGACGGAATCGTTTTTTGATACAAAATGTTTAAACCAGACAGAAATCATTTAAAACAAAAATCAGATAGAATAAAATAAATTTGCCTTTACTCAACCTGTCCTGAAAGGAGTTTATGGCTAAATGGGACATTGGCGAAGCTGAGGAGGAGAGGGGTTATTTCTAGGAAGGGGAGTCTCCTTCCAATAAAACATCAGACGCTTGCATACCGATTCTTTCTCTTCTCTGTCCTCTGTCTCTGAACATCATCGATACCTGTTGTAGATTCAGCATTAGGCAGTTTCACTATAAACCTACCAAGCGAAATTTGTTTCTGCCTGCAATTCAAAATGTTTCTTAAGTGAGACACTGTTTTGGAACTAAACAAGTCTACATTTCGTCTTGCTAGAGCTTCGTGGGGGGTGATATTCTTGAACAAAATTTTGTAATTCAACCTAGTTAGGTCTTTCTTTTAAATAGGATCGGGGAAGCCTTCTTGTCTCATACATGTTTTAGCATGTGTGAAGAGTACCGAGCAAACGCCGAGTACCGAAGCAAATTTTTCACGTCGAAAAGCGGCGAGTACCGATGCAATTTTTTCGCGTCGAAAGCGGCGAGTACGGAGAAAACGTCGAGTACCGAAACAAATTTTTCGCGTCGAAAAGTGACGAGTACCGAGCAAACGTCGAGTATCGAAGCAATATTTTCGCGTCGAAAAGCGACGAGTACGAAGCAACGTCGAGTACTGATGCAATTTTTTCGCGTCGAAAGCGGCGAATACAGAGAAAACGTCGAGTACCGAAGCAATTTTTTCGCGTCGAAAAGTGACGAGTGCCGAGCAAACGTCGAGTACCAATGCAATTTTTTCGCGTCGAAAAGCGACGAGTGCGGAGCAAAAGGCGAGTACCGAAGCAATTTTTTCGCGTCGATAAGTGACGAGTACCGATGCAATTTTTTCGCGTCAAAAGCGACGAGTGCGGAGCAAACGTCGAGTACCGAGCAACGTACAACTAGTTAACAATTATTTACCCGCGTATGTGGGTAGATTAATTTTTAATTTCTAATACGCATCATTCCATTCATACTAATTCCCAACCCCACAATTTCGAATTGGTGAAAATTTATTCCAATTCGGCAGTTTAGAATTTTTGAAAATTTGTTGAGAGATACAAGTCGTATCACTAGAAAGTAACCCATTGAACTTACTCGCGCATTTATTCATCGCTATTGGTGAGAACAATAAAGAGATAGAAAACTTACAAACTAATTGTTATTTATCCAGCAATAGAGATAAAGTAATTTAATATCTAATACTCACACAAAGAACAAAAAGCGAGCCAGAATTCGAAAGTTTTGTGTATTAGAACCCATTTCCTGCGGGTTGCCATAGCAAAAGTGTCATCCGTGGACTTTCCGGTCCACAGATTTAACATGTCCGCATTCGGCCTAGACACGGAGGTATTTAATAGCGTTGGTCGGGATTCGATTCGAGCATCTTCAGCGCCGAAAGTCGACACGCTGTCACTAGACTACCTCGGTTCCTGCTTTAGAAGTGCATATGTGCTTTAAATTATTTTCTGATAATCTTTAGAATTACATGCTGTATATGTGCAGTATGCAGTCTGACTTATAAGAGCTTTATTTGTATGTACATGCTAAACACTGCAACGTTTTGATCCCTAATTTAGTAAGAAATTTTTTAAACTGCAGTATTCCTAATCTCAAATTAAATGCACTGTATTTACATAATTTTTTCACCCAGATAATCCTCTACGTGAAAAAATCATGGTAGTAATTACAATTATACTAATCTAGGCGAAAAAATAGTTATACTAATCATAATAAAAAATCTAGGTGATAATGAAAAATTCTAGGTGATAAGGAAAAATCTAGGTGATAATTATAATTATACTAATTTAGTATAAGATTTTCCCGAGTACCAATTGAAGTATTCTAAATTCTTCTTAGTAATAATTCTTCTCAGTTCTAAACTCTTCTTAATAATTAGTTTTATAATCCAGGAATGGATGACGTCACAAAATAGAATCGAATAAAAATTTTCTTTTCTTAGTCTCCCAATTTTACCCCATTACTGCCAACCAGAAAAAAAAAAAGGACCTCACTTAAGATATTCCTAACGACCAAAGTTAGATCAAAGTTTTCAGAGCACGTTATCGAGACGGAAATTGCTTGAAATTTAGCCAATAAAACTCAGCGTTCCCCCCCCCCCGAAGTGGGCTAACAAATGCTTCCAATTTTTTTATTAGATTACTATAACGAGGTACTACTGCATAAAGTTTGACAAAATAATATTATAATACGGGGAGGATTAAATGTTTCTGGCATCGAAATATTCTGGAAGCTCGCCAAGCGTGGCGATAATACGGCGTATAAACCCAATTTGAAAATTTAATCCTTTAGTCATTTTTTTTTCTTCCTCGCCAATAGAAAGAAGCCCCTAAGTCCTCCCGTCCTAAACACAAATATATTCGCCAAGACATCCAATCTAGGAGATATCGGTAACATGAAATAATAATAAAAAAAGATGAAATAGGAAAAGTTTCCACGACTTGGAACTCTTCCAGGACTCGGTATATAGATATCGGAATATGCCCAGGAAATTTTTATTTGGGGAGCAGGAATATTTGACCTCTTTATCTTTTCAGAAGGAGACGGCATATGCAGCACTTTTTAAGTTGTTTACGCTTGTGATGGTTGGACGATAATGAATTGCTGTGTAATCGGGGAGTAGCCATAACTTTGAATTATGGAAATTTAGGGTTCGGTAAATTAGGATGCAAATTAAAAATTTGATTTAAAGTTTACTTCTATTTTTCCTAAACATTGAGAGCCTGCCCACTTTCCATAAAAGAAGTATTTTTTGTGGTTTTCCATAAGAGAACTACACTATCTACTAATAAGTATTTGGACACCTGTGATAGAAAAGAAAAACAAAATTTATTCATATTCAATAGCTGGTAGAACCTCCACGAGAGGCAATTACAGCCTCCACCCTCCGGAGCATGATTTCCACAAGTCCTTGTATGACAGCTAGTGGTATTTTCTTATACTTTGCTTGGAGAAGACATGTAAGTTTCTTCACCGATTTTGGACAGTTGTTGCACCCCTTAATTCGGCTATCCAACTCGTCCCAGAGGTTCTCGATAGGGTTCAGGTCTGGGCTCTGGGCAGGCCAGTGAATTCGCTTAACCTCATTGTCAGCATACTAATCCATGGTGGACCTCGCAACATGACAGCTGGCGTTCTCGCCCTGGAAGTAACATGGGTCGAACTCGTAAAAGTGCCACAACGTAGGAAGCACAATGTCATCCAAAATAGTGCAGTAGGCATCGTCGTTGAGTTTACCGTGAATTGGGACCAAGGGTCCCAATCCAAACCATGAGAAACTGCCCCAGATCATAATTCCACCTCCGCCGAACTTTACTGTGGGCACAATGCATTCTGTCAGGAGGCGTTCTCCAGGCAGACGTCAGACCCAGACCCTGCCATCCGAACGGTAGAGGGTGAACCTTGATTCGTCGCTCCAGAGAACCCGTTTCCACTGATCTACCGTTCACTTTCGAACCCAGCAGCGTGGTTGGACATCGTGATCAAAGGCTTGTGGGCGGCAGCACGACCATGAAAACCAAGCAAATGTGCTTCCTAACGAATGGTATTCACCGAAACAACACTCCTGGTTGCCTGTTGAAACTCCTGGAGTAAGTGGGCCATCGATTGGGTGCGGTTCTTCCGAATTTCTCAAGACATCACCTGTCGGTCTCTATCTCTGAGTTTCGTGGGCCTGCCGACTCGGGGCACATTCCGACAATCACAAATCACCTTCCACTTCTGAATCACATAGGGCACTGTCGATTTTCGGTAATTCAGCTCGCTAGATATGTCCCTTAAGGATCGGCTATTTCTGTGATATCCGACGTTAACACCTTTTTCGAAATCATATAACTCTGCATTTCGTGGCATCATGCATGCCACTGATGCCAATGTTGTTTTTTACACGATATTTAACGGTGGAGGGAGTGGCGTAAATATTAACAGAATATTTGATACAACCATCAAAAGCCAAAATGGCGATATGGGGCAAGTAAGCCCATTTAATCCGGGGCACGTTGGCCCAGTGGCCCAAGATGCCCCGCAGTCCAAGAGTTTGATTTCTACATTCATAAGCCTATAAATGTCAATAAAATTGTCAATAAATCAGGAGAAGACTGGATTCAATGTACCAAGTGCAATCGTTGCACACATGAATCATGAAATGAATGCAAACATCCAATGTTTGCATTCATTGCATCATATTTTATGTTTGCAACGACTGCAAACATAAAATATTGTGTCTCTGGGGGACACGATGTTTTATGTTTGCATTCATTGTGGTGATGAGAAAGATCTATGAAGGCAGTAGTTAACTTGGACAAAATATATTTTCTTATCCTTTGAGTCTTTTATATACCATATTAAAATTACATTTGATATTTTATGTGTTTTTTTTAATTTCCGTTAGTAATCCCAAATAAACCTTGGAGCAGTGACTTGGTATTCTGCTGAGCTTCATATAGAAACTATTAATTAATATTTTTCACATTTTCTCATGCGTGGTTATGTTTTAAGATGTGCTGATTGTACAAACTAAAAGAAAATTCAAAATTTTAATAAATTATTTTTAAAAGATATTGAAGAAAACATGGGCCAACAAGCCCACCCTATATCAGGACCACAGATATCGTTATTTGCATGGATGTCCAAATACTTATTGGTAGAAAATGTATTGGTTTTTAGTCATTAATTAATAAATTACCCAACGTTTTATCTAACAAAAGTTATTTTATAAATCTATTATGTCCTTTTTAGGCTTTCTATAATTTTACCCATTTCCTGTAATATAGCAATTGGCGAATTATTAAACAACTAGCTGAAAACCCGCACTTCGCTTCGGAGTACATTCAAATTAAATACAACGGTCAATGTATGCAATTAATGCCAATATATATATATATACAGAGGCTGTTCGCACATTTTTTAGACGATTTTGGTAAGCGGTAATAAAAAATCGTTTGCTGCAAAAGAAATAATTACAATTGTACTATGTTTTTAAAAGTCAAAATTATCGTCTGCGGCTTGAAAGTTTTGTTTTTATTCAAAATGGCGTTTTTAACAAAGCAGTGGTTCGAAGGCTACATTTATGCTCTTTCCGAAGAGAAATATGCATACTCCGTTATCCAAAAACGATGTGAGAGTCATGGTTTTGTGATATCTAAAGCGTCGATAGGTAATATCGTCAACAAGAAAGGAAAAAAACTTCAAATTGGAGCCTCAAGTGGGACAAAAATTCCAAACAAGTATCCAAGGAAAAAACGGACATCTTCGACTATTGCAAAGGTACGTTGTTTAATGTTAAAAGAAAATCCCCCTAGTCAAAGGACAGTTGCTCGGTATCCACTGTAAACAAAATGATAAACGTTGATTTAAATCTTAAGAAAGCGAAAAAACGCAATGTGCATCGTCTTCTTCCAAATCATATCGCTGAACGCAGGACACGCTGCAGCATTCTATATGAGAAACATTTATCCAAAGAAAAATGGAAAACAATTGTCACAATAGATGAATCATGGGTGTATTTAAATGATTGCAACAAAAAAAGAGCCATTTATTATCATAAAAGGGGAGAAAAAAATTTAAGTACATGGTTCAAAGAATCGAAAGAAAGTTTTTCTAAGGGATTCATGATTGTTGCTGGTTTTTCTTATAATGGCAAGTTAAAAATAAAGAGAGTGAAAAAAATGTCAAGATTAACTCCAAATACTATCAGGAACATATTTTATCGCCAATTTTTCTGAATGAAATACCATCGCTTTACCCACAGTGCCATCAATCTGTGAGACTCCATCAGGACAAAGCTAGCAGTCGCACATCAAAATCCACTGTAAATTTCCTAAAAGAAATGGAACAAAAAAACTGGTATCAAGGCCATACCCTTCACTGATATCCCTACTAAATCTCCCGATGTATCACCCATGGATTTTTGTGCTTTCAAACTTTCAAAATCTGCATTATCCAAACGTCGTCCCAAAATCCTTACAGGACTCTGGAAAGCTGTTCAGGAGGAATGGGATAGAATACCTCTTCTGACACTTCAAAAGACATTATTATCCTGGAAATTGCGGTGTCGAAAGATAGTTCAGAATAAGGGATGTCAAATAGAACATTTAAAACACAAGAATTTTATGTAATTTAGTTTTGTGAATACAATATACATCATCTAAAAAATGTGTGAACAGCCTCTGTATTTATAATAAATGCGACGATCAATGTATATAATTGATGTAAAAAAAAACAAAAAATACATTTATAAAAAAATCGTAAGGGATATTTTTATAGACAAAATAATGTTGAGAGAAATATTCAAATTAAATGCAATAGGACATACTAAAGAATATAGTACAGTTAATATATTACAGTTTGAGGAACATAATACACTGAAGTGCCACTGAATTAGGGATACCTACCTAGTAACGAGTTGGGCCTCCTATGGCCTTGATAACGGCTGCCACACGACGAGGCATAGATTCAACAAGTTTCTGGAAACGTTCCACGGGAATGTCTTGCCAAATATTAGCTAAAGCTGTCCATAATTCAGTAAGGTTCTTTGGTGCTGTGTGATGGCCTTTCACGCCTTGTTCCAAAACATCCCAAAGATGCTCAATAGGATTTAAGTCTGGGCTTCTAGGTGGCCAATTCATGACAGAGAAGACAGAGGAATGCTCATCCAACCAGCCAGTAGCCAACCGAGACTTGTGAGAGGTACAGTTGTCTTGCTGGAAAAATCCATTACCGTGCGGATAACAGAATAGCATAAACGGATGGAGGTGATCACCCAGCAAATCTACGTACCGAATTGCATTGAAGGAGGTTGGTACACGCACCAAAGATCCCAAACTATGCCACGAAAAAACACCCCATACCATGATTGAGCCACCATACCCTTGTACAGTTCCAGCCAGGCATTCGGGATCCATGGCTTCATGAGCTTGACGCCATATTCTCAGCCTCCCGTCGGCGTTAAGTAGTCGGAATCGAGACTCATCACTCCATGCTATTCGTTTCCAGTCCTCTACACTCCAGTCTCTGTGCTCTCTTGCCCAGGCAAGACGTGCAACCCGATGGCGAGTATAGAGCAATGGTACTCTCGTAGGTCGACGGCTCCCGAAACCCATACGGTGAAGCGAGCGTTGCACAGTCCGTTTACTGACTGTACGACTGGCACCGTCATTAAACTGGGTGGTAATTTGAGCTAATGTTTGGCTTCGCTGGCTACGTACAATACGCCTGAGCCGTCTCTCACCACGCACTGTCAAGGCTAATTGTCCTTTGCAGTTTGCCCGATCGCTAGTTTTTTTTTCCACCATCCATGTATTCTTGGTATACTCTTGACACTGTCGACCTTGAAAATCCTAGCTGTCTGACGATTTCGGAAATTGATTGGCCCATGCGTCGCGCACCTACGATTTGTCCGCGATCGAAGGCGTCTAAATCAGGCAGTTTACCCATACTGGCAATTCCAACAACTAATTCAGAACAACCACAGTACGCGCTATATATGCAGTTACCACAGCGCCCTCACTTGCGCATATATGATGCGCAGCGCTACACAATTTGCATAGGCTTTGCTATCCCTAATTCAGTGGCACTTCAGTGTATCTTTTATTGTATTTTAATATTTTTTTTGATAATGTCGAATCGTCTGCCGCATTAGCAAGAAAAAAATTTTTTTTCGTCTATTTAGTTGTTATGCACGTGACGATAAATTTATTTAAAGTACCAGAAAAAGAAATCACGTCATCAGCATTTAATAAATTAAATTCTAAAAATTAATCTTTAAAAATTCACCAAAAATCAGAAAATCGAGGTAAAGTTTCGAAAAAGATCACATTTTAAAGGAAATTTTATGATCTTTCTTTTGATATAAATTTTATAACCCTCAGATTATTATTTTAAATGAAAACTTAAAAAAAGTTACTAAAACAGCTTAAAAATTGAATTTTAAAAAAATCTAAGAAGAATTTTTCAAAAATCTTTTTTAGTGCACCCCTACACTATAAGAAGAATCGCCATGCAAAATTTCAGCACTTTTGGTCCAGCGGTTTGGTCTGTGGGTTGTATGTCAGTGAGTGAGTCAGTTACGGAACTGTTTTATGCATATATAGATTATTTCAATATTTTTTTTTTCTGGGGTTTAAAGAAAAAAATTGAAGACTGAAGTCGGTGTTATTATTTTTTTTTTCACTTTCCAAATCAATCAAGTCCCTCAGTCACGCAAAAATTGCGATAATAATAACGATGACCCCTAGGATATTCTACACTATAGATTTTATATGTTGTCAGATAAAATATGCAGCTGCAATAATATATTCTACAATGTTTATTTGATTATATATTTTGAGAGTTACTTTTAGGAGCAATGTATACTATTTTATCACTTTTCTCCACCATTTTTGTTTTATGGACTTGACCGATTTGGCAAGTGAGTGGTTCATATGATATCCAGCTTGCATTATTGT
The DNA here is from genome assembly GCA_907164885.2 of Dolomedes plantarius. Classification (NCBI taxonomy): domain Eukaryota; kingdom Metazoa; phylum Arthropoda; class Arachnida; order Araneae; family Dolomedidae; genus Dolomedes; species Dolomedes plantarius. The sequence goes on along the minus strand of OU015499.1, from coordinate 34,009,661 downwards.
CATGAAACAAAACAAAACCGTATTGATTTTGTTTACGATGCGTAGAAGTTTTCTCCGTACGTTCCAAAAATCAATCTTCCGCTGATTGATTAGGATTTTTTTTTTAGTCAAACTACAGCTTATCTCACCGGAAATTTAATCAAGAAACTTCGTGGTGGTCTTTTATCACGTGTCTTCGCAAGTATTCTTTGATTTTGGCGACTGTCCGACCGTCCTATCGTGTGTGGCTTTCATTTATAGAAAGCTAAAATATTTCGTAGAAGAAAAAATTCTCAGCATATCGGTATTTCTCGAGAACGTTTAATATAGAATTAAAAAAAATTAGCATCGTCATATATATATATATATATATATATATATATATATATATATATATATATATATATATATATATATATATATATATATATATATAAACTTTTACCATGCGAAATGTTCATTCCTACAATATATTCAAAAGAAATTACGGATAAGCAGTTTCAAAGGACAGTGTATATTTTATTGAAAATTTGGTTTTAAACTTAAAAATGTTAAATTCGTAATACGTAAACATGTTTTTTTCTTTCTTTTCTATATAAAAATAGAAATCTTTGATTTTTTCGAATAATTTTTTTTACATTTCCCATAACAACAAAGAACTGCTGGATGTAGTCAGAGAGAGAGGGGTGGTGGGGTTAGCCTTTCGACGTCGTTTTCCCGTCACGGGAAGTTGCAGTGACGTCACAAGCGCCAGACGTTAATAATTAAGTATCGCGTAAAACATTAGCACCAGAAATATTTAATATTTGAAAGACTTCGCGCTCTCTATTAATCTATATACAGTGGCTCCCAAAAGTGTTCGTACACTTACGATTTTCAACGAAATAGGGGTCTATCCATTGATTAAAATGAATATTTCAGAATGGGTATTTAATAATAAGATCTATAATCTATTCTTAAGAAAACTACATGAAATATTTTGAAAACATAGTAAAACTTTATTTTTAAGAAACCAATAATCCAAAAGTAACAAAAACTTTATCTCACAAAAGTCATCGTACACTTGTAAAAAATCTCTACATATTAGTAAATATTCTAATTTTTCGTTAGATTAATATTTAGTAGGATATCCTTTATCATCCACAACAGCTTTTGAACGTCTGGGGATAGATTGCTTTAGTTCTTTTGTAATTTTTGCATCAATGTTCATACATTCTTCCATCATAATTGTTTTTAGTTCGCTTTTCGTGTGAATGTCGTGTTTTCGTACTCGAACCTCCAGTTCTCTCCAAATATGTTCTATTGGGTTTAAATCTGGCGATTGAGGTGGTGTTTTCAAAACTTGTGGACAATTATAGAGACACCAGATGCGAACGTTGAGAACCGTGTGCTTAGGATCGTTATCTTGATAAAAAACAAAGTTGTTTCCAATACCCAAATTTTGAGCTGATAATTTTAAATTGTCTCTTAAAATATTTACAAAAACAGCATGATTCATTATGCCATCAATAAATACCAAATTTCCTAGTCCTGATGCTGACATGCACCCCCACACAAGGATACCTCCACCGGCATGCTTAACTGTTCCGACTAAGTTCTTGGGATTAAGTTCCTCATTTTTTTCTTCTCCATACAATTATACGCCCATCAGCACCAAAAATGTTCATCGGCAAATAAGACATTATTCCAATAGGTTTGGGGCTTATTTATCATTGATAGTGCGAAGGAAAGCCTAAACTTTCTGTTTTTCTCACTCACAAAAAATTTTCTATGGGCAGAACGCCCATGTAATCCAGCTCAAAAAATTTTAGGTGAAATTGAAGTAGAAAATGTTTCATTTAATTCTGCAGAAACTTTTACAGCACTCAAACGTGAATTTTTCACAAATTTTCTAATTATAAATCTCTGATCACGTTTTGTTAACTTTGTCGGACGGCCTTTTCTTACCTTGTTTTCGATCCAATTTTCTTCTTTAAAGCGTTTTTTCACATACTGCACAGTAGAATGGGATAAATTAAGTAATTTAGCAACATTCTGAACTGATTTACCACTACTATGATGAAAAATAATCAATTTTCGAATGCTGTTTGTTGTTTCTTTACGACTACGAGCCATTTTTAAGTAATAAATAGAATATTACGGCGTAGGCAAGCAAAAATTAAAGCCAAACGATATTTTAAATGCTACCACAATTCAAAAATAAAAATAAAGCGCCCGACGATAATTTTAATTATGAATTTATCTGAAAATATTTCAGTGTACGATGACTTTTGTGAGATAAAGTTTTTGTTACTTTTTGATTACTGGTTTCTTAAAAATAAAGTTTTACTATATTTTCAAAATATTTCATGTAGTTTTGTTAAGAATAGATTATAGATCTTATTATTAAATACCCATTCTGAAATATTCATTTTAATTAATGGATAGACCCCTATTTCATTGAAATTCATAAGTGTACGAACACTTTTGGGAGCCACTGTATATAAAACAGTCCGTAAATGACTGACTCACTGACAAACAACGCACAGACCAAACTGCTGGACCTAAAGGGCTGACATTTTGCATGGCGATACTGCTTATGGTGTACGGGTGCACTAAGAAAGAATGTTGGAAAATTTTTCTTAGATTTTTTTAAATTAAATTTTTAAGCTGTTTTAGTGACCTTTTTTTAAGTTTGAATTAAAAATAATAATTTGAGTGCTATAAAATTTATATCACTAGAAATATCATAAAAATTCCTTTAAAATGAACTATTTTTCGAATCTTTATCTCCATTTTTTGATTTTTGTTGAATTTTTAAAGATTCATTTTTAGAATTTAATTTATTAAATGCATATCAAGTGATTTCTTTTTCTGGTACTTTTAAATAAATTTATCGTCACGTGCATAAAAACTAAATAGACAAAAAGAATATTTTTCTTTTCTTGCTAATGCGGCAGACGATTGGACATTATCCAAAAAAATATTAAAATACAGTTAAAGATATGTTCCTCACACTGCACTATATTAACTGTACTATATTCTTTAGTATGTCCTATTAGATTTAATTTGAATATTTTCTTCTACATTATTTTGTCTATAAAGATATCCGTTACGATTTTTTTATAAATTTATTTTTCGTTTTTTTTTACATCAATTGCATACATTGATCGTTGTATTTATTATAAATATATTTATACATATTTTTGACATTAATTGCATACATTGACCGTTGTATCTAATTTGAATGTACTCCGTAGCGAAGTACGGGTTTTCAGCTAGTTCAATATAAAAATGCCAAAAGAAAGAAAAAAAAACCCTAACTTAGCATCGTGATGGATGAATGATGCATCTCTTTGAGTTCTTTAAAAACAGTTGCTCTCGTGATATGCAATTCATAAAATTTCAAAAATAAATTTTAATAAATTAAACTGAAATTACCTATTGTGATAAAACTGTAGTACTTTAAAATTAATTGTAATAGTAAAAAAACTCAATCCGAGATTTTAAAGACGCTCCAAGGTGTTATCGATTAAATTCATTTTTTTTCTTCCTCTGTCAAGCGTCGCCAAGGATTTGGCTATACAGTAAGCCCGTCTGCACACGGAGCAATTCAAAAGAAACTGATAACTGACTCAAATCACAAACCTACCGTGATGAATCGCAACCTATGTAATTGAATGGAGCCACGCACACGGCGCAACTGGTTACAAACCCGTCCGGACTGGTTTGTGATTTGAGTCCGTTATGAGTTTCTTTTGAGTTGGTCCGTGTGCAGACGAGCTAAATCATTGTTTATCCGGTCCTCGTTGATCCGGATCAGATTCGTAGACATTTTTATTTAATGTTCACATTAGATAATAATTTTTAACTATGATAGCAAGAACGTAACAAGTACGGGAAATGTTCGCTTTTTAGTTTGATTCAATGTGCAGTTCCTGCATAGATTGTACTACAAATTATGGCAGTAAAATTCTTTTTGTTGAGTTTAAGAAAGCTTTACTAGATTTACTAATTCTTTCTTAAGAAATGATGTGAAAAGTCACTTTTATATATTTTAATGTCTTGTAAACAATACTATGTAATTTTTTTACAAAATGTAGTTTTTTATGTTAATAAACTGCAAGTCTGCTTAGTTGAGGATTTTGTTTTGCTTATTACCCATATTACCCGGATTATCCGGATTTTCGATTGTCCGGATCGCCTATGGTCCCAGTTAGTCTGGATAAACGAGGTTTTACTGTATTAATTTTTTTATTGGAAATTTTAGCGGACCTCAAAAAAGCAGAAACGCAAATCTGTCAAGGTGACAACAAGAGTTACCTAGTCCAGTAGCGCACCCGGGATTTAATCTTGGGGGCGAGGGGGGGGGGCGAGTTGAACGGATAAAAATTTTTATAATGCAAATTCAATATTCATAATGCAATTTCTATTTCTTTGGGGGGCAGGCCCCTTTGCCCCCCCCGGGTGTGCTAGGCCCCTTTGCCCCCCCCCCCGGGTGTGCCACTCCCCTAGCCTACAGAGCCGGGCCGATCCATCGTGGCGCCTGAAGTAAGCGTTAAGAGCCTGTTCACACAGGTGTCCGGTAGCGGAAGCATTAAAGTATTGAAACATTCACTAAAAAAACTTTTAAAAAGTAAAAAAACGCCAAGCTTCAAAACAAAAGTTATGACTAAAAAATGGTGTGATATCAAATATCCAAGCTTATTATGTTCTGGTACTTAATTTCCTAATCACGAATTTTTCATATCTAGGTGAAGTGGTTAAGCTTTACTTGTTGACAGAAACCCTTCTTCCCTAGACCAGACTCATCATAACCTGTTTCTGAAAATATCCACAAAGCATACTAATTTGAATTAAATTCTTAAAAAAACTTCCATCTCAATTAGTGTAGTGGTTAAATTTTTGTCTTTTACTGTATTTTAATATTTTTTTTGTCAATTTATTTCGTTGTTATGCACGTGATACAAAATTAATTCAAAGTATCGCAAAAAGAAAAGAAACCACGTGATCAGCCTTTAATAAATTAAATTCTAAAAATAAATCTTTGAAAATTTACTAAAAATCAGAAAATGGAGGTAAAGATTCGAAAATGATTTCATTTTAAAAAAATTTTTATGATCTTTCTCGTGATATACATTTTATAACCCTCAGATTATTATTTTAAATGCAAACTTTAAAGAATGTTACAAAAACAGATTAAAAACTTAATTTTAAAAAATCTAAGAAGAATTTTTCAAAAATCTTTCTAAGTGCACCCCTACACCATAAGTAGAATCACCATGCATTATTTCAGCCCTTTAGGTCCAGCTGTTTGGTCTGTGCGTTATCTGTCAGTCAGTCAGTCTCGGAACTGTTTTATAAGTATAGATAGAAGAATTCTTAGATTTACAACAGCAAATGGAAATAGGCATTAAAAATTCATTTCTCGTAATTTCAAATTCAGCCGTTTATAATAAAAAGCTTAAATATTCGCTAATATTTGAGTATTTTTATGAATTTCTTCCTATATTAAGTAGATTAAACCACTAATATGTTTTTTTATTCGTTAAAAATTTCGTATTTTTACTCTGTTTAATTTTGGCGTCTATTTCAATTCGGCGCCCGAGGCGGTCGCCTCACCTATGGGACCCGCCTTGACCCTAGCGCCAATAATAGGCATGACACAAACTAACTTTATGACTAAATTTCCAGAAAATTGGAACTTCTTTTTTCGGAAAGAACTACTTAAGATTTTTTTTTTTTTTTGTATTCGTGGTCTTTAAGAACCGCAAAATTTTTTTTTCTACATGGACTGCGAGACACATCTGCCTAAATGGCAAACACCTCATCCCAAGCCGCAGATGTTCCAGTTCACGCAGAAAAACTTTTCTATTACATAACCTCAAACTGGAGTGCGACAACTTAAAATCCAAACAAGCATGCAAAAATCTAAGCTTTTTCAACGTCGCCAAGCGAGTGGAAGTACTCCAAAAAATCGAGGGCGATAAACAGAAAAAAATAGCAGCCCAAAATGACAGTTCCCCCCTCCCCCCTCCCCCCCTCTCTCGGTAGTGAATGAGTCATCGTGTAGTTGACCTTCGGAGCCAGAGAAATTATTTCGGTTATGGGTTATTTATTTATTTTTTCCCCACTGCATTTCGGTGAGTTTTATCAATGGAACGTCTCGCCTGATGAACCCGGGCCGCTGATATATTGATTAAATGTTGACGTAGTCACACATGATTCAGCTCGTCACTGGCTCGTTATGGAATACCAATTATATTTAATGAAAGTGCCGATTGTTGAATACGTAAGTAACAGTGGAACCTTCCCGATAAAAGAAAAAAATTAATAGAAGTCGCCTTCCCCCCCCCCCTTTTCCTTCACATTCCTCGATGGAAGCTGAAGAGATACATATGTATGTATCTCTGATGAGTTCTGACGAATGTAAACTGAACAGATCGTTAAAACAGTCGGGGGCACACTTTTACGCTTTTAGGGTTGCTGCGAATTAAAATTAATTGCATGTAAATCAATAGTGAATGGGACCCTGACAAACACAAATATGGTTGTAAGGCTGATACTTCATTAATATTAATGATTTTATACTGCGAATTCTAATGATTAAAAATATGGCGCAGTACCAAGAATGTATACGAATGTTATCCTATTGTATTTATACGTATTTGCGTGATGGTGGCTTCCAGAAACTTTTTTTAATTTCTTTATTTAATTTTGCTTTCTTAGAGGACGGACAAAACTCTTGGACTTATTTCAATTTTTTTTCTTTGCAACGCCAATTTTTTTTGTGTGCATTGATATTGCATTTTAAAAATCTATTATTGCATTTTTTAAGGGAGTTAGTGCATGAGCAGGCTGACATCGCACATCTTCAATACTGATTCTAAACCCAGGAGAATTTTTAGCTCAGTCTTCTAATCATTGATAAGCTAACCCACCCTTTTTAATTCAAATTTTTACTTTCTATTATTACATTTTTAACATCTATTATTACATTTTTTAAGGTAGTGTATGAGCTGACATCGCAGATCTTCAATCCTGATGCTAAACCCAGGATAATTTTTAGTTCAGTAGTCATCTAATTACTGATAAGCTAACCCACATTTTCTTTAATTCAAAATTTTAATTTTTTATTATTACATTTTTAACATTTATTACTACGTTTTTTAAGGTTGTGCATGAGCTGACATCGCAGATCTTCAATCCTGATGCTAAACCCAGGTTAATTTTTAGTTCAGTAGTCTTCTAATTACTGATAAGCTAACCCACATATTTTAATTAAAATTTTTATTTTTTAATTACATTTTTAACGTCTATTACTACGTTTTTTAAGGTAGTGCATGAGCTGACATCGCAGTATTCAATCCTGATGTCGAAATTATCCCGGGATAATTTTTAGTTCAGTAGTCTTCTAATTACTGATAAGCTAACCCATATTTTTTTTAATTCAAAATTTTAATTTTTTAATTACATTTTTAACGTCTATTACTACGTATTTTAAGGTAGTGCATGAGCTGACATCGCAGTATTCAATCCTGGTGCTAAATCCAGGATAATTTTCAGTTCAGTAGTCTTCAAATTACTGATAAGCTAACCCTCATTTTTTTTAATTCAAAATTTTATTTTCTATTATTACATTTTTTATGCCTGTTATAACGTATTTCAAAGAAGTGCATGACCTGTCATTGCAGATCTTCAATCCTGATGCTAAACCAATAAGAATTTTCAGATCAATAGTCTTCTAATCACAGATTAGCTAACCCTATTGGATTCGCTCACCTCTATGTATTTAGAAAATGACCTATGGAGAAAATGCGTCCAAGGATCGCCGACTTGGATTTAAAGATTTTGTTTTAAAATTGTACTCCGTAAAAGAGAAAGAAATTTTATTCCTTTCAGGAAATTATTGTTTAAAAAAATTCAAATGATATTTTAAGTTTTAAATTATTCGAGGGGGGGTAATCTGGTCTAGTGTGTTTTAAACGCTCCTAAATTCCTTTGGAGGACGCAATTTATAAAATGAATCCTGTTGCAAGGCGGAGAAAAGTTCAGGCTATCTTAAAACCCCATTTTTATTGGATTATCAGTATTTATGTAGCTGTAAACAGTAGACACCTTTTCTCCATAGGTTAACACTGAGGTGAGCCAATCCGATAGGGTTAGTACACAGCAGCCTAAAATAGAATCGTCTCTAATGTCCGCTGGCCATAAGTAACTCCTAAAGTCAGTTTTAGGTCTTTCTTATAGATTTTAAGAAACTTTGAATTACGATATATATGCCCCCCCCCCCCAAGCTCTATCTAAGTACTATGTACATAATATTTCTAAATTCTTAACCTCTAGCTTACGGGGCCCATCTTTCCGGTTCCCTGTTTAGAACGGGAAATTTCGCACCCCCTTTGTAAAAACGGCCCTTAAGGGGGTTATATATATATATATATATACACTGCTCAAAAAAATTAGGGGAGCAAGCAAAGAAGTTAAGAAAACCGTGCGAGACAGCCACGTATTGGCATAAAATGGATAGTACACTCGTATCAATGCGCAATACAGAAAAATGACGTAAAAAAATTGTAATTAAGCTTTAATTCTTTGAAAATATGGAAAAAACATGAAAAGATGATTTAGGGCAACAATTTGGTTACATGTAAACGATAAAAAAGTATTGTTTAGAAATGATGCAAGATTTTCAATATGGCGTGTGGTCTCCTCGAACATCTAAGACTGCTGCACACCCGTTTTCCATGGATGCGATGATATTATCGATAAGACTTTGGGGAATACTGTTCCACTCCTCAAGAAGTGCAATCTCCAAGTCTCGGAGAGTAAAAGGAGGCCTTGGTCTCGCAGCAATGCGTCGTCCGAGCATGTCCCAAACATGCTCGATTGGATTCAGGTCAGGAGAGCACGCTGGCCATTCCATGCGCTGTATTGTTTCAGCTTCAAGCATTGTACCGTACTATATCTCACCCCCAAAAAGTCTGCGTGCGAGTTCCCCCGAGCTGTTTCTAAGCGCATGCGTCAAGAAGAAAAGAATTGGTGGGGAGAAGGTCATTACCCTCTTGTGAGAGGGGGACGCTTGAGAGATAAGTTTGAGTGTGGTGATGTGTTTTACTTCTTGTATATAATTCTGTTGTATATAGTGTGTGTGTGTTCTGTGCCGTAAATAAAGTTAAGAAAACGCTACCTGATGTCTTTCCTAAAGTGAAAGTGTGATTTATTGGCCAAGTTACGGTACAGCTTTAAATGGTGGATAGCGGTGGTACAAAATCCACCGACGATGCAGATGTGAGTTGAATACCTGCCTTCGTTCGAAATGGCGAGTTTGGATTTAGAAGCAAGATCGGTGAGTGCCAAGCAATTTTTTGTTTCCTGTTTGTTGCAGTGGCAAAAGTGAAAATGCTTTTATTGTTCATGTTTTTGAGTAAATAGATGAAATGTTGGGCATCATTGCCGTTGAATTAATTGCATCATTGCAAAAATTAAATGTTCAAGCATCATTGCTTATTTGTAACCTTTGTGTATATTCTTGGCATCATTGCCATAGTATATTAATGTGAACATCATTGTTCTGATGAAAAGAAATATATATTAAGTGTATTTTTCCTTGGGCATCATTGCCATTGAATTAATTAAATGTTTAAGCATCATTGCTTATTTGAAACTTTTGTTTATATTCTTGGCATCATTGCCATGGTGTATTAATGCGAACATCATTGTTCTATTGAAAGAATATATATATATATATATATATTTTGTTTTGTTTTATTGGGTATCAATGATATTGAATTATTGCATCATTGCAAAAATTAAGAAACTAAGTTAGTCATCACAAAGCTAATTTTGTATGATTTTTTTTAAAGTGTCGTGGGGCATCAATGCCAACTATTATTATTTCTTGTGTATATATATATATTTGCGTTCTGAAGTGCACAGTTTTTAAAATCTAAGAATTGTCGTAAACGGAATTAATTTGTCTTAATTGTATGTATATCATGCTAACAGGTGGAGCATCATTGCTCAGATAGAAATATTTTAGATATTTTAAATAAGTGTATTTAATTGTGTTAATTATTTTGAAATTGACATTGAGTGTTGCATGTGTAAAATATATTATGTTACGTATGAATAATTGATTTCAAGGAAATCCAAAATAATCATTTTAGTTACGTTTCTGAAACAGAAGTAAAGTCAGTTACTTAAATTGAGATTTTATATCGTTTTAATAAAAAAAAACAAAGCTTTACTTAATTATTTTAAGTTTAAGTAAATCTATTTACTGTTGTTCTACTTGGGATAGTGACAAAAGTTATAGTTAGCCATTTTTTATTTGAGCCAGTAATTTCGATTTCTGTTTGAATAGTCCTGAATTTTTTGAGTCTACGAAGCTATTTGCCTACAAATATGGCTTTTCTTGGTCGAGGAAAGAAAGAAGATCTAAAACTTTTAGCTGAAGAATTAGGTTTAGAAGTAAGGGCTGAATTTAAAATAGCCGACATCAAGAACCTGATTATAGAGAGCAAAAATTATGAAGAAGATTTTGTCATGGAACAACTTACTGTAATCATAGACAGCAGGAAAGAACGAGAAGAAGAGAAGAAAAGGAGAGAAGAGCGAGAATTTGAGGAGAAGAAAAAGAGAGAAGAACGAGAATTTGAGGAGAAGAAAAAGAGAGAAGAACGAGAATTTGAGGAGCAGAAAAGGAGAAAAGAACATGAATTTGAATTGGAAAAATTAAGACTTCGAACTGTTGCAAGACCAGTTAGTAGTGAATCCTCCCGTTCGAAAGTTGACCTCCGGCAATTGATTCAAAGGTTTGATGAAAAAGAAAGCGATATTAGCTTGTACCTCCAACTTTTTGAGAGACAAGCTGAATGGGCACAGATTGAGTCTGTAGATTGGGTGTCCCATCTTCTAGGATTGCTTCCCTATGATGTAACAGAGTTGATAGCTCGTGAACCTGCAGAAGACGCTAAAAAGTACGAGCATGTCAAGAATTTGCTCCTGAAGAGGTTCAAACTTAGTCCTGAAAAATTTCGCCAGAAATTTGTTAAGCATCAGAGAGGTGCAGAGTCAACATGGGGAGACTATGTGTATGAACTGGAAAATTATTGCAGAGAGTGGGTGAAGGGTTTAGGAATCTCAACTTTTGAACAGTTACTTAAATTAATGGTAACTGATCAATTAAAACGCCGTGTTCCCGTCGAAATTCGTGATCACTTTATTGACGAATGGATCGAAATGATTTCTCCGAGTGATTTAGCATCAAAACTTGATGCTTATGAAAATGTCAGAGGGAATGTTAGAAAGAAAAATAATCTTAACAAAACTGAAGAAAGATTTGCTCCGAAGTCCAAACAGAAATTTGCTTCTGACTCTAGAGACAAGTTAGAGAATAACAATCAGGCTAGAGCTGAAGGCCAACAGAGGATAGAGCAACCCAGATGGCCAAAAAGAGATGAATATTTTGAAAAAAGAAGACGACCACAATGTTATGAATGTGGCTCTTATCAGCACATCAGACCTCAGTGCCCTAAACTGAAGAAAATCCCGGAATCAGCTGCAAGCGTAAATCGAATCGGAGGAGGCGAAGACGAGTTTTTGCTACCCTATACCACGATGGGGCAAGTAAATGGATTTGACATGCCTATTTTACGGGAGTCTGGAGCAAGTATAGACATTGTATGCCAAAAATACATCACTCCAAATATGTTTACTGGAGAACATGTATGGGTACAACAACCTTTAGATCTTGCTCCCACCTGTTTACCCTTAGCTGAAGTGAAACTGGTTGGTGACTTTGGAATTGTTATCACGAAGGCAGCAGTAATTAGGGATGAATTAGATCAAGGCAGATATTTGTTAGGAAACAGAACTGCTTCTTTGCTAAATGACATGAAGGAACAAAATGTTCTCCCATGCCAGTTGAATTCAATGCAGACAAGAAGGCAAAAACAGCTTCAAAGAGAGCTTGAAGAAAAAGAAGAAGCGACAACTGAATTAGAAAGTGAACTGAATTAACAGTCCATCAGGAAGATAGTGAGTTGGACAAGAATCAATCATTTCTTCCGTGTATAAAAGAGGATGACCCCTCCCTCTCACTTTTGAAAGTAGATAAGGAGACTTTTGCTATTGCACAGAAGCAATGCAAGAATTTGCAGCCATTGTTTGAAAAGGCAGGTGAAACCTCATCTGCAGATACGTCCAAAGAAATTTATATCGTGAAAGGTAACTTGCTGTTGAAAAGAAAATTTGATAAAACCGGAAAACAAAGGCTATTACTAATTATTCCTGTAGAATATCGAGAGCGTTTAAAAGCTCTATGCACGAAGGTACTTCAGCACATCTCGGCGTGACAAAGACCAAGGATATTTTGGCAAGACATTTTTTCTGGCCAAAGTGTTTCCAAGAGGTGGAAAATTATGTACGCAGTTGTGATGCTTGTCAGAGAGCAGGAAAACCAAATGACAAAAAGAAAGCTCCAATGAAAATTGTTCCTGTTATTCAAGAAGTTTTCTCTAAAATAAATGTAGATGCGTGTGGACCATTACCTGTTACACCTACTGGGAAGAAATATATAATCATTGCAATGTGTTTATCATCGAAATATCCGGATGCGGTCGCTGTCACAGATATTAGTTCAGTATCTGTTGTAGATGCTTTACTGCAAATTTTCAGCCGAATGGGGTTTCCAAAGGAAATTCAATGTGACCAAGGAACATCCTTCATGAGTGCTCTTACAACGGAATTTTTGACACGATTTGGAATCAAGATTGCTCATAGCTTTGTTTATCATCCTCAGAGTAATCCCATAGAACGTTTCCATCGTACGATAAAGCGTATTTTACGAGTTCTTTGCTTAGAAGCCGCACCAGATTGGGAACAACATATTCACTCAGCTCTCTTTGCATTACGAACTGTAACTCATGAAAGCACAGGGTTTACACCAGCGGAGTTAGTGCATGGCAAGAATTTGAGAACTCCCCTGACATTATTGTATGAGAGTTGGTTGCATCCGCCTCAAGTTGAGAATACAGTTGTCGAATACGTTTTTGAATTGCTAAATAGACTTAAGAGATGTCAAGAGCTTGCGGTTGAAAAAATGGAAGAGGTTCAAAGTAAACGGAAGACGTGGTATGATAAGAACGCTGTGAAAAGACAGTTTAAAGAAGGAGATTTAGTTCTCATTTTGGCTACAAATAAAACAAATAAGCTGGCAGGACCAGGAACAATTCTGAGTAAGATTTCGGATACTAACTACATCGTCAGCACGCCGAATAAGAAAGAAACGTCCCAAATTTATCATGTAAACCTTTTGAAACCCTACCATTCGAGACCAGAATTGATTAATTTTCTAGATTGTAGCGAAGCTGTTGAACAACCAGAGCTTTACATTGATTTCCCAAGCATGGAGTCAAATCCCAATATTTTTAATTTTGCTGAAATTGTCCAAGAGAGTCAGTTGGAGAAAAGATTGGAATCCTGTCAAATTCAGCAGTTGCAGGATCTTTTATTAAAATATTCTAAAGCCTTTTCTAATAAACCTGGTATGACACATCTGGTTGAACATGACATAGAATTAATAGATGATAAATCGGTAAGAGCAAAACCATATCGAATGTCTCCCAGACAGACTGAAATTTTGAGATGCGAAATTGAAAAGATTTTGCAATATAAAGTCATTGAGGTTGGAGTATCTGATTACACATCTCCCATGATCCTTGTAGAGGTTCCAGGCAGAGATCCAAGACCATGCATTGACTATCGCAGGCTAAATGAAGTCACAAAGACTGAATATTTTCCTCTCCCAAACATCGAAGAAAGAGTAGAACTTGTTTCTTCGGCGAAATTCATTACTGTCCTAGACCTTGCCAAGGGGTACTGGCAGATACCTCTCAGTCAAAGATCGCAAAAATTGGCGGCATTTGTTACCAGTTTTGGAAGTTATCGTCCTTTACGAATGCCATTCGGGCTAAAGAATGCCCCGTACTTTTTTAGCAAAATGATGGCTGAATTATTGCAAGGGTGTGAAGAATTCGCCGTGCCATATTTAGATGATGTAGCAATTTTTTCTAGTGATTGGGAAGATCACGTTAAACATTTAGATAAAGTCCTAAACAGAATTTCAAAATCAAACCTAACAATTAAACCTTCAAAGTGTATGTTTGCACAAGAATATGTCAAGTATTTGGGACACTATATTGGACAGAACCAAAGAAGACCTGCCGAGTTAAAAGTCCAGGCTATCAAACAGTTCCCAGCTCCATCTACTAAAACTGAAATACGAGCTTTCCTTGGGTTAGCCGGCTATTATCGCCGATATATTCCCACGTTTTCGGTAATTGCTGCACCTTTAACTGAAGCTTTGAAAGGAAAAAATAAAAGAGGGTGTATAAATTGGTCGCCAGAGTGTGAGTCTGCTTTTCACGAATTAAAAAGGATTCTTAGTTGTCAACCAGTCTTATATGCACCTGATTTTAGTCGAGAATTTTTACTTCAAACCGATGCTTCCGATTTAGGAATGGGAATCGTTCTTTCTCAGGTGGACGACCAAGGAGAAGAACACCCAGTGCTGTTTCTCAGTAAGAAATTCTCTGAAACGGAAAGACGTTATTCTACCACTGAGAAGGAATGTGCCGCTATCGTTTGGGCTGTAAAGAAACTGCATTGTTATCTTGATGGACAAAAATTCAAAATACAAACCGACCACAATCCATTAGTGTGGCTCAGTACAAATGCCAGCTCAAACCCCAGATTAATGCGTTGGGCATTAGGACTTCAACCATACAATTATGAAGTAGTGCATCGTCGAGGAACTTTACACAAAAATGCTGATAGCCTTAGCCGTGTTCCATGGCCAGATTAAACGAAAAAAAAAATTCCTTTCTCACTGTTTAATTTTGTTTATTTTATGAAGTTTATTTTTGTAAAGACTGTTCGTTTTGCTTGTTTTTATTTGCCTAAGAAAAGAAATAGTAGAAAAGGAAGGTTTCTGTTGTAAACAATATTAAACTATTGTACTAATTCCATAATAATTTCTTCCTGTTATTAGTATATGTTGAATTTTGTGTTATGTACGATTTCTATTACTTATAGCATTTAAGGTATTTTAAGTTTATGTATTGCCACTGTAACTTTCAGCCTTGGCACTGCACTGTTTTCTTTCGCTGTGTTTTGTTTTTCCCTACCTTTTCTCGCAGAACAACCTGCTCGAAAAGTCCTCGGGGAGGAGAGGAGTTGTACCGTACTATATCTCACCCCCAAAAAGTCTGCGTGCGAGTTCCCCCGAGCTGTTTCTAAGCGCATGCGTCAAGAAGAAAAGAATTGGTGGGGAGAAGGTCATTACCCTCTTGTGAGAGGGGGACGCTTGAGAGATAAGTTTGAGTGTGGTGATGTGTTTTACTTCTTGTATATAATTCTGTTGTATATAGTGTGTGTGTGTTCTGTGCCGTAAATAAAGTTAAGAAAACGCTACCTGATGTCTTTCCTAAAGTGAAAGTGTGATTTATTGGCCAAGTTACGGTACAGCATGTTCTCCACAAGACGAGTTGTATGCGGTCTGGCATTATCATGCTGTAAAACAAAGGAATCTTTAATGGCTGCGGCGTAAGGTATGGCATGAGGTCTCAGTATCTCGTATGCATACCTTCGGGACGTCAAAGTACCATTCCGAATGATATGCAGGTCCGTACGTCTACCTATGCTGTTTCCACACCATACCATAAAACCAGCTCGTCTGTATTGTGACCTTTCACGAACGAATGTGGGGTTATTTCGAGTGCCCCTTTTCCTCCATATCAAAACACGTCGGGTGTCACACTCCAGACTGAATCGGGACTCGTCTGTAAACAGCACTTGGCTCCAATCATGTTGCTCCCAATCTTGATGTTCAGCAGCCCATCTTCTTCGGGCCGCACGGTGGCGTGAGGTCAACGGAATGTAGACCATTGGCCTATGTGCATAGAGCCTATGTACATGAAGCCTATTACGTACTGTTTGGCAGGACACCCTTCGTCCTGTTGCCAAGAGCGATTGTCTTTGCAGGTGAGTAGCATTGTCTGTTCTGTTCCGACGAGCTGTTAACAATATAAACCGGTCATCAGTTGCTGTGGTGGCGCATGGCCGACCTTGCCCTGGTCGACGTCTAATATTCCATGTTTCTTGGAATCGATTCCACAGCCTTGCAACGACACTTCTGGCGACTCCAACAGCGTCCGCGACACTACGTAAAGTTTGCCCGGATTCAAGTCTGCCTATAATACGCCATGCCTTGGATTCCGGTAAATCACGGTGTTGAGAAATTTTCAAGTCACCTTTTCTCAAAAAGAATAACTGAGCAATCGAATTTCACAGTTAAGGCAGTGAAACAGACGTTTCTGCAACATCCCGATTTCCGCCCTTATGTTCTTGTTCTGGTTTTTGACGTCATGAACTTTGATTTGCATATGAAGTTTTCTTGTTTTGTTTCCTGCTAGGCTTTAAATTATGGATGATTTATTTTATGTTACTTATCGGTGTAAGTATTTGCGTAATTTCGTTAAAACCATGTGCCCCCCTAATTGTTTTGAGCAGTATATATATATATATATATATATATATATATATATATATATGCGTGTGTGTGTGTGTGTGTGTATATATGTATGTCTATATATGTATGTATGTATGTATATATTTATACACTGCTCAAAACAATTAGGGGAGCACATGGTTTTAACGAAATTACGCAAATACTTACACCAATAAGTAACATAAAATAAATCATCGATAATTTAAAGCCTAGCAGGAAACAGAAGAAGAAATCTTCATATGCAAATCAAAGTTCATGACGTCGAAAACCAGAAAAAGGACATAAGGGCGGAAATCGGGATGTTGCAGAAACGTCTGTTTTACTGCCTTAACTGTGAATTTCGATTGCTCAGTTATTCTTTTTGAGAAAAGGTGACTTGAAAATGCCTCAACAACGTGATTTACCGGAATCCATGGCATGGGGTATTACAGGCAGACTTGAATCCGGGCAAACTTTACGTAGTGTCGCGGACGCTGTTGGAGTCGCCAGAAGTGTCGTTGCAAGGTTGTGGAATCGATTCCAAGAAACAGGAAATGTTAGACTCGACCAGGGCAAGGTCGGCCACGCGCCACTACAGCAACTGATGACCGGTATATACTGTTAACAGCTCGTCGAAACAGAACAGACAATGCTACTCAGCTGCAAAGACAGTTGCTCTTGGCATCAGGACGAAGGGTGTCCAGCCAAACAGTACGTAATAGGCGTCATCAGGGAGGTCTCTATGCACGTAGACCAATGGTCTGCATTCCGTTGACCTCACGCCACCGTGCGGCCCGAAGAAGATGGGCTGCTGAACATCGAGATTGGGAGTAACATGATTGAAGCTAAGTGCTGTTTACAGACGAGTCCCGATTCAGTCTGGAGTGTGACACCCGACAGGTTTTGGTATGGAGGGAAAGGGTACTCGAAATAACCCCACATTCGTTCGTAAAAAGTCACAACACACACGAGCTGGTTTTATGGTATGGGGTGTAATCAGCATACGTGGACGTACGGACTTGCATATCATTCGGAATGGTCCTTTGACGGCCCGAAGGTATGCAGACGAGATACTGAGACCTCATGTCATACCTTACGCTGCAGCCATTGGAGATTCCTTTGTTTTCCAGCATGATAATGCCAGACCGCATACAGCTCGTCTTGTGGAGAACATTCTTGAAGCTGAAACAATACAGTGTATGGAATGGCCAGCGTGCTCTCCTGACCTGAATCCAATCGAGCATGTTTGGGACATGTTCAGACAACGCATTGCTGCGAGACCAAGGCCTCCTTTTACTCTCCGAGACTTGCACTTCTTGAGGAGTATTGTAACAGTATTCCCCAAAGTCTTATCGATAACATCATCGCATCCATGGAAAACAGTTGTGCAGCAGTCTTAGCTGTTCGAGGAGACCACACGCCATATTAAAAATCTTGCATCATTTCTAAACAATACTTTTTTTATCGTTTACATGTAACCAAATTGTTGCCCTAAATCATCTTTTCATGTTTTTTCCATATTTTCAAAGATTTAAAGCTTAATTAAAATTTTTTTTAAGTCTCTTTTCTGTATTGCGCATTGATACTCGTGTACTATCCATTTTATGCGAATACGTGGCTGTCTCGCACGGTTTTCTTAACTTCTTTGCTTGCTCCCCTAATTTTTTTGAGCAGTGTATATATATATGTATGTATGTATGTATGTATATATATATATATATATATATATATATGTATGTATGTGTGTGTGTGTGTGTGTGTGTGTGTGTGTGTGTGTGTGTGTAAGTAATAAATTTTAACCACCACCAATCTTTAATCGCCTGTAATCCGAGTTCTCTCTCTCTCTATGGTAACCTTCCCCTCCTTTACCCCTTTCCAGTACTAACCTACCTCGCCAATTTCCGGCAACCCGTTTACAGCTACTTGTACGCTCGCCAGATGAGAGCTGGACGTCGCTTTGTACGGTTATGTTATTGCTGGAATAAACTTCTTTGTTCTTGAATTCGAATCGTATTGTTTTCGGCCATGATGTGTGTGCTTATTTCAGGAGATGACCATTCGGGTCATTTCATATATATATATATACAGTAACCACCGCTTATAGTGATCAGTGGTTATAAGAATCAACCGTTTATAAGAATCAATATCGCAAAAACAAAAACAAATGTAATATTTCTATGTTAAAATTTCCGCTTTAAAGAATCAATCCACCGGTTATAAGAATCAGTTTGCAATCTTCACCTTCCTTTCATTTTTCCAAAAAATGCCACTTGAACTCTCAAAAGGTACGAAATTCTTTCTTAAGTTTTTGAAAAGAAAGATTGATAAAACTTTGGGGTGGAAAACAGTCGTAAAATACATTCCTTTAGACATAACATAAGAGTTTCTCCTTATACGTTTTTGCTAAACACTGTCTTATTAGCTTTACCCAGGGGCATCTAACCCGCCCGGGTCCGATTTCGCTTTTCTCCAGACAGGCACTCCTTTTTTCCCACCACTTACTTCCTGGTTGCGGATTTCTGGATCCTGAAACACATAAATCTTCCGCGAAGTGTCCACCATCACTTACGCAAACGGGACAGTGGATTCAGCACTTCAAACCGTGAAACGTAAACGGATCCATTTTGCTGAATCAGATGAACCAGATGCTGAATCAAACGTTTCACGGTTTGATTCTGAATCAAATATAAAGTGAATCTTCGTCTGAGACTGTAATAAGCATACGTCGCTAGTATTCATTTTAGTTTTCTAACAAAATTGCCAGTTAGTGTTAGAACTTTTTGATAGTCGAATTCAAATATGATAAAAACAAGGAAAACTCTTAGTTTTTCTGAAAAGCAGAACTTGTTAATTAGATGTGATGCTCTTCCAAAGTGTAGTCAAAGAGAAGCTGCCTCTTGTTGATTTTATAATCATGTGTTGTTACTTATAGGTCTAGAAATTGAGTTATAGTATTTGTTTAGAAATTCAGTATTTTTAAAATTATAAAAAATAATTTCAATAAATGATAAATAACGTAAATTAAGGAGTATTTAATGGTAAATTATGTATATATGTGCCTGTGTGTTTATATATGTACAAGTACATATTTGTGTATGTGTGCCTGTCCAAAGGGAAGTTTCGGTTATAAGAATCAACCGCTTATAAGAATCAAAAACAGTAATAACAAACGTGATTCTTATAAGCGGAAATCACTGTATATATATATATATATATATATATATACATACATTCATATATATATATATATATATATATATATATATATATATATATATATATATATACATACATTCATATATATATATATATATATATATATATATATATATATATATATATATATACATACATATATATATATATATATATATATATATATATATATATATATATATATATATACATACATACATATATATATATATATATATATATATACATACATACATATATATATATATATATATATATATATACATATATATATATATATATATATATATATATATATATATATATATATATATATATATACATACATATATATATATATATATATATATATATATATATACATACATATATATATATATATATATATATATATATATATATATATATATATATATATATATATATACATACATACATACATACATACATACACATATATATATATATATATATATATATATATATATATATATATATACGAGGACCATTCTAAAAGTAAAGAACGTTTGTTTCTCTGGTCATTTTTATTCAAGATAATGAAATAAAACTTATTTTATAACACATTTTGATATCTTACCTATTTTTCTACGTAGTCGCCGTTCATATTGAACCATTTGTCAAAGCGCTGTACCAGCTTTCCTATGCCTTCTGCATACTCACTTGCCGCCAAGTTTTGGAACCAGTCACTAACTTCCTCTTTCAGTTCATCATCATTTCCATAGTGGTTTCTGCCCCAAAAATCCTTCAATTTGGTAAAAAAGAAAGTAATCACTGGGGGCTAAGTCCGGCCTATATGGCTGGATGTTCAAAAACTTCCTAGTTAAATGTATGAAGCAATTCCTTCGTCAACGCAGCAGAATGCGGACTAGCGAAGAACCACAATGCCTCTGGACAACAATCCACTCCGTTTGTTTTGAATGGCACGGCGTAGTCGGTGAAGGGTCTGGCAGTAGGCTGCGGCATTTAAACATAATGCACCACTTTCGACCTGAAGCTTCATTCATAACATTTCCATAAACTTCAGTTATCTGTCTGTAAATTTCAATAGGGCGAACGTGTTTTTGCATTCAGGAAGCGTATTACGCTACGAACCTCACACTTGGTGGAATCCTTAATTTTGTCACACATTTTAAAATCGCAAAAATAAACAGTAAATGACCGCAGCTGCTCGCTGTTAGCGTCAAACTGGCGGGAATGATGTGGTAAGTAAATTTCACGGCAGCGGGGGTGGTGGGAGAATTACGCGGCTCGTCAGATCAAAACGTTCTTTACTTTTAGAATGGCCCCCGTATATATATATATACGATCATTCTTGGGCCCGTATACTTGCTACATGTTATCCCACTCCGTAAGGAAAAGGTTAATTTGACGATATTATTTCTGATATTAAAAACAAAAATATCGTTCAATAACAAAACCAGTACAGACCAAAGAGTCAGTCGCCTTGAAAGTCATGATTTTATAGAGTAGTGAGAAAATGTGATTGTAATACTAGCATTACTAAGGTAGTTATTTAAGAGTATCAGGCAGAATGAAAACCAACCTTAATAACATAAAATGATGATAGCCTTGCTCCACTTCCGAGATAATTTTCGAATCGGCTCGACTCTGGAACAGATCCATCACGTTTCTTGCCGAAGCAAGGAAATCCGCCGGGGAATAAACAGCTCTTGTCTCGCATAATTTCGGACATTGTGTTTTTTATTTGTAAACAGATTTGTTATGTTTGAAACACAGCTCGAAAACATGAGCAGAATGTTATTATATAACGGAACAGAAATTACCGTACGTGAAATTTGTTAAGGCTGCTGTTTACTTATCGTCTTGGATTCGCTCACCTCAGTGTTAACCATACGATGACAATGTGTCCAAGGATTGCCAACTTTATTGAAAGATTTTAAAATAAATTGTACTCCAAAACAGAGAAAGAAATTTTACACCTTGGGGTATTTTTCGTTTTAAAAAAAGTGCAAATGATATTTTAAAATTGAAATTATTCGGCTGAGGTGGGGGAGGAATCTGGTATAGTGTGTTTTAAACGCTCCCAAATGCCCAAGTATGCGTATAATAATCAGATACTAGCTAACATAAGAAAATTACAGCTAAAATGAATAATCTATATTAATATGTTAACATATAAGTAACATTGCAATATATACGATAGAACTTGTACAAAAACTTGAACAGATCTTGCACAAAGTCTACACATCAGAATAAATAGTTTGGTTAACTTATAACTATTGATATGACCAAAACTCTGACAACGCAATTCCTTCTCTAATATTTAAATAGTGATCACAATGAGTCTCAGCAACAAAATTCAAGTTCAAGCGCAAACAGGGAAGCGTATGATAATCAAATATGTGTTAACACAAGCAAATTACTACGGGAAATCGATAAGCTACATTCTTATCTATTAAAACAGTTCCGTAACTGACTGACTCAATGACTGACTGACTCACTGACATACAACGCACAGACCAAACCTCTGGACCCAAAGAGCTGAATTTTTTTATGACAATTCTTCTTATAGTGTAGGGGTGCACTAACAAAGATTTTTGAAAAAAATTTCGTAGATTTTTTAAAATTAAATTTTTAAGCTGTTTTAGTAACTTTTTTTAAGTTTGCATTTAAAATAATAATTTGAGGGTTATAAAATTTATATCACGAGAAAAATCATAAAAATTCCTTTAAAATGAGATCTTTTTTGAATCTTTACCTCCATTTTCTGCTTTTTGGTGAATTTTCAAAGATTAATTTTTAGAATTTAATTTATTAAATGCTGATCACGTGATTTCTTTTTCTGGTACTTTAAATTAATTTATCGTCACGTGCATAACAACTAAATAGACAAAAAAAAAATTTTCTTGCTAATGCGGCAGACGATTGTACATTATCGAAAAAATATTAAAATACAATAAAAGATAATATGTTCCTCAAACTGTACTATATTAACTGTACTATATTCTTTAGTATGTCCTATTACATTTAATTTGAATATTTTCTTCTAGATTATTTTGTCTATAAAAATATCCCTTGCGATTTTTTATAAGTAAATTTTTGCGGTCCGGCCAATATAATGGCACACAATAATATATAATAAAATAACCGACTCAGAATTATAATAAGATAGGAAGAATTCGCTAAATGTTTTTTTTTAATGATACTCTTTTTTTGCTATTATTAAACAAAATGCATATATTTATCTTGAATATACTGTAATCAGGTAAATAAACCTACGTTTCTAATAATATTGATTTTTTTGCGGCCCTCCTATAGTTTAACCTTGTTTGTTTGGCCCAAGGTAGCCTTTGAGATTGACACCCCTGCTGTACATTATCTAAAAATAAATTCTCTCTGCATGGAGCTTCATTTCACTGCGAATCGAAGGTCAATCTCAAAACGGGGAAAATAACCTACTTTTTCTACCCGCACGCGTCTGGAAATATGAACTCTAGTGGCTTTTTCGCGCCACGAAAATGATTAATCCCTAAGCCCCTTTTAAATTTAACTTAATTATTCTTTTCCCAATTAATTTCTTACACACACAGAGACATACATACATACATACACACACACACACACACACACACACATATATATATATATATATATATATATATATATATATATATATATATAGGCATTAATTACATACATTGGCCGATGTATTTAATTTGAATGTACTCCGTAGCGAAGTGCGGGTTTACAGCTAGTACTAACATATAAGTAATGTTTTGATAGAATTATTCGACAGTTTTCTGCCTTAAGGCTGCTGTGTACTAACTCTATTGGATTCGCTCACCTTAATGTTAATCTATGGAGAAAATGTGTCCAACAATTGCCGATTTGTATTTAAAGTTTTTTTTTAAAATATTGTACAACGCAATAGAAAAACAAATTTTACACCTTGGGACATTTTTCATTTTTTAAAAAAAATGCAAATATTTAAAATTTTAATTATTCGGAAGAAAAATCTTGTATGGTGTGTTTTAAACGCTCATCAATTCCTTTAGTAAACGAAATTTATAAAATGATTCGTACTGCAAGGTGCAGAAAAGTTCAGGCTATCGGAAAATACCACTTTTATTAGATTATCGGAATTTATGGGGCTATTAATAATAGAAACATTTCCTACATAGTTTAACATTGAGGTGGGCGAATCGAATAGGATTAGCAATCTTGATTCAGCGCCTTCCAACTGGACGGTCGTTGTGAGGTTTAATCTATATAAATAAAAATGTAAATGTTCGTTTGTTCAAAACCTCAAATCTCCGAAAGTTCTTCACCAATTTCTTTGAAATTTTGACACAACGTTCTATTCGAATACGTGAATGTTTTTATATACCTATTATATAGATGCCACACCTGTGACAGGTATAAACATGTTTTTTTTAAACACACGCTATACTAAATATTTTACGGAAAACGAGAAATGCCTTTCCCTTTCCCCTTAGAACAGAAATTTGTCACGGTGGGGTGCGATCCCACTATCAGCAGTCCCCATAGGTCATAAAGTACGCAGCGATCGTTCTAGACAATAAAAGACGATCGAAGAGGTAAGAGAACGCACATGGCTGAAGATATTTTCCGTCGAATACGGAAAATTCAAATATGAACATGGATTTCACAGCAGAAATCTACAACGAAGTGTTGATAATGATTGAAGATTTGTACTTTGAAATCGCGAAGAAAGTTCTCGATCAATTGGGAATGCCATCACCGAATCAATCTGCTGATGCTTCGTTCGATGTAGAATTGCGTCGTGAACAAAATTACAACACGGGTGATCTTTTGTCGTATGTGCAATCAAAGATTCCTAAGCTAACGCTTGAGCAAAAAGGCCTTTACGATCAAATAATGCAAACTGTCAATAACGGGGTTGGAGAAATCTTCTTAGATACGCAGGAGGAACTGGTAAAACGTTCCTAATTAGATTGATTCTGGCAGCAATTCGATCCCAAAATGACATAGCCTTAGCTCTGGCGTCGCCCGGAATAGCTGCGACATTGCTACCAGGTGGAAGAACTGCACATTCCGCTTTGAAATTGCCATTGAACATGCAATTCATTGAAACTCCCACGTGCAACATTTTCAAAGCATCCGGCATGGGAAAAGTATTGCAGAAAGGCAAACTTATTGTTTGAGATGAGTGTACAATGGCACACAAAAAATCGCTCGAGGCTCTTGATCGATCATTGCAAGATTTGCGTGGAAACATAAGACCATTTGGGAACTCATTAATATTGCTTGCAGGAGATTTCAGGCAAACATTACCTATAATTCTTCTATCGACACCAACGGCCGAAATAAATGCTTGCCTGAAATACTCTACTTTGTGTCGACACGTAAAGACGTTGAAATTATCTACAAATATGCGTGTCCATCTGCAAAACGATCGATCAGCTGAGTTATTCTCACATCAATTACTGGAAATTGGGAACGGAAAGGTGCCGGTTGATCTGACATCAGGACGAATTTCATTGCCTCATAACTTCGGCAATTTAGTAACGTCAAAAGAAGAATTGGATTAAAAAGTATTTCCCAATATTCAAACCAATTATAAGAATCATGATTGGATGAATGAACGAGCTATTCTTGCCGCCAAGAACAAAGACGTCTACGAACTTAACAATATCATTCAGTATAACATTCAAAGCGAGGCAGTCACATACATGTCCGTCGACACTTTTGTGGAAGCAGATGAAGAGGTTCCTTATCCAACAGAATATTTGAATTCACTCGATCTGCCAGGTATGCCACCGCACGTACTGCAATTGAAAATCGGCTTACCAATTATAATGTTGCGATATATCAACCAACCAAAGCTTTGCAACGGCACGCGGCTTGCAGCAAAAAAATTACTGAGCAACGTCGTAGAAGGAACGATCTTGACAGGACCAGTTAAAGGTGAAGATGTCCTCATTCCTCGCATTCCCATGATTCCAACGGATATGCCATTTAAATTTAAGAGATTGCAATTCCCAATTCGATTGGTGTTTGCAATCACCATCAATAAAGCTCAGGACCAATCTTTACAATTGTGCGGGTTAGATTTAGACACGGATAGTTTCTCACATAGACAATTATATGTTGCGTGTTCTAGAGTCGGAAAACCAGACAATCTATATATCTGCACAGACAATGGAACAACAAAAATATTGTATACCCACAAGTATTGTAAAATTAAACATTTAAAAATGTTTTTTTTATTTCCAATGCAGCGGGCGAAGGGGAACACAATTCTTTCGCCAAGATAGTGCATAAAACAAGCAAGTACTAAAAACTGAACTATAAAATATGTTGGGTAAAGTTACTCGCGTCCGTAGCATACTTTAAGCTACACGTGCCCCATGGGTAGTGCTAAATGAGTAACAGCTTTGCAGCCTTTATAAATTAAACATATCAGAAACGTGCTTTCTCTTTCTCTTTCTTTTTCATTTAACCAGACTGAGCCACAGCAACGCGTGGCCGGGTACAGCTAGTATTTAAATAATTTCAAGATAAAAAGAACTTTTTATATACCATGTTTTTAAATTTTCTGTTGAATCATATAAACTTGACAATTCTATGTATTAATAAATACTTTTTTAAAAAATTTTTGATGAATTATCCCATCAACTTGAAAGAAAATGAAGTTAATTGGAAATTAACTCGCATTTAACTTTTTGTTCCCGTTCCGGCCAATAGAGGGCTGCACCAGTCTACAAAACAAAATTAACTGAAAATAACTGAAAATTAATTTCATTCTGCTTAAAGATGGCTAAAAGTATTAAAATAATGCATTGTCATCGTGTTCTGAGCTATTCTAAAATCCCACAAACAATAATGTCTGTCTTCTAAATGCAATGGCAAAACCAGTTTAATCCCTCACTAATCTATTAAATGTAATTTACTTTCAGTAGTGGAGTGTTTAATATAGTAATATTGGTTTTATCTTAATGAAAATATCACAGAAATTTAATAACGTTGTGTTGTCTACCATGATCATCAACATATGATGTTTTGTTGTTGCAAAATAGAAGTCAGTTTCTCCACATGTTTATTAGCTTGTTGTTCTATAGTTTATAACATAAGTTTATAGTTTTTTGATTTCAAAATCACACAATGATTTTTTATTGCAAATAGCTAACAGTTTTTGTTAAATAACTCAAAATCGTTTGAGATGGATACAGCTGGTTTTGGTATTGCGCTACGTAAATATTCCCTTATTTTACTCAGTCTTTAATATCGGTCTACCTTTTGGTCAAGAGCCAATCAGAATCATGGCTTTTATACCCCGAATATTCATTTTCGAATGTATTAACAAAATAATTACAAGATAAAAAGAACTTTTTATATACCATGTTTTTAAATTTTCTGTTGAATCATATAAATTTGACAATTCTATGTATTAATAAATACTTTTTAAAATTTTTTTTGATGAATTATCCCATCAACTCGAAAGAAAATGAAGTTAATTGGAAGTTAACTTGCATTTAACTTTTCGTTCCCGTTCCGACCAATAGATGGCTGCACCAGTCTACAAAGCAAAATTAACTAAAAATAACTGAAAATAAATTTAATTCTGCTTAAAGATGGCTAAAAGTATTAAAATAATGCATTGTCATCGTGTTCTGAGCTATTCTAAAAGTTTCAAATGTCTAGCTAGTCGGGAAGTTAGTTAAAAATCGATTGCAAGATTTGTACTTAACAAACACACAAACGCACAACAAAGCAAGTTAATAAAAACATGGTAATAACTTTGACGTCAATGCCTACGTCAATCCACGTAGTGTGCCACGAGGTGATTTTGACTGTGCCGCGGTAATTTTATCGATTATAATAATAATTAAAAAAAATTAACCACCGCATTAGTTAGAAATTTTTCTAAGTAAAATATTCCTCTAACTTTTTGCTAATATGTAATTTCTCCGAGTCGAAATTATTCTCAAAACAAAAACATGTTGTTGCCATACATTGTATGTATGCTCGAGCGTCATATTTCTGGATTTCGGTTAAGAAAGAATATCCACAAATTTCTGTCAAGACCCTTTCAATTTTGCTCCCTTTTTCTACGACATACTTATGCGAACAAAGTTTTACGACACTGGTTCTAATTAAAAATAACAAACGATCATATTTAAAGGCTCTTGACCATGAACTTCGAGTAGCTCTTTCTAATATAGAGCCAAATATAAAATGTACACATGTTCATCAAAACAAGCTCAAATATCCCATTAAATAATTAGTTATGTTTAAATTAAATTTGATTTATTAGGCTTAAGTAAAGACCAAAAAAAAAATTTTAATATAAAAATTTATACAGAAATTTTTTTTACTTGTAAACTATAACTTTATATTTTTGTTCTTGTCTTGGTGTACAATTCAAAACGATTTATATAATACTTAAATGATTATAATTATCTTGATACATAGAGCTAATTTTATTGTGTTTTTTATCTAATAAAAACATATACACGTATTTATTGTAATTTATGTATTTGCAAGCTTTTTCTTGTGGTGTGCCGCGGAATTATCGAAAAAACGTTGTTGTGCCGTGGAAGAAAAAAGGTTGCGGAGCTCTGCTCTAGTAAAGCTTTCTTAAACTCAACAAAATGCATTTTACTACCGTAATTTATTCTACTGTCCATGCGGGAACTGTATATTGAATCACATCATGATGATTCATGAATAATCATGAATCATTGTGAAAGTACCATTTTACCAAGAATTGGCTATTTGAAGCGTAGAAGCCTAGAACATTATCAAATAACAAAAAGCAATACAACATATTAACTTCATCATTAAAAAACCAATATAATGCTACCAGAAAAACTTATTTATCCCTTATATATAGGGGTACGTAAATTTCGCAAAAAAAAATTACAGTATATAAAATTTCGCATTTATTCACAAATATATATATATATATATATATATATATATATATATATATATATATATATATATAAGTTCAAAAATTCATAATAAAAGAAATAATGCCCGGAAAATTTTTCTGTTTGCGCGAATAGGATCAGAGGGACATTGGATTTTTTTTTCCTTTATAAAAAAAGAAAAAAAAAGTTTCCTAAAGTAACCGAAAGAGGGCGCTTTTGCGTGACCACGTTAAGCCTGCATTGCTGGAAAGACATGTGTTACCTGTTGTCACCTTCATGCAAGATGATTCCCCGCCCCACATTTCACGTGTTATCAAGACGTTCCTGTTGGAATCTTTCACTGAAGACCGAGTTCTATAAGTCGCGGTTGTAAGGTTCAGTGGCCCTCACAATCACAAAACTTGACCCCGGCAAATTTTTATTTGGGGGGGATACTTAAAGTCTCGTGTGTACCGGGGCTCCCCAACCACTTTGGTGGAACTGAAAAATGTCATTCGAGAGACAGTCGCTGCCATCGATGTTACACTCCTCTGTAATGGGCGTAGTGACGCTCCTCACTTGCCTATTACCTTGTGCTGGTAGTAATGTTGAACATCTGATACTTTAAAATAAATTCACAGTCACATATTATTGTGATCTGTTTCATTTTCTGTTTGAGTTTGCCTGATTTGCATAAAACGTCTCAGTATAACGTGTAAGCGCCCTCTGTTGGTCACTTTTGGAAACTTTTTTTTTTACATGGAAAAAAAATCCAATGTCCCTCTGATCTTACTGGCGCAAACAGAAAAATTCTCCGAGTATTACTTCTTTTATTATGAGTTTCTTAACTTTGCACGAATTTATGACGCACCCGGTATATATATATATATATATATATATATATATATATATATATATATATATATATATATATATATATATATATATATATATATATATATATATATATATATATATATATATATAAATTCAAAAGTTTTGCATTTATTAAAAAAATCACAATTTTACTTACTTGGTTAGTTAAGTATCAAAATGGTTAGTTAAAAGCTAACATTATAATAGTAAATCTCCACATTCTCTTACTTAAGTCTTTAGCAATAAGTAGTAAGCAAATTTCGAGAGTGAGATCTCTCAGTTAAAGACCGTGGATGGTGTTAGATAAGCAATTATGTTAATAAATTACTACTATTATTACCTAATTTCGCTTAAAAAGCCGTATATCCCGAGTTTTCGCCGAAAAGAAGTAAAAAAATAATTTTCGCATTTATTCGCTCATATTGGCAAATTTCGCATTTATTGGCATCTATTTCGTAAATATGAAAATTAAGTATCCCAACTTATATACAACTAGCTGAATACCCGTGCTTCGCTACGGAGTACTTAGTCCTCAGAATTCAGCTAGATTTAGCCATTCATCATTGGACCGAAAAAAGCTGAAAAGTTGCTTCGCTACGGAGTACTTAGCCCTCAGAATTCATCCAGATTTAGCCTTTCATCATTGGACTAAAAAAAGCTGAAAAGTGAAACGCACGCACGCGCATGCGTGTGTGCTTCACTACGGAGTACTTAGCCCTCAGAATTCAGCTAGATTTAGCCTTTCATCATTGGACCAAAAAAAGCTGAAATTGGAACGCACGCACACACGCATGTACGCGCATGCGTGCTTGCGTTAGTTTGTCAGTTAGCATGCGTCAGTTAGCTGCTGGTTAAATTAAATTTGAATGAAAATTTTTATTGAAAAGTTAGTAACATTCAGCATGCATTCATGCATTAGTTAGTTAGTTAGTTAGAAACATGCATGCATGCATTCATGCATTAGTTAGTTAGTTAGTTAGAAACATGCATGCATGCATTCATGCATTAGTTATTAGTAACATGCATTCATGCATTAGTTAGTAACATGCATGCGTGCATTCATGCATTAGTTAGTTAGTAACATGCTTGCATACATTCATGCATTAGGTAGTAACATGCATGCATGCATGCATTAGTGAGTTAGTCAGTTAGTTACTGAAGAAAATGACTGGTGTTATTACCAAAAGCACCATATGAACCAGAGCCTAATTCCTTTAAAATAGAACAATTTAAATCAAATCAATGGAATCATTTATCAATTATTATATCTTATTTTGACTGCCGGACAGTCCTTAAAATATGAAATATTATGATTTTTTTAATTGAATAACAGTAGAATTGATATTTCCGTAGTATTCAAAAGTTATACAATGAGAAAAATAAATATAATATAAATAAAATGAGAAAAAAAAATAATAGCATCGACTTTTTGTTATGGATCATATTATTGTTAAAAACTATGTGAAGACTAAAGACATAATCGGAATCTTCAAATTCAAAGTTTGAAAAAGCGTAAAAACCCAACTTTCTTAAAAGTTGTCTACAATTTTCCGATTTTAACTGAACTTCTATTAACGAAAGGAAAAATAGTTATGTGAAACGATACGAAAACATAAATTACTGTAAACATAAGAAATTAATTAACGTCATTTAAAACTGTAGAAATGAAACAAATAATATAAATACCACATTCAAACTTTAAATTTCTTTCATTTCTCAAGCAATATAATAATAACATTTTGTTTAAAAAATTATAACACGTATTCTACAGCTTAAAACTACATAGATTTTTTAATGAAAAAAACATTTTTACATACAGAGAGGGATGTAATTTTTAAAATCATTGGTGTTGGGTTTCTCAGTCTTATCTTTAACTCTGTTCTGAAGTAATGGAAATTCACATTTTTTAATCACGATGTTCGAGAATCAGCCTTATAGTGAATTTAGCAATGATTTTAACACACGTAAGAAAACAAACACACAAATACTTGAAAACAATTATATTAAAAAATGAAAACAATTATACTAAAAAATAATAGTTTATAAAAATTTCAACTTACGCAACATCATTAAGCAGCAACCGTTTTGCAATTATTGAAAATGGTACGCAGTCAACCCAAAGCGAATCGATTCCCATTCGAATTTTCACTTTTAACTGGCAAAATATCCAAAAAAATCATCTTACATTAAGGGCGATGAATGAATCAAGTGAATGAATAACTCATTGTTGTTTACAACCCAAGGGGAGAATTTTCCGTTCTTCTTCCGCATTGAAGAACCGCGCAAAAAATTTGTGTTGGAGTATCGTTCTTTAAAATTCAATTAAAAATCGAAATTTTAAGATAGAGACTTGAAATGAGGTTCATATGAATGAGAAAGCTTTCATCTTCCAGATGATGTAAATATTTTCTTTGTAAAATAAAAACTCGAAGAGCATCGACTGTAGATCCTCAAAATTGCGTAAATTTCTCGAAAAAGTGGGTTTAATATTTTGATGAAAATATTAGTCTGTTTTAAATTATTTTTAAACAAATGAGGTCTTGTTTGAAGGAGAAATGTCTGTAGTCTTAGATTGTAAAAAGATCAAAATTCTACGATCATTTTTTGCCGAGATATCGTAATCTGAAGTTAAAAAAACATAAAATATCCCACAAAACATAAAATAAAAAATTTTTTAGAATAAAATTTAAAATTTGGGCTTCAAGGTGCACTTTCCCATAGTTTGCACTACCCGTGTGCCAAATTTCATGGCTGTAGGTTTTATAGATTCGTCTCTACGCAGCACACATATAAACACACACACGGACACTTCCTTTTATTAATATAGATATAATATACATATGATGAACTATACATATAACTATACATGATGAACCAATGAATCAAATTTGAAAGGATATATAAAAAATTGCTATTAAAATAGGTGAAATTAAAAAAAAATTGAATTTGGAATTGTTTCTTTCTTTTTTTTTAAATAAAATTTTTTGGGGGCCCCCAACATTCGGGTGCCCCTAGACCCGGGCCTACCGGGCCTAATGGAAAATCAGGGCCTGGGGTTGCGTTCTGAAAACTTACTAAAAACAACTTTTTAAAAAAAATTCCATATAAGAAACTTAATTTTAAAAAAAATATAAGTGTATGTATAACACAAAACAAAAAGAAACAAAAAATATTATTTTCATTTAATGCGTATAATCCCCTTATTTAATAAATTCCCTTAATTTAATAAATTTCTTCTTCATCGTTGCTCAGTACAATCAAACGAGAACGTTTTTTCAGTTGAAGGATATCCCCTTCAGTTTCAGAACCTTTTTTTCCTTTAGATATTTTGCACCTTCTATCCTCTTTTTAAAAAATCTGTAGTCTTGGTTTGTTTGCTGGTTCTTACAAGGTCATTGTAGATTTCACGGTATGGAGATAGACAATTTCGCAGCTCCCATTTGAATTTTTGGCTTCTCTCAGCAGAAGGGTCTGCATACAGGAAAAATGATTCAAGAATTTCAGCTAAGCTTAGGCCTTCTTGTAATTTTATAGAGTTATAAATGAATAAATTATAATTTGTTTATACATTTCCATGTAAAGCCCCTATAGTTCATTATTCCTTCCCTTCATTATATTAAGGTAATTTAGTTTTTAAATGTGTTCAACAAAAATCCTGTTATCTAGTGCTATAGAAGAACAATGTTGTACAAAGATTTTTGCATTATTTTTATCGTGTTAGAGCGAAACCGTATTACAGGTTGAAGTGTTGTACGAGGGTTCCCGGAATTTATCTTATCGTAATTAGAGCGAAACCTTGTTGTAAGATGCCGTGCTGGAGGAGAGCTGCCTGCATTTTATTTTTTAAATGTTTGAAACAAAAATCATATTATCTAGGGCTGTAGAAGTACAGCATTGTAGAAAGGTTTTCGCAATTTTCCTATCGTGTTAGAGCGAAACCGTGTTGTAAGATGCCGTGCTGTAGGAGGGCTACCTGTATTTTATTTTTTAAATGTTTGAAACAAAAATCATGTTATCTAGGGCGTAGAAGTACAGTATTGTACAAAGGTTTTCGCAATTTTCTTATCGTGTTAGAGCAAAACCGTGTTGTAAGATGCTGTGTTGTAGGAGGGTACCTGTACTACGAGATAAGCTTCAAGATGAGGTATACCGTGTGCCCGAAAAATAATAGTGGGGTTTTAAATGGTTATAGCTTCGGAACAAAGCATTGTAGAAAGATGAAGTATACTTCGAATTGAAGAAAAAATCTCATTAGTTCAAATTGAAGAGAAAATCTCTCAGTCAAGTTTCTTACCTGTTCAGTTACGTTTGAAAAATTCGATTTGATCAATATAAGGAAGGGGGAAAAGTTGAAAAATAAAACAAATCTAAAAGATTTGCTCTAACTATAAAATATTGCACTTTTCAATTATTTTTAAGATAACATCATCGCAGTAATAAAATTCAACGTTAAACAAATATTTTCAGGTAAGGGATTTTGTTATCGGTTGCTGGGAGGAAGAGGTTTATTTTCACAGTATAAACCGACCTGGAGTTTTTTATGTGAAAGGCTGAGGAGCAAATCGTGTTCCACAATCGTTGGGCCTCGAGGTTATTTTTTCTAATGCAGAAACTTGGGAGGAAAAACGCCAAAAAGGTAAGTTGTTGTAATGGAAAGAAAATATTATTGGATTTTTTTTTCACAACTTTGGATCAATTTTTCTCACTGGTAGCTAAAAAATCAGTTAAAAACAATTGTTAAAAACAATTGTTAAGGAGTTATCTCACGATAGCTCTATAAATGTATCTTGCTGAGGTAGCGTTTTGAATGTGCAAACAAACTTTTTAAAGTTTCTGACTTAAGGAGTTATCTCACGATAGATCTATAAATTTATCTTGCTGAGGTATCGCTTTTAATGTGCAAACAAACTTTTTAAAGTTTCTGACTTAAGAGAAACCTCATTATCTGACTGACCTGCAGGGTTCGTGGACCATAGCTTCGGCACCACTGCTTTAGGTAAAATGTCTTTGTTTTATTTTTCATTTTAAAGATATACTAAAGTATGCTTATCATGGATAAATAAAAGCATTCATGTCACTTTTTAAAACTAAGAAATGGAAAAAAAACTTTCACGGTTAATACTCGTTGCAATGTCTCCTCCTTTAATTTTATTAATTTAATCATTCGGGTATATTGTTCCTGTCGTCGGTTCAATCGGCCTAAAAACACTGAGAAACCTGTACCAGATTAATAAATTGCGTGCTTTCGTTGAGAATGTTTTGCTGGAACTGAGTCTTACAAAATAACATGCCATAGATGATAATTTGCATTACAAAAAATTCCCAACTTCGATCGAATAAACTCTTCAAAAATGTATTGAAAACGTCATAAGTTATCCAGTCATTCGTTAATTTTTAACATATTTATCAAGAGGCAGGTTAAAAGATGTATAATTTATTTTGCATTTAGAAATTCATTGTCATTATTAGTTTAAAAGTGGTCGGTTAAATCGGTATCCATGATATTAATTCTGGAGTATTCACGAGACGACACAGAAGAGCTTTTAAGAAAATAAATTTATCCACAATAATTAGCCCTTCAATGAGTATTCATTCTTTTAAACACGCCTAAATGTTGTTTATCCCAGGAATTACTCCTTTGTACGCAATACATTACTTATATAAGTTAAAATGAAATAAAACTTACAATATGGTATTCGTCGGAATTTGTATGTTTCCATTTGGCGGGAAAGAACATTGCCACTCTTTAATAAAAAATTTGAGTCATTATAATGTTGCAAAAAGATTTCGTCTGCTTTTTAATTTTATTTATTTTATTTTATATATAAAAAAACCTCTACTTTTTAATAGATGATTTTTGATTTTGATTTTGTTATTTTCCCGCCAAGACTCTAAATCAAATTAATTCTAAAAGCAGCATTATATTTTATTTCTTTTCTTTGAACTCTTCTTTCTCTGTTTAAGCTATTAATTTTACCGCATTTTCAATTTATCCCTATTCTTCATCCGAGTCGTCTGCGTTGGAGAAAAAAAGCTTTATGAGCCGCCCCAGTGGCAACAGAGGCTCTCTTGACGTGCGACGGATGAACCTTATTTTCTCCTCGCGATTGTTTCATTTCTTTCAGAAACAAAAGGCACATGTACGAATCCCGGAACTAATGCATACTGACAAGGATATTCGGCGTCTTTTAGCACATGTGTTGTGTAGCTGTTCTGTGCATTAACTAGGTTTTTTTCTGTCTGATAAGAGCAGTGGTGAGTGTAATTACGACACAGAAACTTCGGTGTTATTTGATTAAGGATAAACATATTCGAGCAACTAATGCAGTCGGGTATTAGCCAGGAACGCAGCCTGAGAAATCCTTTATCTAATGCGATTTATCAAATATTCAAGAGACTATTGGTCCATATCTAGAACTTGTATTTTTGATGGGATAAAATGCTTCAAACTGAATAATAAAGGCTGCTGTATACTAACCCTATTGTTTTCGCTCACCTCAATGTTAACCTATTTAGAAAATGTGTATTCTATTTGCAGCTGTATAAATGTTGATAATCGAATAAAAA
This sequence comes from Dolomedes plantarius, assembly GCA_907164885.2. Classification (NCBI taxonomy): domain Eukaryota; kingdom Metazoa; phylum Arthropoda; class Arachnida; order Araneae; family Dolomedidae; genus Dolomedes; species Dolomedes plantarius. The sequence goes on along the minus strand of OU015499.1, from coordinate 33,973,613 downwards.
TGGCATTTTTAGATAGCCTTAACATTTCTGCACCTTGCAATAGGATTCTTTTTATAAATTTCGTCCACCAAAGGAATTGATGATCGTTTAAATCACACAAGACCAAATCCCCCCCCCCCCCCCCCCCGAATAGTATAAATTTTAAAATATTTGCATTTGAAAAAAACACAAAATGCCCAAAGGTGAAAAATTTCTTTCTCAACTACGGAGTACAATTTTGAAAAAAATCTTTCAATCCAAGTCGGCAATCCTTGGACGCATTTTCTCCATAGGTTAACACTGAGGCGAGCGAATCCAATAGGGTTAATACACAGAAGCCTTAACTCTTTGGTGGGAACATTTGTCTTTCAGGCAGCTACGGTTTCTTTATTCAACGCTGTGTCCCCAACCCTTCGACCTTGGGTACTTTCAGTCTACACATGCTTCAGTCAACATCTTGTCGTCAGTGTGGAAGGGTGATTCGTAACGCCAGCCTTCTATGGTTCAGGTAGAAATTAGATTAATCAGAGCAAATATTAAAAATTCCAACCCAATCACTCGTTCGACTAAATAAATGCCTCTACAAAACGAACCGTAATATAACCTGTGATAATTGGTTCTGTTCAATAGAAGCTGGTCAAGATTTAACCCTCTAACGGTACGGTGGGGGTCGGATACGACTGAGAGGTGTGTTTTCCCCATCCCATACTCTCCCCTCTCATTGCATGAGATCGAGTTAACAAGGAACCCTATCAGGCAGTCTTGAAACAGGTGTTGGAGCGTTTGCAGTTATAAGTTTGCTGTAAATATGAGTGTCTTTGTTGAAAAACGCTATTCATGATCACTAGTCATTTTTTGTTTTTTAGATTTTTAATTTTTTCATTTCGATTTTGAAGGCCAAAAATGTCAGTATGTATTATTTTTTACATTTTTTGTGCTTTTAAATTTGGTTCAGTAACTTCTGAATATAGGTACAAGACTAAATTACATATTAGACCTAATATTTACAACATTCTATGTAAATGCCAGAGAGATTTTCTTTGTTTAGCAAAATTACAATTCGTTGGTCATATTTTCTAAAGGGGTTTAATTTCATGTAAAATATTATCAATAAATGTTATTATACAACAAAAATGCTTATTATGTACTTATTTCTACCAAAAACCTCTCCAAAAAAGACATCGGGTGGGATGCGACTCGATTTATCGTCCCGATTTATTTCGACCATCTATTTCGTCTCAAACCACCGTACCGTTAGTGGGTTAAGGAGAAATGGTTTGACGATTGTGGCCACCATGAAATGTAATAAACCCCAAGTTAGGAATACCTGAGAAAGAGATATTCCATCTATATCTGCCGATGTTCCCACTAAGCGAGGAAATAGTCATGTTCCCACCGAAGGGTTAAGTCAAAACAGATCTAGATGAATCCGCTCAGATTTTCCACCTGCCATAAACAGCACACAGGACAAACAAATGGAAGAGATACACCCTCGTGGGAAGGGTCACTATTGCAAATAGATACACCTACTTCGCACCTAGCAGTCTTGGACCTAGGTTTCGAGCTCGTTATGGGCTTCCTCAGCAATCTATAGCCGATTATGAAGCCATTTAGCCCATTGGGGCACAAAATTTTCCACCGCTTATTATGTACTTATTTTCTTTCGATAAAAAATTTCAGACAATAAGTACATACTAAGCGGATGTTCTTACTATGAAATTTCTTTAATTTCTTTCTATAAAATTTTCTTTCAATAAAAAATTATTCATTTTTTATAGAAATTTTTCTATAAATTATTTATAGAAAAATTTTTATAGAAATTTTTTTATAAAAAATGAATTTCTTTCAATGAAATTTCTTTTCTTTCATTTCTTTCTATAAAATTTTCTTTCAATAAAAAATTATTCATTTTTTATAGAAATTTTTCTATAAAAAATTTATAGAAAAATTTTTATAGAATTTTTTTATAAAAAATGAATTTCTTTCATTTTTATAGAAATTTAGTTCATTTTCTTTTTATAAAAAATCCCTCTACCCCAGCGAAAAATGTTTGGTAGTTTTTAATTTTTTTTTACTTGGAAAATGTTAACAAAAAATAGAAAAAGAAATTATCAAATTTTGACATGCTGTTTAAAAAATAAATGAACTGTAGATTTTGGGTTTATATTTACTTGGTACAGTAAGAATAAAAAACTACGTCCTGCTTACTCTTTGCGCTTGTTTTTGACAAATCTCACACGACTAAAATGTCATATTTAAATATTAATGCGTGTTTGTATTTGATTTAGGTATAAATTAAGAGAAATTAAAATTTGAAAAACAGAATGAATTCTAAATTATTAGCCTCATATTAAAACACTGAAAATTATGCAGTTCATTTATCAATATAAAACTAAAATGGGAAACAATTAATCAGAAGAGTGATCCTGTTCCTCAACTGATATTCGTTCAATATGTGGTGAAATATTTGAGAGTGCTGTTCTTATACCAACTTCCGAGTTCCGTCTTGTTTGGTTTTTATGGCTACTAATTTTCAAAACATTGTCTCACATACACAGGTACATACGAACGGAAGCCTTGTAAAACTGTTTAACACTTTATTTAGCAATATCATATCATATATTTTTTGACACATACAAGCACAAATAAAAATATTAAAATAATTTAACTATACAAAATTTAAGGGGTTCCGGGACACATTTTAAAATTCTTTCTTATTTATTAAGTTAGAATTTTTAACTTTTTCGTGATGGTTAACCATATAATTTGTAAAGAAAATCACATCATAAAACTTCTCATAAAGTTTTTAAAAAATTGAAATTTAAAATTTTTAAAAAATGGGGTAATTTAAAATCGTTATAACTTGAAATATGATTTGTTGAATTAAAAAATTTTCTTAATTTAATTAAAGTGAAATACATAACTTTAATTATGACTCGGCATTTTTTTAAATATTAATTTTTTAAAAAATTAAAAATATTTAAAATATTTTTTTAAAGGAATGATGCAGCTTATTCTTAAAAAATCAGATTTTCAAAAGTAAATATTTTTTCATATTTGCTGAATCAAAATTAAAATAAAACTAGTTGATACCCGTCAAAACATGACAGCTAGATAGTAAATAAATGTACTAATACACAAATGTACTTATACACAAATACTCAACACATCATTGCCAAATGTTGGAAATCATAATAATGCGCAGAAACAAAATAATGTGTTTAAGCGGTCTTGTGCTTAGTGAGTATCTAAAGCCAGATTTAAAAATCTCACTGAGCATGCGCAGAAAGCAATTTTTAATTGTAAATTATAGCTAATTAATAGAAATTGCTGTTACAAAAACCAAATTTGACAAATCTACAGATTACAATCTTTCGTTTAAGACCAAAATGAAGTAAATTGATGCAGTAGTTTTCTCTCACGAACTGCCCAAAAAGTCGGCTTAGCAACTTAAATATATAGATAATTGAAAAAAATATGCTCCAAGTTTGAACCATTCATCTTGACTTAACGGTTCATGACTTATAACAATTTAAATGGTTAAAAAAAATCATCGTGCTGAAAAGAGCACTTTACAGGTTTAAACAAAGATTGGCTGCTAATACAATGTTGCAAAACAAAAACAAAAAAAATTATATCGCCTGTTCTAATTAAGATAGAAACATAATTTAAACGTCATTTTAAGCGGAAAAACAGAAATATATTTAAATCAGCAAATTTCTTTCGAAAATTTTCTTTCGAAAAAGAGAAATCTGTACCAATCTGTATGCGCTATGATAGCGCATACATATTGGTACAGAGTTCTCTGCATCTGCCAGTGATTAATGTTCTTTCTGTAGTCTGTATATGCGCTGATCTCCTCCTCTGGCGGTCCGTATGCACAGCATCAAAGGAGAACCCGAGGTCCCGGGGGTCAAATGGTGACAGTGGGGGCGGGGGACACTAGATCAAGAAACACGAAGACTTTGGCGGCTTGAATGGGGGGTTCTAAATGGGGGAATATCTGGGAGACACGTGTTCATTGGAATGGGGGTGGTTCTAAATACCGTGTCTAATGTTACCGTGACTAATGTGATGACAGGAGTCGGGAATCTGCAGGCAGAGAACTCTGTACCAATCTGTATGCACCATTAAATGGGACTCTCTTCAAAAAAACACAAGGTCTCCATATATATCTTGCTGAAAATTCTTTGGCGGTGACGTGGGGGTCTTCTCAGAAGTGCTTGTTTTCGAGAGAGGGACCGTGGGATTAGCTCATCGATGACAGGCCCCGATCCTGGTGGGTCGTTACGGGAAACTTATGGCTTCTCTAGCATCAAAATCTCTGAATAATGGTCACGAAAGGACAGATTTAAGAGTACACTAGGGCGGCTGATGTTTTTAACCAAACAGATTTCCCCAAGCCTTTCGGGAATGAAGATACGTGCGACTTAAGACCCAGACAAAGGAATGTTAAAATTCGATGGGGAGTGCACTGATCGTTTTTTGATCCCAAGAGATGTTTTCTTAATTTCTCTGTTGCTAGAGATAGTCCCACGAGGTTCTACGTGACTCTACAGTTCCGTGTGATTTGGTAGTTGATTTTTGAAATAGTGTGATGGATTTTTGAAATAGTTTTTCAAACTTTGCTTAGTTCGTTTTTCTATTCTTTTGTAAACATTTTCCCTTTTTTTTAAATTTTCTATTATCATTAAATTTTCATTGGGGTAGCGGGATTTTTTTTATTTAAAGAAATTGGGTCGTGGTCAAAGAAAGTTGCGCAACACTGTATTAGAACACAGGGTTTTCAGAGATAGGTCTTGAAGCATCATATAAGAAATTTTCGACAATCTTCACCTGAAGATGATCTGGTACTTAAAATTCTAAAAAACAAAGTACTTTTGAATTTTTCTTAGAATTGAGAAAAAAAAACATTAATTATTTATTTAGTATTTAGTGATTATGCATGAATACTTAATTTTTAGACTTTTAGAGCATTAATACGTCAAACATGTTTGAATTTCTTGTAGCCGTTGAAGGATATAAAACAATTCCAGGTTTTCACGGAACACCCATTAACTTTCCGGGGAGCACCGGTGTTCCGCGGAACATAGTTTAGGGAACCCTGCTCTAGTGTGCATGTCGTTACATGTTCCTATAAAATACCAAACTAAGAGTCTAAAAATTATTAACAGTTTATTATTTAAATATATTTAATTATTCTAAACTTGAATTTAACGTATAACCCCCCCCCCACACACACACACACACTTAAAAATCAAACTTTAAAAAGAAAAATCGAATATTCTATAGGTTGCACAATTAACCACCAACTTAAACAGAGTAAGTTCAATTTATTATTAGATATTGCCACTTCCGGTTCTGAAAGCGATTTCAAAGAAAATGTCTAAGGTGGAACCGCGAGAGTATGTTCATGTCCTCCTGTTGGAATGGGGGAAATAGCATTTAAAAAAACCGCAAGCAGTTAACCGACAAAAGTTTGAGGGAATTTCTGAATTTCCCGTTTTTTCGTCATGTGCGGAAACTTTGTTCTGCAGACGATATGGTAATGGATATTTCACCCAGCTCGTTAGGTGGAAATATGCTAGAAATTTGCGGTTCAGACATCGAACTCGTAACTCTAAACCATCTGCCTTGTCTAGAATTTAAAAGACCCAGGTCCGACGAGGAGGGGGGGGATACAATTCTCACGGCCCGTGAGCTTCAAGAACAGGTATGGTCGGAATATAGGGCCGTAAGAGCTAGGAAAATCAATAGGTTTTGCTTTTTTAAACAGTCATATGACCATTTTTATTTATTTTAATTTAATTTAATTTAATTTAATTTATTTTTCTTTAATTTAATTTAAAATTCAAAATTTAATTAATTTAATTTAATTTAATTTAAATTTTGTTTGCTAATTCGGCAGCATTAGCAAAACAATGCATTTTGTCCATTCGCACTGTATACCGCAGAAATTGTTGACTACTTTTTAACTGGGAAGCACCCTACAGGTGAGTCAACATTGCTCCCTAGTTGCCACCTCAATTTTTGATCGAGCAACCCCCAGGGGCAACATCTGGAGAGATCGCATCAGTGGCGCACCCAGGATTTTTTCTTGCGGGGGGGGGGGGGCGAGATGAACAGATAAAAATATTTATAATGCAAAATCAATATTCATAATGCAATTTCTATTTCTTTGGGGGAGGGGGCAGCCCCCCCCCTGGGTGCGCCACTGGCTCGCATCTTCTCCCATTCACTGACCTCATAGAAGGACTTTCCTCTCTAAGGATTTAACGTGTCCATATCCGTCCACATGGCGTTCGTCGGGATTCGAACTGACCACCCCCACTACTAAATCAAACGTACCTCGGACCCAGTCGTATGACCTATTAATGGTCATAACTTGCAGTTAACTTGTTTAAAGCGCAAAACAGCAACACGCAGCTTCTTAACATCCACAATAAAAAACAAATGGGTAGCAACTAACAAGCTTTGGGTGGGATCGTAGCTATTCACTATTCACCATTTATCCTTTTTTCATTTTCTTTTATATATTTGCTGCCTGTTCCTGAATTGGTATTACAGGTTATTTAAAATTAAAAAAGCAGTTTTTATTAATGGATGTATCTTTTCCAAAAAATAATTTTTAAAATTTACATATAAATATCTCAAAAACGTGTTCCTTTAGAACAATATTTGAAACAAGTAGAAACAACTTTTTCTATTTTTAAAAACTTACCACCTTTCTCCCAGTCACAGTTAAGGACGAAATCCTTTAAAAGGTAATAAAGTAGTTTTTAATTTATGGAAATTTGCCGTCTTAAAAGTTCTACCGGTATTGAGTTATACAGGTGTGTATGCTCAACATATTGGTTTCGTATGGATAAGTATTTTTATTAAATACACTTACCTATAAAATGATTGTGGTTATTGTCAAATATCAAGCGTTCATTTAACTCTAATTAAAAAATAAACAATTGGTTTATAATTATTTATGAAATTTACTGATGTTCTTATCAGCAGTACGGTTTTAATTTAGGAAAATATAGAAAAAGCCCTATCAGAAATGTTGATATATAATAGACTAGCTGAATACCCATGCTTCGCTACGGAGTACCTTCAAATTAAATATAACGGTCAATGTATGCAATTAATGCCAAAAGAAAACAAAATAAATATTTATAAAAAAATCGTAACGGATATTTTTATAGACAAAATAATGTAGAAGAAAATATTGAAATTAAATCTAAAATAACATACTAAAGAATATTATAGTACAGTTAATATAGTACAGTTTGAGTAACATTTCTTTTAGTGTATTTTAATATTTTTTTGGATAATGTCTAATCGTCTGCCGCATTAGCAAGAAAAACAAAATTTTTTTTTGTCAATTTATTTAGTTGTTATGCACGTGACACAAAAATAAAAGAAACCACGTGATCAGCATTTAATAAATTACATTCTAAAAATCAATCTTTAAAAATTCACCAAACATCAGAAAAGGGAGGCAAAGATTCTAAAACGATTTCATTTTAAAGGAATTTTATGATCTTTCTCGTGATATAAATTTTATAACCCTCAAATTATTATTTTAAATGCAAACTTTAATGAATGTTACAAAAACAGCTTAAAAAATTAATTTTAAAATATCTAAGAGGAATTTTTCAAAAATCTTTCTTAGTGCACCCCTGCACTATAAGAAGAATCGCCATGCAAAATTTCAGCCCTTTAGGTCCAATGGTTTGGTCTGTGCGTTATCTGTCAGTCAGTCAGTCAGTTATGGAACTGTTTTATATATATAGAAAATAATATTTAGAGTAATCACCTATAAATTCTAAAACTAATTGTTTTTGAAAGGTAAAATTTAAGAATCATTGTGATCCATATTTGATGATTCTTAAAATTATTTACAACAACAAAAAAACAATTTTAAAACGAAAATGGTAAAATTTTTGATTTTTAAAAAATGCTATGAAAGTACTGCTTACAGAATTAAATGAAAAATCTTTCTTTCAAAGACTGTAATTCTTTTTTTTTTTTGAGTGAAAATGTTTTTATCTTTAAAAGAGTGATTATTTTCAGTCTGGAAAAGAATGCGTTTACATTTTATACATGAATTCGACCCTTTGCTAGAGTGAAAAACGAATCTTTTTGACTGATTTTTCCCTCTTCAGTTTTTTCTGTGATGGTATCCATATGAGTAAAAATAATAACAAAATTAGTTTCGTTAAATTCGAGCACAAGGCCACTAAATTAGTGTAATTGTTTAATTATATGTCATAGAGAATTTATCATTCAGTTTAAACGAAAATAGCGAATTCAGTTCAAGTTTTATATTTGTCATCTGTCACTTGAAAGGAAATCGTTTGTTCAAGCAAAACTTTTATTTTTAGAAAATGGTGCAAGCTCGGTAATTGGTTTCATTGTGACTCTAATTTGGGAAAATGAAATAAAAAGCACAGAAGTAGTAAGGAAAAATTAATTCCAGGAATTAATTATTCTAGAATGAATATTTAATGAAATAATCTCAAAATAAACCACTACTTCGCTGCAGTATTGAAATTAGCTCGAGCTCTGAATGCCCTATGAATAATGGGTGAACCACCGTGTGATGCGTAGTCTGGGATTTTCCTAATTTTAATCCTTCAAATCTACTTCTTTTAAATTTTTCATACACATTTTCAAGTCTAAGTCACATGTCAGGACAAGTATCCACGTCACATTTCGCTATAAAGTTTAAATGAGAAGGAGAAGAAAAAATTAAAATAATTTTCTCTGAATGGAGTCTAATGAGGTTGATTTTTGCGAAAACTTCTGCTAAAATAAACAAAATATTTAGCGCGTCCTCAATTTTTGTTTTGTTCATTTTTTGTTCATCTTTCTATCAGATCCCTTCAATTCCTGACCTCACTCTTTGACTCCGCAGACGATTTTCAGAGGTCGAAAACCTCGAGGTTTCCGAGATATTCGGTTTCTTTTTGCGCGGTCAGCCGGACGACACAATGGCGGCGCAAACTGCAACCGCGGCCCGTGGTGGTATTGTATTGTCGGGGCTGAAATGTATTCCTGTTATGGAAATATGGCGTTAAGGGGACGGCCACTTCTTTTACACGCGCGTGAAATATATATCATTGTGTGCCTGACGTTTATTTTTATCCTCGTTTTACTTTTTTGCCTGCAACTGAGAAAAGTTTTAAGTTTTACACAGGAAGAAAATTCCTGAGGTAACTTTATACGCGCCATTTTGGGTCACAATACAGATTTAAATATTTGTACTAAAAGTACAGATCAACATGTCCGATCTAAGTAGTTTTATATCCTATTTCTTCAAATGTGCGGATTAACATATCTATAGGTACCGTAAAATCTCGACTATAATACGCACCCGAGTATAATGCGCAAGCTTGATTTTGCGCGAAATTTTCGGAAAAAATTAAAATTCGACTATAATACGCACTGATAAATTTTCAATATTTTATTTAAAAATCGCACAAATATTTATTAACATAAATAATATTTGTAATAAAAAGAAACGAAAACTTCAAATTCGGTAGAAAAAAAAACTTAAATTGTTAATTCAAACCAAACAATGCTGTCAAATTATCAGTCTTGATCACTTTCATTAGAATACAGCTCATCTATTGTTGTTGCGTCCATGTCAAAATTATTGTTGCCGTTGTAATATATATCGCCATCATCATCCTCACTTGACGATACGAACTGTGAGTTCCGTTTGTTTAAAAGGAGTACCTGCTTAGTAAACGGGTGGATGAATCACGGAATGCAGATGCGCACGCACCCGTGTTGCCACAATGTCTTACAGCTGCTGTACGTTCGTTTATCCAATGTTTAAAACTACTTTATTTTGCCACGCGAGTATAATACGCACCCTCATTTTTGCGGACTAAAATGTGAACAAAAAAATGCGCATTATACTCGAGATTTTCCGGTAGTTGAAAAGTATATATATAGCGGAATCTCGATCTATCGTTTTTCAAGGGACCGACTGAACTGAATGATAAATACGGGTATATATATATATATATATATATATATATATATATATATATATATTGTGATATCTTCAGACTCCGGGTAGCTAAAAATGTTCAGAGTCAGTCTACTAAATTAAAATACAGTTTTATTAAATTTTAGTCGGAAACTTTTTACACAGGTGTTGATCTATTACACTCTTTACACAGGTGTTGATCTACCTCTAGACATAGAGGGAACTGGCCTTCGTAATAACCAAATGATATCGATGATAAGATGCACGTACAGTCACAGCGGAACTAGAAGGTCGGTACACAGCCTCTAGAGCGTACAGCTCTGAAAATAGATAACGAAGCCTGTAGAGCAGGATGCTCTGAGATAGCTATACTTCAGGGTGAAGTATTCGTTGACGAGAGCTTCGAGCGGCTGCTCTGAAAATAAGTCAGGGTCAAGTCGGTCGCTCCAGGACAACGTAGACGATAGGTGCTCTCTAGATGAGAGTCTCGACCAAGTCTGTCCAAAAACTGGATTTCTTCTGCGGCGTTGGCAACCGTGCTTCCGGTCACGTGACTACACAAGTTTTGGTTGGCTGGCACTATTTTGTGACATCATGTCCGTTGGCTGTGATTCGCCTGACCACGAGGCCATGTGTTCGGTTCCCATGATTCAGCTGATCTGAAAATCATTAGTTCACGTCGAAATAGTCATTAGTTTACGTCGAACTAGTCATTAGTTTACGTCCTCCCAGGCCCGGCGGCTAGAAGCAACACCATTCTTTGTGTGCAGACACCTTGACGCTGAAAGATAGAACTGTTCGCTGTTCACCTGCTGTGGGAGGTCCGGCTGTCTGGGTGATTTATTCGGAAGGGTCGTAACAGATTCTTACAATATATACATATATATATATATGTATATATATATATATATATATGCATGTATATATATATATATATACATATATATATATATGTATATATATATATATATATATATATGCATGTATATATATATATATATATATACATATATATATATATATATACAGTCGAACCTCCATATATTGTTTTTTTAAAGATATGTAAATGTAGTAATGTAGTAATCAATAAATCTTTCATATTAATTCATTTTTTAGTTATTAACTTTCATTTAATGGGATTGGCATATAAATTAGAAATGGAGTTTCGTATACGAAAATTAGCTTTAGTTTTTTTTTATAGAAGAATTATGATAAGACTAAGCTCAATTCTATATATCGAAATTTCTATATAGCGAATTTTTTTCGCGCAATTTGCTACTTCGGTATATGGAGGTTCGACTGTATATATATATATATATATATATATATATATATATATATATATATATATATATATATATATATATATATATATATATATATATATATATATATATATATATATATATATATATATATATATATACATACATATACATACATATACATACATACATATATATATATATATATACATATATATATATATATATATATATATATATATATATATATATATACATACATATACATACATATACATACATACATATATATATATATATATATATATATATATATATATATATATATATATATATATATATATATATATATATATAAGAATAAGATGAAAGAGAAAACCAGTAATAGCTCTAAAGCTATTTGAAGCCAGGAACATCCAACATGTGAAGATAAGTATGAATAAGGTTTTTGACAGCATTTCTTCATCAGCGGTGTCAATTAGGGATGCGACATCGATGTCGATGTTTTCAAAACATCGATGTTTTAAACATCGATTTATTGAAACCGATGTTTTTTTAACATCGATGTTTTGTACTCGATGTTTTACGTTGTCTCGATGTTTTTTTTTTTAATGAAAAAGTACAGTAATAAAAAAAATTTACCACGTAGCATAATTTTCAAACTCAGTAAATGTAAGTCTGAATTCTGAAAAGGACGAATACAAAAGGGGGAATGATTCCTTAGCAAACAGACAAATGGCAATTAACAACCAATGAACCAATCAGAGCGCTTGGAATGTTCCTGACACTCCAGAACTTTCCATGGCGTTTTATTTTACAAATAGTATATACACGAGTACATCCATTTAAGTTTTTGTTTTCTTCTGGTTTTATATAAGTTGACGTTAATATTATTAGTAAGATGCATCCCAAAAGTACTGTTTGGAAATATTTTTACAAAACCTCTGACAAATTGGAGAAATGCAAAATTTGCCTTAAGTCCCTCAAAACTTCTGGCAATACCACGAATTTATCTGGACATTTGAAGGCAAAACATGGAGGTATTTACAACGAGAATTTTGAGTCATCAATGTAGTCCAAAGCAACCAAGTTTTTGTCATTTGTGTCTGCCCAATCAGAGAGTAAAATTAAATCCCCCCCTCCCCCCACGACTAACGGAAGTAACATTAATGTTGGAGATTACTAAAACAATTTTAAAAAATGGATATTCTAAAACATCCATGTTTCAAAACATCGATGGTTTTTGGGCGATGTTTTATTAGCATCGATGTTTTAATACTGAATATCGATGTTTCAAAACATCGATGTTTTGTTATCGATGTCGCATCACTAGTGTCAATACTGTCTATAAACCAATGGATTGTTTCTGATGAGTATGATTAAATAAACACACTATTAAATAAACACACTCAGACACCGTACAATCCATTATTAACAGAAGAATTGAATAATAAATGAATTAAGTTTGAATAAAAGTACTTAACCAAAGAACACCAAGCCTGGCGCTAGTCAGAGTGGAAGTTAAGAACTTGTAACCGCAAGATGACTGACGTCATAAAACTTGCAACCATTGAGGTAGTGGATACTCAGTTACAGACTTACTTAGGTTACCCTATTTTAAGACTATTATTCCTTTATTTATTTAGTTTTTATTATTGTTACTACTATGAGTTAATTTTATTTTTATTTTATTTTACTTATGATTTTTATTTTTGTTTTTAGTAGTTATTATTTTTATTTTAACCTATTGTTATGTTTAACTTATTAATGCAACAGAACAAACTATTCATTAAAACAAAAACAACCAATTATGTTTTTGGATAGACTTACTGGGTAATTATTACTAGTTAGCACAGCTTTCAAGTCTATAATATGCTTATTCCTATTGTCTTTAGAACATAGCCTATTTATACGAACTAACTGATTTACAATAATGTTATTAAAAACAGATTTATGTAAACAGGTTAGATAATTTTGAAATTTAACAATATTAAAATTATAGTCAGATCTTTTGTCGTATAAGTCAAAAGTAAATTTATTGTTAGTACTTAATTTAATATTAATATCTAGAAAGTTTACATTAATATTATCATGGCTACTTTTAATTAGTTCCAAATTAGGAGGGTAAAAATTTAAGTCTATAGGGCTATTACTTTTATTAATTACTATTATATCATCTATATATCTAAATATATTGTAATTGCTATTTTCTATATTATTAATTTCAAAATAATATAAGTATAAATTAGCTAGCATACTTGAAGCATTACCACCTTGTGGTACACCCTTGGACTGTAAGTATATACTATTATTATGAACTATGTAATTATGTTTAGTTACTAATTCTAGGAGCCTATTGAAACGAGTTAGTTTAATTTCGTTGTTTAAGTATTGAATATTATTTTGTACTAACATTATGATTATTCTATTTAAATCAATTATATCAATATTATTAAATAGATCTTTAAAATCATAAGTTACAATATATTTACAGTTATCTAATGTTTGTAGTTTTCTAATTAGACTATAGCTATTATCAATTATACCACAAACACCTGATGTTATATTTTTATAGATTAATTTAAGGTATTTTAATAATAATTTACTTGCTTTTGTAGCATAATTATTATGACCACAGGTTACTGCTCTAAAAGCAATAGGTGTTTTATGAAATTTTGGAACTAAAGTTATATAAGGAAAATGATAAATGTTAGATAAAATACCTAGTAGTTTATATTTAGCTATGATTTTCTTAATAATAATATTAGTAGTTTCTTTTAATGGCTGAAAAAGATCACTATTTTCTAACTGTTTTTTTAAACATATGGCAAAATATTTTTTACAAATTATAGCATAGTTGTTGGCTGCTTTATCTACATAAGTGACTATAAAGTCATCTTGTAATTTTGTAATAGCCGCTTTAAAGTGTTTATAAGGATTATTAATGTTATTACTATTATTGGGTAATTTAGCTTGTACTAGTTTTAGTAAATTAATTTTCCAAGGGTTGAAAGCTTCAGTAGGTACAGAATAATTAATTGCTATTTTGTAAATAAATTTATCTAAATCAGCATTTAAGAAACTAATTATTTTCTTATTATTATTAGTACTAGGTATTCTAAACTTAGTTCCCAAATTCATCAACTCTCGCAGTGCATCATCTTCCAAATTATCCATATTGCCTGTTATTACATGACCATGTGTCGTATCTATATAACTATTGTAAATGGGCAGATGACAAACACAAGTTAAATTTATTGACTCAGAAAATTTTTTGGATACCTGATTATAGTTAAATATACGTCTACCCATAGGCAGAGTATATTTAAAGGCACGTTTTATTTTTATTTCTTTTATAGGAAACATATCATGAAGTTTATCAAATATACTATTGAAGTTTATATTATTAAGTTTAAGGTTAGTAAAATTTAGTACACAATATGTGCTATTAGCTGAATTTTGTTTTTTATATAAGTTTATTTTTAAATGTTTTGCCCGTGTTAGTATTAAATCATATACCAGATGCTGATAATGATAATTCTTTATTTTCGTATTTAAAAATAGTTGATATAGCTTAATGATATGTTTTTTAACGATAGAAAAAATCCAAGCTTTTAATATTTTATATTTATAATCAATTATAAACCTTTCCTGAAAACTTATTAAGGCATTTTTATATATGTTACTATCAAAAGTCTTACTTTTATTATAACTTTTACCTCTTTTAGTTCTTTTTGAGGACTGTGTATCTTCAATTAGATTAGGGTAAATAGGTTGAGCTGACACATCAGTAAAATTAAATTTAACTATATTTTTCTGTTTATACATTTGATTAAGGCCATATGGAAAGAGAGTTTTATGTTTTTGCATATAAATATTTTCATAATATAACCTTTCAGAGGGTGATTTAATTATATCAAGTATGGAGATTACAATATTTTCAAAATTATGTTTTTTGAAGTGATCAAATTCAATGTTAAGTGGTTGACTAATTAGTGTATTATATTTTTTTATATTAGAACGGTGTAAATTTATTCTAATATGTAGTGGATTAGAAGTTTGTCCTATATATTCCATATGACAACAATTACAAGTGATTTTTGTAAATACAATTATAAGTTTTGCAGAAATTTTGTTTTTTTGAATTTACTTGTATTTGTGAATTATGTGCTAGGGGACAAGTTTTACATAGCTTATTAGTGCATTTATGAAAAACCAACGCCTTTTGCCTGACTTTATAACATGGAGAGGGCACAGAGAAAGAGGATGAAGTTAATTGGTAACTGTTTGACGATCCATTGATACCCCAATAAGTATCAATGTACCGAGCATTGACATCATTAGAATGATATGCCAAATTGCCAGTCGCTAGATATGTATTACTATAACTCATGATATTAAGAAAGTATAGGTTCAATTGAACCTACATATTAGCTTAGTTAAAAGGTTAAGAGAATATAAAGAACAATTTATGTATATATATATACATATACATACATACATACATATATATATATATATATATATATATATATATATATATATATATATATATATATATATATATATAAGTAGAAAACAGTAAAAAATCTACAGTTACTTATCTACAAAGTTTAACACACCGGCTGCTCATATACGTGGCAGGCATATTGTCATTTGATATTCGCCCATTGAGCTCCGCAAAATTGGAGGCTTCTTGTAACGGAAGCCCCACTACAATTAGGCGCCTCCTGGTGCAACCTCAATTTAGACCGAGCGACATCCCCCTCCCCCTGGGACGATATCTTTAAATATTTTTTTCCCAGTGGCTGGGATCTGAGGTTACTCTTTTCCCGGGAGAAGTCAGAAGTGTGTGACCACTTCGCCGCATGTATTGCATGCGTTGCCCCGGGTGCACCACAGGGGGTGGGTCCACGTTACACCCGTACCGGTCCCGTTATTTTGAACCGAGTCAAGTGACGAGACCGGAGCGCTTGACCCCGCACCTCCAGAGGTAATGTGTGGGAACTTAGAGGACATTGCAGATACGACAGATTTTTTTTCTTGCACCAGTCGTCATTTGTGTACATGTTGATGGTTTTGTCAGCGACGGGTATCGAACCAGCAACTTGCAGATCACTGGTTCTATGCCTTTGCTGAGAAGGCAACCGCGCCCTTATATATCTTTAAATATGATATCCTAGATATACCCGATAAATCCAGCCTTTCAAATATGCCCAACTGCCGTAGATGAAGATTTAAACCTTATCATCTAGGTTTCTCGACATGATATAGTCACGTATAAGAGAACTCAATACGTATTTAAGGGCGTCCAGAACACAAAATTGTTCAAATTTTCGAAAATTTTTATTGCATTAAAAATTTCTGTGTTCTTTTACGCTTAAAATGACGTTTAAATTATGTTTATATCTTAACTAGAACAGGAGAAATTATTATTTTTTTTTACAACATTCTAATAGTAGCCAATCGTTCTTTAAACCTGCAAGTGCGTTTTTCTGCATGATGGGTTTTTCCCCATTTCTTGTCTTTAAATTGTTATAAGTCAAGAACCGTTAAAGATAAATGGTTGAAACTTCAAACATGTCTTTTTCAACTATTTTACTTTAATTTTGATTCAGAAAATTTGAAATAAATATTTACTTTTGAAAATATGATTTTTGTAAAAATAAGTTACATAATTTTTTTGAATTTTTAATCTAAATATTTTTAATTTTTGAAAAAATTAATATTTAAAAAATGCTGAATAAAAATTAAAACTTATATATTTCTGTTTAATTAAATGAAAATTTTTTGAAATTTGACTTATAATATTTCGAGTTATAACGATTTAAAATTACCCCACTTTTTTTTAAAAATTTAAATTAAAAAACATTTTCAAAACTTTTTGAGAAGTTTTATGATGTGATTTTGTTTACAAATTATGTGGTTAACCATCACAAAAAAATTCAAAATTTTAACTCTATAAATAAAATTTTTTTAAAAATTTTTATTAGGGTGTCTCGGATCCCCCTTAAATCTTTTGAGTTACGTTTTTCCCCAGTGGGAGGAACTGTTATATTCAACATCCCTAGCTTTGCAATATTTTAAATAAACATAAAACATTTTATGCTATTCGACTGGCTCACATACATGCGTCAAAAGTCATAAATAGCAATGACCGAATTCATTGCCAGGGGGTAGAATTGCTAAGTGAAACGCATACCCTTTGCACGTGCTTTATCTTCCGGTTGCATTTACAGCAGATACATAGCATTAAAACCACTCTCTGATGCTTTCAAACGCGGACGTTCATTAGTTATGCAAATTAAACAGTCAGGAAACCGTCGACAGGTAATTTCTTTATCTTATTCCGTTGCTAATGATCACTCGCTTCGAATCGTGAACCTCTTCATAGATATCACGGCAGACGACAAGACTTTCATTTCTTAAGTGAGTGTGAAAAATCAAAAGTGACGGAAGAACTAAACCTCTATCTTAACTCCCGATCGAAATGTTTAGATAATTTACAATTACTGTGTATCTGAAAGATGAGCCATTAAGCAGGAGAATAAATTGTTTATAGATAAAGATCTTAAATAGAGTACTTTTTTAAATAAATTTTACTTTATATTCTTATGCAATACCTGTTTAATTACAACTCTGTAACTGCTTTCAAATTTCGAATCATGGTTCCCCCAAGACCAGCCATTTCATTGTTTAAAAATATCCTACTAGAAAATTATTTCACTTTAAAAAATTTCAATTTTGCTACCTAATTTTTCAAATTTTGATGTGTCCAATTTAAAAAAAAGTCTTTAAAATTTAGTCTTGTAGTACCTATTGTGATTTTATGGAAGTGTGACGTCACATATCGTGTAGCTGTCCCTGTGTGAGGTTGTGATAAATCATCAGCTTAAGTACAGTAAAACCTCGTTTATTCGGACTACTGGGACCATAGGCAAAACGGATAATCAAAATTCCGGATAATCCAGGTAATATGGGTAATAAGCAAAACAAAATCCTTAACTAAGCAGACTTTTACTACGATAAAGCAAACGTTTATTACGATAAATAACTATGTTTTGTAACAAAATTACATAGTATTGTTTACAAGACAATAAGAAATATAAAATAATTAAAAGATAAAAGAACTTTTTATGTACCATGTTTTTAAATTTTCTGTTGAATCAGGAAAACTTGACAATTCTATGTATTAATAAATACTTTACAAAAATATTTTTGATGAATTATCCCATCAACTTGAAATAAAATGAAGCTAATTGAAAGTTAACTTGCATATAACTTTTCGTTCCCGTTCCGGCCAATAGATGGCTGCACCAGTCTACAAAACAAAATTAATTGAAAATAACTGAAAATTAATTTAATTCTGCTTAAAGATGGCTAAAAGTATTTAAAAAATGCATTGTCATCGTATTCTGAGCAATTCTAAAAGTTTCAAATGTCTATCTAGTCGGGAAGTTAGTTAAAAATCGATTGCAAGATTTGCACTTGACAAACACACAAACACACAAACAAGAAAGCAAGTTAATAAAAACATGGTAATAACTTTGACGTCAACGCCCACGTCAATCCACGTCAACGCCCTGTGACACTCTAGTAAAGCTTTCTTAAACTCAACAAAATGCATTTTACTACCGTAATTTATTCTACAGTCCATGCGGGAACTGTATATTGAATCACACTAAAAAACGAATATTTGGAATACTTATAGGTATGTTCTTGCTATCATAGTTAAAAATTATTATCTAATGTGAACATTAAATTTAAAGAAAAAGGTCTACAAATCTGATCCGGATCAACGAGGGCCGGATAAATGCGGTTTTACTGTAATATTCCATTACACGTCTCTGAATTTTCCCACAACCTCCTGAAAACATTCAACTCCTACCGCAATGGGTCCTTTTTAGAATTTTTAGTAGGCATTTTTAAACTCGGTTTTAACTCAATCATTTCCTATCTGAGTTAGTAGCTATTTTCTGAACATTAAAACTGAACAGATTACTAACAGTAACCATAGACACGTAAATAAGAAGAAATAAAGTTCATATCGTTTGAGCGTTGAAATTGCTATAGAATGAGGATATCTGATGTCATGGCTGCCATGACGTCATGTTCCCATACGTGAACCTACTGCGGCTGCGCAGCTGCCAGTCAATGTACTATTCACAACTGTGCTTATGGTTTATAGACATGCTTATTAATTGTTTAATTGTAATAGAAATAAAATGTAAGTGGTTCTTAAGTTGTCATTTTAATGTGTGAAAATGCATTACTATTTCTAAATGACTTTAAAACCATTATCATACAGGTTACACTTATTAAAAGGTTATTAAAAAATTCTTATCAACAGGTTTATCACATTCTACTTTTACAAGACAACACTTCCTGCTTTTACAGGAAGAATATGAGATTGTCCAATTTAACGTGTGTTTTTGACGATGTAAAGAGTTCACAACTTTAAACAAGTAAAAATAAATTATTCGACTTTGAAAATTTTAGAATTATTTATTGAAGAATAAATTACCAGTGGATATATATATCTAAAATTATCTTTTTACCCTAACGTCGTATTTTACATCCTTATAAGATTAATCTTTTATTGAATCGTTGTAATTAGGTTCGAATTAGGTTAGGTGATGTTATATTTAACATTACAGTGTTTGGAAATAATTTATTAGCTTAAAGCAACGTAAACTTTTTTTAAAACAAATGATATTACGTCTTAAATTTACAAACAAGACATGAGCAAATTAAAATTTAGTTCACCTTTGCTCAAACTACAGGATTTCGTCAATTTTTTGATAGGATTAACTTTTTAGCAGCGTGCTTTTAAATGACTATTTTGTCAGTTTCTGATGCTTTTGGATTTCATATTGAAAGACGTAAGGTCTTCAGTTGCCAGGTCCGCCATCTTGGATTTTTTGGCGCCGATTTTACTGTGTTTGGTGTTAAGGAAAATTATTCTCGCCAACGTTCTTGAGCGGTGTTTTACAACGTTTTGAAAGTTTGACTTTCAAATTGTTTACATTATTAAAATTGTTTACATTTTTTGTTTAGTTTTAAACTTGTTTTGAAAAGTAAGTAATAATAAAACCAGATTATATAGACAACAGCATGGGAAATTGTTTACATTATCGTATTTCGGTAAGCAATTCGGTAAACAAAAATAAAAAATTACATATTCGAAAATCAGGGTACTTTTTTTTAGCGGCCTTGGCGAGAGAGGGGAATTGGAGAGTTTCTGCTTTGGCGAGAAACAAACGGTTACCGATACACAAAAGAAATTCATTTAATATCTACACTACATGATCTATTTAATATATATACATACTATATTAAATAGATCATTAATAGATTATTCTAATATATAATTTAATATAAATTTGTATTCATTATTTTATTTATTACAATTTTGTAAGCAATTTATTTAAAATAAACAGCATATATAACAAATGGTTACAGATGCAATGTTTGCATATATAACAAATGGTAACCGTTTATTTCTCGCCAAGGCAGAAATGCACCATTTTCTCTTTCTTGCAAAGGCCGCTATAAAAAGGAAGTACCAAAATCAGTTTTGCAAATTGTAAAGACCAATAATACTTTATCCGACCCCTATCCCATTTTTATTGGGGTTCCTCAAGGTTCTCTTATTGGTCCAACCTTGTTTAATAGCTACATTAACGACATTCCGCAGTACATAAAGACCAAAATTGCTATTTTTGCAGACGAAACAGCTATTTTTGCCTCTAATCATAATCATAAATATGCAGTCAAAGCTATTAATGACCACGTTGCCCTTACTAATTCTTGGCTCGTTAAATGGAAAATAAAAATTAACTGGGATAAGTGCATTACCACTATGTTCACTCATAAATTCAATAAAGCCTATGCTAACTGCAATATTAAAATTGGTTCCATCATTATCCCCTGGCCAAACACTGTTAGATACCTAGGGTTAACCTTTGATAAAAAAACTCACTTGGAAACAACATATCATTAATAATCGTAATAAATTTCGTAATGCTAAAGGACAACTTTACCCCTTAATTGCCCAAAATAGTAAATTGAACTTTAGTAACAAAATGCTCATTTATAAATCTGTCTTAAGACCCTTACTTACGTATGCTGCACCAGTTTGGTCGTATGCAGCGGATTCCAACATTAAAATTCTGGCTGTTGCTCAAAACATGACTATTTGGCAAATCACTAACTCCCCATGGTATTTTCGCAATGTTGACATTTATAGGGAGATAAATCTCCCCACTATTCAAAATTACCTTCAAAATCTTGCTATTAACTTCCATAAAGATTTACCAAATGATCTTATTAAAAATCTTGCCGATTACGACTCTGCTAACCCAGCTAGTGAGAAACGGCCCTGTGCCATTCTTGCTCGTAACTTTTAATTGTTTGTCCTGTTCTTTGTTCGCTCAGTCTCTTTTCTCCCCCATGTTTTAGCTTTTCTTGTACTATCGTAGCTTTTTGTTTTCCCCACTTTCTATTTTCCTTCCTACTTTCGTTTTTTATTGATCACTGAAGTTTTATGCATGGCTATATCATCCTACAGTGGAGGGCCCGGCCCATGTACTGTAGTTACCACTACTCTTCCTGAAGCTCCTGAAGTAGTTTTGTAAACCTAGCTTTGAAATTGTTTAAATTATTAAAATTATTTACATTATTTGTTTACTTTTAAACTTATTTTGAAAAGTAAGTAATGATAAAACCATATTATATAGACAATAGCACGTGAAATTGTTTACAGTATCGTATTTCGGTATGTAATTAAATTAAGTAAAAATTTTGAGAGAAAAGACAACAAAACGAGCCAAAACGTAGAACAACGCCAAAAAAAATCCAGGATGGTGGACCTTGCCCCAAGTCTTGTACTATTCCCATGAACAGGCAAAAAATCTATGTTACAATAATTTTATACAAAATTTCTTTAAGAAAGTATAAAGTAGATAAATTATGTTTTAAAATATTATACATTTATATCTACCGGTAACGAATATGTATGGTAAACATTAGATATAAGTTTAAAAGTTATCAAACAATACCTGTGCTAGAAATTTCTAAAAAAAAAAAATTTGAAAAGTGAGAACAAATCAGAACACCTAAATTTATTCCATTCGCGTTACCCGAGAGCTCGTCATTCTTCCAGATAAAATGAAATTCAAGTATACAAGTAGCCTGAATTTTAAAAAATTCAATCAAAAATTCATGTTCTACGGGCGTGTATCCATTTTTTAAAAGCAGAGCACGTTTTAATCTGAAGAGTTCATTAAGAGAATGCTTTCGAATACGTCTAGGTTGAGTTGTTTTCACGAAAAATCGTCTGAGAGTCGCAGAAATAAGGTCTGCTGCCATATTTGGTAGAAAAACTTCCTCGCAAACCGCTGCCGAGACTAGTTTCTCGTGCTATTCTCCTAGCCTATATTATTTGAAAAAACGAATTCCGCGTTTAATAATTCGTGAGTTATTACCGTCGCCGCGTTTCTCTGCAGCTTTTGATGAACTCAGAAATAAATGATAAAAAGATAAAGAGAAAGAGAGTTTTAATACCTCGTAGCGTGGAACTGGATTTTTCTGCACGATGCGTTAAATGTAATCAGAAACTTTTATTAAACAAGAAGAAAACAAGAGTGATAAATGAAGTGAAATGTATCGAGTAAGGGAAAAAATTAATTAATTTTTAAAACTAAATTATTACACTAGAAGATACACTACATGCGATTTTTAGAAAACACAATTTGATGACATAAACTTTAAAAAAAAACTTTTAATTACTACAAACATATTAGATGTGAAAAATTAATAGACTGAATAATGTGTAAAGTCGAATAAAGGTATCATGCTCCTCACGAACAGATAAACATAATAATTTATTTACATAACTTTAACAATATAGATTATAATACGATTACAGAAAGCATAACGCTGTGGCTGGTTAACGAACAAAGACGAAGAGAATAGTATAACGGATGAGATGGAACTTCCGGTCAAAGTTCGGCTTCTGACATTTGGCAGTGTTCATGACCAGAGAAGGGGAGTTCGGGTAGAGGTTGTGACAGTTCAGTCGCCTCATGTGAACAAACAGTAAAAAATTGGAGTTGGAGGTTGATTGTTTAAGGCTGCTATGTACTAACCCTATTGGATTCGCTCACCTCCATGTTAACCTATGGAGGAAAATAGGTCCAAGGATTGTCGACTTGGATATAAAGATTTTTTAAAACTAATTGTACTCCGTAATAGAGAAAGAAATTTTACACCTTGGGGCACTTCCCTTTTTTTTCAACGCAACTATTTTAAACGCTAATATTTTAAAATTTAAATTATTCAGGGGGGGGGGGGGAATCTGGTATAGTGTGTTTTAAACGCTCCTATATCCTGCAACCCCCAGGATAATCGGTGATTTTCGAGCTATGGAATCAAAAGTCATGATAGCATACAGAGTGCACGAAAAACATCCTTTGCCAAACAGAATAGTGGACGAAATGGAGAGCTGAGTGAAAGAGACGGACGAGATATTGAAATGGATTGTGACATGAAGAAAGAAAACAACTACAACTAAAATGACAGAAGAGCTCAATCTGCATCTGCATGTTTCGGTATCAACCATTAGAGGTAGAAGGGAACTTCACAAACAAAGTATTTACGGAAGAGTAGCTATTTCCAAGCCGCTTGTAATAGATGCCAATACAAAATATCCTACACAAGGCTGCCACGAGCGCTAATCCTGGTCGAGTAATATATCGAAAAACGACATTTGGGCCGACGAATAATTGTTCACATTGTTCCTCGCAACAGGATGTGGGTATGTCTGGAGAACACCTACACAAGCGTAAGATTCTGGATGTCTCATCTCAAATGTCAATTATGGAAATAGATCTATCAGGGTTTGGGATGGCATCTCATGGTTTTCTTCGGGCCCTATTGTAATCCTAAAAGGGAGATTTAATGGGAAGGACTGTATCGAAATTTTAGCTCACTAATCCATCCTATGGTGCAAACATTGTTTCATGCAGGAGATGGCATTTTCCAGGATGATAATCCCCCTATACATACAGCTAAATGCATTAAGTATTGGTTTGAAGAGCATGAAAAAGAAGTCAAATATCTTATCTTGCCCTGGACAATCCCCCCCCCCCCCGACTATATATCATCCAACCACTGTGATCTGTATAAGCGGATAGAGCTAGGTATCGATATCCACCACAGCATCTCTACAGGAACTTTTATGATTTTTCCCTGAAGAATAGTATAATATATTTTTAACCACTATTCATGACTTGTATAATCCAATTCCAAGATGAATCAGGAGGTATTACATGACAAAGAGGATTCTGCGCTGTATTGATAAAGGTTTTCATGATGTTTCTTAGTGTTTCCATTATTTTGATAACCACCTGTATGTATAATATTGTTACGAATTTTACGAGTCTACGCTAATCTAGCCAAATATGAGAGTTATCGCCAAATTGACGATGGATTTGGTGACTTATTTTGGTCCCCAAATTTGGCGATATTTCTCTAAATTTGGCGATATTTCTCTAAATTTGGCGATATGGTGCCAAATGGTCGCCAACTTGCCGTCTAGAACTTTCTGGAAGCTACTAGAGATATCTAGCTGTCTGACCGGTAGGGGGCGCTTTGGAAGTCTATAAATATTCCTGACATTGGCATTGGAACTTAGTTCTTTTCTACTGAGAACTGAATGTGTTCAAAGTGCGTTAGGCGTATATTGTATTGAAGACTCTGGTATCCTGACTTATGTCTGGTATCCTGATTTGTGTCTGGTATCCTGACTTGTATAGAGTTTTCTGCTGTATAGAAGGCAGTTGTCACATGTTTTCTAATTGAATTTGTGTATGCGCCTGAAGAATTTACAGAATAATAAATTTTATTTTGTGTGTAGTTTCCGAAGTGATTTTATTCAATCCTAACGAACCTAGGAAAAACGGAACATTATTAATATGCAATACAATATATCTCCTTTAAACTGGTGTTTTTGTAATTTCTTGGTTCCAATTAGACAAAATTTATATGTATTTATATACAAAGTTGTGACCCGACTTACGCGATCTTTTGTCGGTCCCACCTATCGCCTAACTTTGGGGTATTACTGTATAAAAGAAATAATGAAAGATAAGTCAGAAAATTTACATGGGGGGGGGGGTCGGCCCAAAGGCCCGTCAGCGGATCATACGCGATCCGTCAACGGGGAATGAAAGAAATATTGAAAAATTAGCGAGAAAATTAAACGCTTTATAAAGACGTAAAAGAAAAACGAGACATGTTGGAGCGAATTAATATTATGCATATAGGGTGCATAATCATACAGACTCCTTCCGCAATTGTTTATTTGCAATCCTGTCGCCATCATTATTTCTCCCCTTTGTTCAAGACTCGTTTGGCGTTATTTACGTTTCGTCTGTCGACTGCTAATCAGTTGTATCGTCCCTAGATCATGTTTAGTTATTCTGATATTTTGCTTTTCCTTGGTAAGTTAAGAAGGCCGAGAAACGTTTAATAAGGATCATAAGGCTGTAATTTTCAAAATTTTTTTCTTTTAATCGTGTTTTATTTAACTCTAGAATTGGGGAAGAAAACGATAATAAGCATCGTTTTCTTTTGCAGACGTTTAAAATAGCAAATTCCGAACCATTACAGCAAACATATGCATATAAGAATACTTAATACTGATGAGTTTTTAAACAACATGTCTTTCTTTGATACCAGTTCGAAATTGACTGAGATGAGGATAAAAACATTGCTCCTGAAAAATTCTGCCTGTTTAAGAAGCTTTTATCTACAACTTATTTGTTCTCCCCGTTTTTTTCGTTTTTCGACTGTTAAAATAAATTTTCCAGTCTTATTCTAAAACGAGGCTGTTTAACGTTTTGTGTATTTTATTAAAGAACAATTGATTTTCGTTTGAATTTTAGCAAATGAACTCTTGAATTTAAGTAACATAGATTTAGTAACAGTGTTTTTAAAAGTGATTAACTCTAGCTCTGGTCTTTCGATCCTTTATTCCTTTTTACTGGGTTCGATAGCATTGAATAAAATCTCTTCAGAAACTGCACACAAAATAAAATTTATTATTCTGTAAATTCTTCAGGCGCATACACAAATTCAAACCGAAAACACGTAACAACTGTCTTCTATACAGGAGAAAACTCTAAAAATGCAAGTCAGGATAACAGTCTTCAATACAATACACGCCTAACGCACTTTCAATACATTCAATTCTCAGTAGAAAAGAACACTGAGTTCCAATGCCAATGTCAGGTATATTTATAGTCTTCCAAAGTGCCCCCTATCGGTCGTCCAGCTAGAAATTTCTAGGGGTTTATAGAAAGGTCTAGAAGCTTGCTGACCCTTTTGAGCCATATTCCCAAATTTGGCGATATATCGGCAAATTTGGCGACCAAAATAAGTTACCAAATCCATCGTTAATTTGGCGATAACTCTCATATTTGGGAAGATTACCCATGACTCGTAAAATTCGTAACACTTTGCTGAATTGAAAAGCTTAAGGCTGCTGTGTACTAACCCTAATGGATTCATTCACCTTAATGTTAACCTATGGAGAAAATGTGTCCAAGTATTGCCGACTTGGATTGAAAGATTTTTTTTTAAAATTGTACTCTGTAATAGAGAAAGAAATTTTACACCTTGGGACTATTTTTCCCTTTTTTTTAAAATGCAAATAATATTTTAAAATTTAAATCTTTCGGGAAAAAAAACCTGGTCTAGTGTGTTTTAAACGCTCCTAAATTTCTTTGGTGGACGAAATTTATAAAATGAATCCTGTTGCAAGGAGCAGAAAAGTTCGGGCTATCTGAAAATACCATTTTTATTGGATTATCAGCATTTATGTAGCTGTCAATAGTAGACACATTTTCTCCATAGGTTAACACTGAGGTGAGAGAATGCAGTAGGGTTAGTACACAGCAGCCTTAACTCTTAATAATGGTTGCCTAGTGACGGGTATTAAATTGGTGATAAGGTTATTCATCTTTCGAATAGCAAATTATAAATTGATATAGAAATATATATCACAATGCATATTTAATACGCGAGGGTAATAAATAACAGATTTTTATCTGTCATGAATAGAAAAGTGCATTCTCATAGTAGAAAGAGACTATTTTTCTTCAAAAATATTTTATGGAGTAGTAATTGACTGAACAATTGCTTTGTAAAATTAAGTGTGTTAACAATTTAAAGAATCACGGGTAAAATTACAATGTCTTCCCAAACCGGTCGGGTAGCTAAATGACTCTTCAAGAGGAAAAAAATTAGGCTTTGAACAAAATTTTAAGACATTTATTGTCGTTTGAATATGTGTTTATTGATTGCTTATAAGTTACACCGATAGACATCAGAAAATATGAATTGCCTTAAGGTATCTGTCTAAGTTGAAATGGCTTCTCTGGTGCAAAATTTAGGATTTTTTTAATTGCTCCATTTGAAAGGCCAGTCTTTTAGGTTTCCAAAACTGCTTTACTTTTATTCGTACGATCGTTGGATGAGAACTTATGGTCAATTAAATAAACCGAAAGCTATATTAAAAGATCGGAAGTAACATCTTTAAATGCATTTTCTAGAGAACTCATTTTTCAGTTACTTTTGTAAATGAGAAAGCTAATCATTTAAAAAGTTTTTAATATATTTCAATGAAATTTTGCAATAGTGTTTTACATATTGCTAACTATGTTTTGACCTAACAGTAGTATATAGTACTAGCTAAAAACCCGCACTTCGCTACGGAGTACATTCAAATTAAATACAACTGTCAATGTATCCAATTAATGCCAAATATACACTCAAGAGCCAAAACATTATGACCACCTGTCAATAACGAGTTGGCCCACCTTTGGCGCGCAACACAGCTTCAACCCGCCTTGGCATGGATACCACAAGTCCTTGGTAGATGGCCGGAGACAGATTGTACCAGATGTTTAAGCAACGGTCACGCAAATCCGAGATATTGCGAATTGGTGGTCTTTGAACTCTGAGCTGCCGTCCCATGACATCCCAAATGTGTTCTATCGGATTGAGATCCGGTGAGTTAGGCGGTCAGGACATTAACTAGAATTCGACATCATGTTCCTGGAACCACTCCAACACAATTTTAGCCTTGTGACACGGGGCGTTGTCCTGTTGGAACATTCCATTTCCAGCTGGAAAAACAGAGGCCATGTAAGGGTGCAACTGGTCCGCAATGATGTTCAGATACCCTGTAGCATTCATGGTCTGCTCTACCACAACCACGGGTCCCAGAGACGCCCAAGAGAACGTCCCCCAAAGCATAATACCGCCACCACCGGCCTGTGTATGACCTACTGTACATTGAGGGAGCAACAGTTCGCCTGGAAGACGGCGTATCCTGACACGGCCATCGGCGTGATGAATGACAAACCGTGATTTATCTGACCAGGCAACTCTCTCCCACTGATCCATGGACCAGTCGCGATGTTCCCGGGCCCAGCGCAGGAGCAGTTGGCGATGACGCTTGGTCAGCAAAGGCACACGAGTGGGACGTTTGCTGCGTAGCCCCATATCCAACAGTGTCCGCTGAACAGTGTGCAGCGATACTATTCTACTTGGCCCTGCATTGTATTGGGCTGTCAGCTGAGCCACTGTCTGGCTCCGGTTTTGCTTCACCATGCGAGACAGTCTCCGACGACCTTTTTCTTTGATAGCGTGTGGACGTCCAACACCATGTCGTCTACTGCTGGTTTCACCGTCATTCATCCACTTTGCATAAGTACTAACAACTGTAGGTCGCGAACAACTCACGAGTCTTGCAGTTTCGGAAATACTTGTTCCAAGTCTTCGAGCCATTACAATCTGCCCTCTATCAAAGTCACGAGCCTAGAAAGACCTGAATGTGCGCAGCGACTACTCAAGTCTGACCTTCCTCTTTGATACCGTGAACCCACGAAATTAATGTTTATACATTGCTGGCCACCCAAATTGCAACACCAAAAAGGACAAGAGATATCACAACAAAATTTATTTTGTAGATAACATGTTGACGAAGTATCAAATGATTAAATTTATAGACTTCTGTGAAGTGTGGTTCCTGCCAAAATCAGTAGCCAGAGTAGTCGCCATTGTTGGAAATCACCGCTGCCACACGCCTCGGCATTGATTCAAAGAGACTTTGGATGAGTTCTTGGGGTACAGCAGACCAAGCAGCTTCCACACGTTGCCAAAGCTGATCTGCTGTGGCAGTTGGGGATGGAATCTGGGTCAAACGTAGAGCAACCATGGACCACATGTTTTCTATCGGCGAAAGATCCGGAGAGCGAGGCGGCCAGGGAAGCAATTCAATCTGGCGATTGACGAAGAACCGTTGGACAATGCGTGTCACGTGTGGTCGCGCATTATCCTGTTGAAATATGGCTGTGGGCAAGCCCTGAAGGTAAGGAAGGACAACTGGCTCCAACACCTCGGTGATGTAGCGCTGGCTGTTTAAAGTACCGGCAATGCGTACTAGAGGTGTGCGAGAGTGATATCCAATACCGCCCCATACCATAATACCCGGTGCAGGACCAGTGTGGGGGTGCATAACGCAGCTGTTCAGCATCCTCTCTTCACGGTGTCTCCAGACTCGAATGCGACCATCGTGGTGTTGCAGACAGAAGCGTGACTCGTCAGTAAAGACAATTTCATTCCATTCTGCCGTCCACATCCTTCTGTCATCGCACCATTGGCGGCGGAGACGTCTGTGGTTCTGCGTCAAGGGTAGACAAAACAATGGACGTCTTGCGGACAGACCACTCTGCTGTAAACGGCGTCGAATGGTACGCGCAGACACTGGATGATGCGTTACAGACTGCATGTGCTGTGCTATGGTTCGTGATGTGACTGAGCGATCCGTCACTGCCATGCGCACAATTTGCCTGTCATCACGTGAAGTGGTGCGCTGAGGTGGATGCGATCGAACACGCCGGTCCGTCGTACCCTCCTGCATCCAACGATCACATATCCGCATTACAGTGTTTGGTTTCGTCCAACACGACTACCGATTTCCCGGAAAGATAATCCACAATCTCGGTAGGCCACTATCCTTCCTCTGTCGAACTCGGATACTTGATCAAAAGATGATCGCTGTTTTCGACGAGGCATAATTGATCGTTTTTTTGAAAAAACCACAAGAAAAACACAATTGCCGAACTTGAAATCGTCGAAATCTCCAAGCCTTAAATAGCGCTTTCAAGTGGCACCAGAGGCGCGCGTGATGTGCGTCTGCGCTGAAATTCTAATCATTTGCATATCTCACCTCCGCTAATGCATGTTGTAAATTTCATGTTATTTGCATGTTTCCTTCAGGGCGTTGCATTTACAGTGGCCAGCAGTGTATATATAGATAAAGGAAATTAAAATATATTGAGTTTAATTGAGTATAAAGTTTCTAGCGCAAACAATCAATGCTGTATATTTTTGAAAAGAAAAGGACTCCGAACGTAGGGCGATACCTTAAAACGCGATAATTCAAACCCTTTACCCTCTGACTTTCCCCCCAATCACAATTTAAC
Source organism: Dolomedes plantarius (assembly GCA_907164885.2). NCBI lineage: Eukaryota > Metazoa > Arthropoda > Arachnida > Araneae > Dolomedidae > Dolomedes > Dolomedes plantarius. Next base: position 33,942,822 of record OU015499.1, on the reverse strand, counting down.
ATGGAACACGTTTTTGGGGAGGTTATCGCATAAAAATCGTAACGGGACGAAGATGCGCCACGCCATGAATCACGGTTTGCCATTGTTACAGCTTGTCGTTCTCCACTCCCAACCTCCTCGAGAAGTTTTATAAAAATAAACGGGTCAGGAGCATTATCGTCTGCGAAGAATTTGCTGTACATGTGCGGAAGGAAGTACTATCTATGGAAAGAGGACATTAATTGTTATAGTTTCTATTTCATCGACTGGCAGTATGAAAGATATCGAATGCTTCTTTCTATCTAATTTGCTTAGGTATATATCTAAAGCATCTGAATTATTTATTTGAAGAAAGACGGGAAACACAATATAGGTATATTCCGATGCACACGTTCCATGTAAGCCGATTCTAGAAGTGATATGCTAATTTTTTTCTTCCTGGTTGTTATATAAAATGCTCATTTTGAATTAAGAAGAGGGTATTGTCCGGAGAAAAAAAAAGATGGATTTCTATAATGTAGGTACATTTTGTTATGATTTTTTCCTTCAGCTGTTTTTTTATCATTAAAGTTCGTTAAAGATCATTAAATGTATAAAAATACTTGAGCAGTTTGAAATTTTGTTTCAAGAAAAATGTAAAATTCCAATTTTTATGTATTTGCTGAACCTACTTTCTGAGCATAAATCGTAAAAATTTAACTTCATGATTTATAAAAAGTTTATTTATAAAATTTTTAATTAAAAGGGAAAAAATTATTTTTTCATTTGGATAAACTTCAAGGAAATGTGGTGCTTCAAGGAAAATTTTTTAGGATATTATATTCTAAATGAAAAATACTGAAAACAGTTTAATAGAAATTTGAGTAGAACAAGAAAAATATACACTAAATTTCACCGACATACCTTTAGAGGAAGTTCGGATATGTCCTTTTATAAATGTCAAATCATAAAAAATTTCACCTCGATATATAGGCTCAAAGAACCCGTGTACAGCTGGGGGAACATAGAATAGAACAGCATGGAAAACGTTATACAGAGGCTGTTCACACATTTTTTAGACGATGTATATTGTATTCACATAACTAAATTACATAAAATTCTTGTGTTTTAAATGTTCTGTTTGACATCCCTTATTCTGAACTATCTTTCGACACCGCAATTTCCAGGATAATAATGCCTTTTGAAGTTTCAGAAGAGGTATTCTATCCCATTCCTCCTGAACAGCTTTCCAGAGTCCTGTAAGGGGTTTGGGACGACGTTTGGATAATGCAGATTTTAAAAGTCCGAAAGCACAAAAATCCATAGGTGATACATCGGGAGATTTAGTAGGGATATCAGTGAAGGGTATGGCCTTAAAATCAGTTTTTTGTTCCATTTCTTTTAGGAAATTTACAGTGGATTTTGATGTGTGACTGCTAGCTTTGTCCTGAAGGAGTCTCACAGATTGATGGCACTGTGGGTAAAGCGATGGTATTTCATTCAGAAAAATTGGCGATAAAATATGTTCCTGATAGTATTTGGAGTTAATCTTGACATTTTTTCCACTCTCTTTATTTTTAACTTGCCATTATAAGAAAAACCAGCAACAATCATGAATCCCTTAGAAAAACTTTCTTTCGATTCTTTGAACCATGTACTTAAATTTTTTTCTCCCCTTTTATGATAATAAATGGCTCTTTTTTTGTTGCAATCATTTAAATACACCCATGATTCATCTATTGTGACAATTGTTTTCCATTTTTCTTTCGATAAGTGTTTTTCATATAGAATTCTGCAGCGTGTCCTGCGTTCAGCGATATGATTTGGAAGAAGACGATGCACATTGCGTTTTTTCGCTTTCTTAAGATTTAAATCAACGTTTATCATTTTGTTTACAGTGGACACCGAGCACTTTAATGATTTTGCAACTGTCCTTTGACTAGGGGGATTTTCTTTTAACATTAAACAACGTACCTTTGCAATAGTCGAAGATGTCCGTTTTTTCCTTGGATACTTGTTTGGAATTTTTGTCCCACTTGAGGCTCCAATTTGACGTTTTTTTCCTTTCTTGTTGACGATATTACCTATCGACGCTTTAGATATCACAAAACCATGACTCTCACATCGTTTTTGGATAACGGAGTATGCAGATTTCTCTTCGGAAAGAGCATAAATGTAGCCTTCGAACCACTGCTTTGTTAAAAACGCCATTTTGAATAAAAACAAAACTTTCAAGCCGCAGACGATAATTTTGACTTTTAAAAACATAGTACAATTGCAATTATTTCTTTTGCAGCAAACGATTTTTTATTACCGCTTACCAAAATCGTCTAAAAAATGTGCGAACAGCCTCTGTATCTTGCAGTGCAATCATCGTAGAAACATGCGATTTGTTTCATTTGATTCTAGAAGTTTTATAAAATGTTTTGCAATAAAAATCATAAAATAAAATCTGTTTTTTTTCCTTTGAGAATTTTGCGTCTCGCACCAATATCAACAAATCAGTTTACATACATTTATCATCGTTTGATGCTCTATAATATAATTATCTCAGTTGAATTTTCTTTAAATCAACTTTACTTCAGTGAAGTGGTAACATTTTATTTATCTTTTCTAACTATTGCGATTGGTATAGCGTCGTTTGCAGATTTTTTCAGTGTGTGATCAATGTTTGTTCTAAACTCTGAATTATTTGTACGTATATATAATTTTTTAAATAATTTACAATCCTGTATTAAAAGTTTCGAAAGCGATTTATTTAAAACAGCTTAAAGAAAAAGCTATTTAAGAAATATGCTAATATTTGCACAAATATTAATAAAGCTGAAAAAGTAAACAACTTTGGTGATTTCAGTCTATTTAGACCAGCACAATTTTGAAAGCAATTTTGGTTATAATTATTTTTCTTTCATTAATGTTTACAAAATTTGAATGAGATCAATTCCAAGTAAACATTTGCGCAAGTTGCTCATATGTTCACTACTTTAATAATCTCCAACTCTCCAGGGTTGTTGATGCTAAATGATTTGATTCGTGTATTATTGGTTTCGTAAATCAAACCAAATAATAAATGTTTTTATAAGCTAAAGGTTTCGGCTTTAATTTACTCGAAGCTAAAATAAACCACTGACTGACAGCAATGACTGTGGTGCAGATGTTCTAGCAAAGTTGTCTCCATATAAATGTTCTCTATAAATGTTCTCCTTATGACTTCAATAAATAGATGTGAATAGAAAATTAGAGCATGCTTGCAGACAGCAAATTTACCAGGAACTAATACGCGCAGATGAAAGGGTTTTTAAATGTAATTTCAAACGCAATTTCAATCTAGGTGACCACAGAAATACCTCAAAAGCAATGATGAGATTATAATTTTCAATGCAGATTAAAAATTGAGGATAATGAAAGAACTGCTAGAGTGTTGATTCATACTTTTCAAAAGCAAATCCACCATTTTAACCCGATTCATATATTTATTAAAATTCGTTACACTAACAAATCAACGTCTATTTATGAGAACAGAATGAACACTCTTCATAATGTGAACGCATTTGCTGAAATGTAATTTTTTTTTTTTTTACTACGTCGGGGGGAAAGTCAAGTGACAATTATTCCCCACGGTTAACCCAGTAGAGGTGAGCTCTATTATAAAAATTTGAGACTGAAAAGTGCTTTATTGAAGAGGAGGACACGTTAAAAGGTGGTTGAAATCCAGCGTCTATTACGGCGTACAATTTATCGGCAATGTTTGGACTCATTTTCTCCATAGGTTAACACTGAGGTGAGCGAATCCAATAGGGTTAGTACATAACAGCCTTAGGCCGGTCCTGTCGGTGATAGACACAAACTGATTGCAAACGCTCTCATTCGAATTTGATTAGTTCTCAATTAAGAGAAAGAAGCATCCACAGCGTTAGCGAGTCAATACGAAAAGTTATTTTAATGGAAAATGAAGTATTTTTTATGCCCATCTATTACATTAACTTGCTAACCATGAGCTCCTCTCTAGGTGGGTGGTCGCGGACGAAATCCATCGAAGAAACTTTGTCACTTCCATAAAAGCTCTCGCATTCCTAATGCCGGCTTCACGGGCCGCTTCGTAGCGGGCTAATCAGCATATCGGCGGATTATCGCTTGTCCTTCGTGGCTAATTATTTCTCGGCGTGTTAAGACACCGGCAACAACAATAACGCAACAGATAGGAGCGGTAATAATAGGTTCGCGTTCTGTAATTGCTTTCTCGACGTCTTTTTTATCTGATGATGCAGAGAGAGATCCGATGTTTTCTTTTTGCCGTGCCTAAGTGGGATATCGCTTTTAATGGGGATGTTTGCTTTGGTCAGTTCGGAAAGGAAAAGGAAAAAAAGAGAATGGATCTGGGAGACCGCTGGGGAGATCGTCCTGATTTCTTTTCTGCGACTTGAATGGGAGAATAAACTCCTCTATACACGAACACGCAGCTTCTTAGTATCGGATATAAGAAATAAAATGTTGGTGACTGGTCTCGAACTAGTTAACCTTTTCCTTACGGAATGGGATAGCATGTATCCCAGGAATACGGGCCCAAGAATGAATAAATAAATATATATATATATATATATATATATATATATATATATATATATATATATATATATATATATATATATATATATATAAATAGGCACACACACACACACACACACACACACACATGTATATATATACACAGTGGTACCTCGACTTACGAGTTTAATTCGTTCCATAACGGAGCTCGTAACTCGAAATACTCGTATCTCGAATCAATTTTTCCCATTGAAATGAATGGAAATGCTATTAATTCGTTCCGGGCTCCCCCCCTCCCCCCCAAACCCAGCAATTTTTGGTTACATGTTTTTAAATAAGAAAAATGTTCTTATAAATGACTAACGTTGTATAAAACCACGATACAATAGAATATAGGGCAATAAACTTGTTTTATTAAGTGTAATGTACAACATTTACCTTGGAGATCAGACTTGAAGATGATGATGAAATAGGAGGAGAAAAGCTGAACTGAAAAATTAAATCTTATTCGTTGATTTTTTATCTTTTCGCCACATTTTCCTCGCTTTCGCTTTTATTACGAGCTACCCTCTTAAAGTGAGACACGGAAGCTGAGCGACTGTTGCATCGTTCACCGGGATGTAATGTCCAAATTCTTCTTTCTGAGAATCCGAAGATCGTTTTCTCAGAATCCATAGAAGGAGGAGATATTGCGATCCTAGGACCAAGGTCATCCCATCCCCTAGAACCCATGGCGAGTACCAGTGTGGGGGAGGGAATTGAAGCTGCGAGAGAGGGAGGACGCTGTTCGGTTTCGGAGGGCTACTCAAGTGTGGGCGGAGCGAGCTACCCCGGGTGATAATTGTTGAGTGTTAATCTGTAGGTTTTAGACTGGATAGTAGTTTTAGAATAATATGTATACAATTGTATAAAAATGGTACATAAAGGTTGTAAAGATTATATGCTTCTCGTGTTCTCATTTGATGAGCACATGGCGTTGGCTTCGCAAACTAGCTGTGGGGTATCTGATGCTTGCCTCGTAACTCGAATTTTAGCTCTTAACTCGATGCAAAATATCTGCCGAGAGAATGCTCGCATCTCGAAAAACTCGTAAGTCGAGGTACCACTGTATATCTATCTATCTATCTATCTATCTATCTATCTATCTATCTATATATATATATATATATATATATATATATATATATATATATATATATATATATATATACATATACAGTGGAATCTCGATTGATCGTTTTCGGATCCATCGTTTTTCCGTATGTGTCGTTCATTTTATCCAGTCCCAATGATCATATTGCTTTGTTATGTGTCCGCATCTATCGTTTTCCCGCATTTATCGTTCATTTCAATTAGTCCCTTGAAAAACGATAGATCGAGATTCCACTGTATATATATATATATATATATATATATATATATATATATATATATACATTATGAGAACGTAGCTCATAGCGACTTAAAAACTTGATGAAACAAGTTAAACTACGAAACTGAATTAAAAACTCGAGACTGAGACTTATTTACAGTATTTACAAAAGGTTTTATTAAACCTTGAAATATTTACAAGAAAATATTCAGTACAATCAAATCACTGGCTAACAAAAGCCAAAAATGGCATAACCCACGGTCTCTGTTTCAAACCAGAGCAAACCCGTGCAATCTCTCAAGAGAATAATAGGCCTCGGCCTTCACAGACCCTACCGCACTTCAGCACGTCGGCGTAGCAAGTCCCCCCCCCCCCCCCCGAGACAAAAAGCAGCCGGCTTTTATCATCTCCACTGATTCTTCTCCAGAGCCCTGAAATATTCCAGAAAATTCTTTAATGCTCCCATTTCCGGATCCGATTGTGTCACTTCCGCTCGTGTCTCTCGGATTCCCAGCTGTCAATTAGGCGACCATCAGAACCGCCTCCATTGTCCGGGAAAGGTTCCCCTTCGTCGATCATCGATCACTTCACTGCCCCCAAATTGTCAGGTTTATCTGCAACAGATACTCTCTGGAACGGAAAAAAGTCATTATTCTGTCCTTCCTATTAACGTTCCTTCGAGTACTTAGAAGAGCACATGTGGGGTAAATAATCAAGTCCATCACTTGTAAAGAAAAGGGGCTGCCGATATCACAATATATACATATATATATATATATATATATATATATATATATATATATATATATATATATATATATATATATGTCGGACGTAGGTGCTTCACGCCCGATCTATTAACGTAATATTCCAAACATTCTGAGAATCATTTTGCAGTTTGTGGTCCGGTGGCGAGGACATTCATCTTAATAAATTCCATCAATCCAGTTAAGGTGTTGACACGATTAGCCAGAAACCAGTCTAGTTGACTTTCCTAAATATCTTTATTAACTCATAATCAATTACTCAGCTCCATCACTAAATAAATTGTTTCCCAATACTTCCCGAAAATACGTACCGCTGAGCGGCATGTCCTATCACTTCCTAATTCCCCATAGCTCTGAAGATTTCCTTTGTCCCTAAGTTTTAATAATGCGCTACCGACGCTCATTACTTATTCATTTCGTCATGTCGGATGATCTTTTTGCTGAACTAAGCATTTCCTTTCTTAGCGCCAGCTCAAGGCTAAATCCGTCTACTAAAAATTCTCTCATGTGGTTCTGTGGTTCTTCGGAATGCATATTAACTACCTATACTCGAGTTCACGCAATAGGGAAATTTCAAGCCCGCTGATTCGTTGGTTTCGTCCCGTCATCTATGACATCACTTAGCGCAACTTCCAAAGACTTCACGTGGCGCCATCTTTTCCCCTGAAACTGATTCATTCATTACAATATACTATTTAGATTCCAAATGTTAGTGCGTATGTGAATAAATCGTGAGTAATTGTGTTCTTTTGCTCAAATGTCCGTTTTTTCGGAAGATAAACTTCCATCCTCATTTTGTAATGAGGTGGAAAGTGAGGACTCCTTTGTCAATTTTCAATTTTTTTTTATAATTTAAATTTTTATAATAATGTCATAGTATATGCTACAAATATAGGGAGAGCTTTTTTTAAATATGTTTCTGAATTTTTGTAAAAAAAAATATTTTACTCATTATATGGTAATTTTTGAAAAAAGATTCTTCTTTTTCATGTTTATCTATTTGTAAAAAAAATTTAAGCATTTATCCAAAAAAAACCTCTCCCTACGTTTCTGAAACATTCAATCAAGATTAAAAAAATATAAAAAGTATAACTGTAAGTGCATATTTCTCAAAGCCTTAGTTCATCAAAGTCAAGCAAAATTGCAAAATCATGATTTTGAGAAAAATGCATTTAAAGTATAAAACACAACAGAAATTAAAGAAAAATAACTTACTTTTGTAACAAAAATTTTTTTTAGTAATTTATTATGTTTGAAGGTTCTTATGATATCAAGAGCATATTAAATTAAACGTAGAAAAAAAATTATAGGCAGTTCCATATGTGAAAGAAATTAGAGGATTTGCTAGAATTCATAAAAAAATAAGCTTCCTAATTTTATTTTAAACAACTAAAAAAATATATTTTGCTATTTCTTTTATCGTAAAACACACCAGAACCATTAAGTAACAACCTTCTTATATATATATTATATATATGTATGTATGTATATATGTATGTATGTATGTATGTATATATATATATATATATATATATATATATATATATATATATATATATATATATATATATATATATATATATGTATGTATGTATATATATATATATATATATATATATATATATATATATATATATATATATATGTATGTATGTATATATATATATATATATATATATATATATATATATATATATATATATATATATATATGTATATATATATATATATATATATATATATATATATATATATATATATATATATATATAAGAAATAAACATCGTCTCATTTTAAATTTAAACTCATTTAGTATTTTATATGGCATTTTATTTACTTCCTGACTTATTTTATTTTTTAAGATTTTAGTTATGGTCTCATATTTTAGATATAAGACACCAATAACCTGAAGTATGCATTGCAAAAATTCAACTTAATGCACAGCAATTCATATATGCACCAAACACAATATTTCGAGAAAAACATTAAAAAAATCATAAAGGATTTTTTAAATATTTTTTTTAATATTGTCTAGGCCCAAATATGTGTGAGAAAAAATATACATAGTTGTAAAAAAAAATCGTGCAGAGTATGCTTAAGTTTATATAAAAAAATATTAGTCAGAGGTAAAAAATCTATTCTTGCAAAATAATACACACATACACCCATACAAATTTATATCTTTCAATGCAAGTTCTTGTAAAATAAATCCACTCCCCCTCAAAAATGTTACATAATTCATAAAAATTTCAAACCTACCATTATATTCTTTTTAATTTTTTTAAAGGTTTTTTTTTCTTCAAAGGTTTCTTTAACTTGTTATAAAAAGTTCAATCTTAGAAGTTTTCTTTTAAATAATAAGTGTATTTTTCACGATTAATTCAGTTTCAGGGGAAAAGATGGCGCCACGTGAAGTATTTGGAAGTTGCGCTAAGTGATGTCATAGAGGACGGGGAGACACCAACGAATCAGCGGGCTTAAAATTCCCCCATTGCGTGAACTCGAGTATAGGTAGTTAATATGCCTTCGGAATTGAATCAAGTCGAACCCACTAATTCTATTTTCACTGCAATACCTTATGCCGCTTATTGGAACTCCCAAACTTTTAAATTGTTAATCCTATATTTTAATAACCAAAATCCCGTTTTAAGGTCGCGCGATCGCCCCCCATATTTTTAGCCTCACACACACACACACACACATATATATATATAACCTCCTTAATGGCCGTTCTTACAAATGGAGTATGAAATTTCCCGTTCAAATGAGCCCCGTAAGCTAAAGGTTAATAGTTGTGCGTTAGGCCGAGAAGGGTTAGATGGGGTTGCTTCTGTGGTTGATCTTAAACGTTGTTGGGAATACTTTGAATTATGGACATAGAAACAATCATACCGAATACTCCTCGGCCTCACGCAGAACTATGAACTACAGTAGAGTCCTGATAATCCGAAAGGATTGGGACCAGATCCTTTTCGGATTAAGCAAAATAATTCTTAAAATAAACTTAAATTACATAATAACGCGTGATTACATAACTATTACATATTACGTGTGATTACACAGTTTATTTTATAAGGTCTGTCTAAACATAACCGAATCTCGGGACGAAATGAGTGATAAAAGAGCTGAACGCTGCCTAGTACAGTCCAGTAGAGTGTAAGTTATTTTGACAATACGTCACAGTGCTCGACAGTTGGATTGTAGACGGTCAGCAGATTGTTGAAATGGTTTTGAAAGAACTTGTTAAAGTCTCAGAAGAGAGTGAAGGTGAAGCAGACGGTGACAGCGAGCAGAGGACATCCCGCTCAGATGCCGCGGCTGCATTTGATGTAGAGCTACGCTAGATAGAGCAACACTCCACCGCGACCCCAGCGGACACCATTTTTCTGACGCGTTGGCGTAATTTGGCTTCAAGGGAGAGGTATTCTTCTGTTCGACAAAAAAAAAAAAAAAATGTAACAGATTTTTTCAAACCAATGTTGCTCAGTAATAATTTGTTCAGTACATTGTCTAACTTTGAATTTTCCTGTAATTTTCAGAAATATACTTTATTTTACTTAGTACCACTGTGGTTTATTGTAACCTTAGTTCTTTTTGACTTTTGGCTTCGGATTAAGCGGATTTTCGGATTACCGATGTTCGGATTATCGGGACTCCACTGTAGTTCTAAACTAGTAACCACCCTTTTATTCCCTTTTGCGGATATCAAGAAGATTCCCTTTGGTGGATATCAAAGTGTAATTTTAAATTTGGTGCATTCCCATTTTCAGTCCATTAGAAATCTCTTGGAGCTAATGCCCTAAATCCCGTGAAAATTAAAATGAAACTATAGTTTGTACCCAGGGGGGGCAAGGGGCCCTGCCCCCCCCCAAAGAAATAGAAATTGCATTATGAATACTGATTTTGCATTATAAATATTTTTATCCGTTCATCTCGGCCCCACCCCCAAGAAAAAATCCTGGGTGCGCCACTGTTTTTACCCGTCAAAAAAAATGACGGCTGGATAGTCAATAAATGTACTAATACACAAAGTATAATAATATAAACAATTCAACACAAAGAAAGTTTATAAAGCGGGCAAAGACTGCCAAACAAATTAAATGAAAACCTACCCAAGCGTTGAAAAACTTTTCAATAAAAGATTGCGCAGTTGCAGCAAATCATCATATTGAAAATGGACAAATATAAAATAAATATTCCAACAGAGCTAGATAATTATAGGATGAATTATCATCCTATAATTCTCTAGCTCTGTTGGAATATTTATTTTTAGTTATACTAATACACAAATTATATTCAGCACATCATTGCCAAATGTTGAAAATCATAATATTAAGAATACAGAAATACACTTTAAAATATTACTACTGAACCCAATAGAAAGAAATAGGGTTACTCCACAGAGCGAAATAAACAATTTCCGTAAGATTTAATTCTATATCTCAAAAACGTAATTAAAAGTAAAAATGGCAGAGAGAGAGCTAGAGAGATTCCGAGGAAAAACAAATTAGCGTGTTTATGCGGCCTCGTGCTTCGTAAGTATCTAAAGCCAGATTCAAACATATCACTGAGCATGCGCAGAAAAATTTTTTAATTGTAAATTATCATCAAACATGTCATGGATTTATCATTAAACATGTCACTGAGCATGCGCAGAAACAAATCAATGTGTTTTTGAAGCCTCGTGCCTAGTGGGTATCTAGAGCCAGATTTAAACATGTCACTGGGCATGCGCAGAAATCAATTTTTTAATTGTAAATTATCGCTAATTAATATAAATTGCGGTACCAAAAACCAAATTTGACACATCTGTATATTAAAATCTTTCGTTTAAGAACAAAATGAAATAAATTGATGGAATGGTTTTCTTTCACGGACTGCCCAAAGAATCGGCTCAGTAACTTAAATATATAAATTTCTGTTTTTTCTTTAAATCCTGTGTAATTACTAGTCTACTTAGTTTTATATTTATATGCAACGAAATCTGAAAATCCTAGAGTCTCATCCGTCTTTTCAGTTTTACCATAAAATTAATGGCAACGTAATCGTCACCCAAACTGCCTTACGAATTATTTTATTTAGCTTTTATTTTACGGATTTTCCTTTTTACGATGTAAGACGTCAGACTATTTTGTCATGATTCGCAATGCCCCTTAAACTTTTTCACCCTCACATATTTCACAGTAAAACAAACTTCTTTAAAGTGTACAGATATTCCATCTCACCGAACTAAAAATTACACGTCTTCCATTAATTTTATCAAAGCTATAATTCTGTTCATTTACGCTTTAGAAAGAAGCACTCACTGCACATCACTGGTTTAACAAAAAGAAAAAAAAATCTCGAGGCACATCTTTCGCCCCCTTCAAAACAAGCAAATGAAATGAAAAACAATCTTTTACCGCGCGGTATTACGGTTCTGGAACGGTTTTTGGCGAATATTGTGGCAATTTCCCCCCCTCGAGGCGAATAGGAACACCATTAAAATCGCCGCTAGCCGTGAGCCGATGCTAAAGAATGGCAAACCCCGCGGGTGGAAGAGGACCACAATAGGCACCTCTTCGGGACGCATTCCTGGGATGAAAAGAGGAGACAGTCTGGCGCCATATTTTGACAGTGGCCGACAATGACAGTTTACGCCCTGAAACGAGTTCGCTAATGAGTCAGCGGGCAATGAAGATGTAATAATCGGCATCGTTTTTTGCGCACGGCTAGACGCTCAGCCTATCCGGAGCGAGCTATAGAGAGGAGACTAGAAAGAATTCCGCCAGGGATCAAGTTTTTAAAAGAAGCCGACGAGGGCTTGAAAACCAGAGTTTTTTGTGCGGAGAGTTTTTCCTTAGAGAGCTTAGGGGTGATACCTGATCTCCTAGCTCCACGCACTTTTAAGTGACTTGTTTTTTTGTGAGGCTCTGCCCTCTACGTGAGAAGACCCTTTTTCACCGAGAAAGGTCGGGGGAACCGATCGGAACTTGATCTCCCCAATTGTGATATTTCAGAGAAGCTGCTAGTTTCCAGTGGACGAGTGCGGGCCCTTTTTTTCTGTGACCTGACCAGCGGTTCGTCACCTCGTTTTAGCGACAGTGTGCTCCATCCTTGAGAGACAATCCACGTTTTCTACTCCAACTTCTATGGACTGTTTGTATATATATATTATTCGAGATCGCGGCCTAACCGTCTTTATTAAATAAAACTGAAATCCTCATTATCTTAAAAGTTTCTATTTTAGTAAGCTGTCTACCTTACACGTAACCTGTGACGCTACCTAAGTGTTTGCTTTTGACACAAATCGCAGGAATACGTTACAGCTATACTAATAATAGAAGAATGGTGGCAGCAACGGATGAATCCAGCTTTAGAGAGTGATTTTACAAGACTGTGAGTGTGTGCGCGTACGATAGTTTGAACTTTCAAGAGTGCATAAAAACTGTGACTAGTGTGGAGCCATTCCTACTGAGCCAAGAAAGCCAACATCCCCGATTAGAGAAGCAAGCTTCGAGGACAGGTACTTGTTTTTTCATTCTCTAGAGGCAAATGTGTATTTGAAGTGTTTTTTTTAATTATTAACTCTTAAGTTAATTACCCGTCGAGAAAGTCGACAGAATATTTGTGTTTTTTAAATATTAACTGTTAAGTTAATTACCCGTCGAGAAAGTCGACAGAATATTTGTGTGTTTTAATATTAACTCTTAAGTTAATTACCCGTCGAGAAAGTCGACAGAATATTTGTGTTTTTTATAATTAACTCCTTAGTTAAGATAACTCGAGAAATTCGAGAAACGTTTGAGCATCAGCTAGTTAAGTATATTTTATTTTGAGTCCGAAAAATTCGAGACTTGTGGTTTTGTGATCTGGTTTATGAACAAGTCGCGAAGTGTTACAAAATTTAGTAAAGTGTATCTATTGAAAACATAGAATTTTTTGCAAGTGTATGTATGTTATTGTGGGGAAATGTATTAGATGAATTTTTTTCTGAGTAGAATTGTATAACATGTTATTGAACCGAGATTGCATATTGTGTTTTGAGTATTAAGTGTATTTGTGCTAGAAATTAAGAAAAGTGCATTTTTATTATTCTTTATTAACGTATCGTATTAGAGTGTATTATTTTGGAGAATTGGTTTTGGACTAGTGTAATTGGGTTATATTGAGATAGGAAAAATGGCATTTTTAATGACTTATAAGAAGGAAGATCTCCAGGTTCTTTCAGATGATCTAGGGATTGATTTCGAGGATCACGATAGGAAATGTGACCTATACGACAGAATTTTGGCCAGTGCAAGGTATGATGAAGAGAGTGTTAGGGCTCAAATAAAAATCATTAAAGAAGAGCGCGAAAAAACCGAGTTTAGACACTTAGAATTAGAACGCGAAGCTAGACAAAGAGAATTTGAACTGGAAAGGTTGCGGTTGACTCATGCAGCCGAAACCGCCAGCGTAGCTTCGTCCCAGAATGAGAGCGCTAGGCCCGTACGAAATTTCAAAACCCTAATGCAGAAATATGATCCGGATAAGTCGGACATTTCGCTCTTCCTAACTCTTTTCGAACGTCAGGCCCGCAAGGCTCAGGTTGAAGACGGGGAACGAATGATGCATTTGCTTTCATTATTACCCACGGAGATCGCTGAAATAATTATTCGCGAACCCGTTGAGGTAGCAGATGATTACGATCAGGTAAAGAAATTACTTCTGAGCCGTTTTAAGTTAAGTCCGGAGACTTTTAGAGTTAAACTAAATCAACACCAGAGGCGGCCAGGTGCCCTATGGAAAGATTTAATTTTCGAGCTGAGAAATTATTTAGAGGGATGGCTTGAAGGGGTAAGTGTAAAAGATTTTGAAGCCCTTAAGAATCTCATGGTTGCAGACCAGATTAAAAAACGCGTCCCGGCGGAAATCCGAGAACATTTTTTGGATGAATGGGGAGCTATAGTGGACCCTCACATCTTAGTGAAAAAATTGGACGAATATGAAGCGACAAGGCGCACTATCAGAAAACCCCTTAATTTAAAACCACCAGAGAAAAAGGCGGCGGAGAAACCCAAAATCGCCGAGGAGATAAATGAGGATAAAAAGGGAGACTGGGAAAGGTCTAACTCTTTTAACGGGAGGAGCCAAGGATCAGGTGGGAATAACTGGCGCACACGCGAGTTCGAAAAACGTAAGCCCCCGGCTTGTTATCAGTGTGGGTCGACCGATCATCTGAGACCTCAGTGCCCCGAATTACACAGGCACACTGCCGAGCGTGTAAACAGTGTAGCTACTGCGGAGATCTTTGAACCAGTGTTCAAGCCATACTTAAGTAAGGCAAAAATAAACGGTATCGAGACCACCATTCTCAGGGACAGTGGTTCGAGTTTTGATCTAGCCCCTATTAAATTAATAAACGCCTCAGATTTTACCGGAGAAAGGGTATGGGTCCGCACAGCCTTAGAAAATGAATTGCGGAGTTTACCGGTCGCTAGAGTGCGAATAGAAAGTGAGAAATATGGGGATCTGCTCACGAAAGCAGCCGTGGTAGGAAAGTCAGTAGGAATGAACCATTACTTAATGGGAAATTACACCCAGGAACTCGTAGAGAGGCTCAAAAGCGAACCCCAGTCCGTGAACGGCATCGTTACGCGAAACCGGTCGCTAGCCATAGTAAGTCGAGGAGAAAAACTAGAAAATTCAATTCCTGCCGTAGGAGTTGAAACCGAAACTGATCAGAGTGAAGAGGGAACGGTCCAGGTCGAGAGCGAATTAGTACTGCCCCCGGGAGAAGGGAGCGCAGAAATGGATTTAGCGGGTGTAAGCTCAGAAATTTTCCGAAAAGAGCAAGAGAGGTGTAAAGAACTAAAGCCCCTCTGGAATAGGGTTAAAAATAAAACCACAACCGAATATTTGGTTGAAAAAGGGTTGTTGTTCAGAAGATCCACGGATCACAGAGGCAAAGAACGGAGGCAGTTAGTCATTCCTAAATGTCTTCGAGCCAGAATCTTAATTTTGACTCACGAGGGATTACGGGGACATATGGGGGTCCTCAGAACGAAAAAGGAGCTATTGCGTTATTATTATTGGCCCCAGTGCACCAAAGACGCGGAGATGTTCGTAAAATCTTGCGACCCGTGTCAGCGAATAGAGAAAAATAATGCCGGTAACAACCATAGGCTTATGAGGTGGTCTCTAGCTATGCAACCATTTAATTATAAGATTGTTCATAGGCCAGGGTCACAAAATAAACACGCAGACTGTCTCAGTAGAGCAGACTGATTTAAAAATAAATTGAATTGAAACATTTTTCAATTTTTTTTCGTATTGTAATTGGAATTAATTGTATTGTTTTTAAATTAAGAAATTGTGATAAGATAAAGTTTTCTTTTTAGTTGAACCTCTAAACCTAAGATAGTGTTGTAAATATGAATGTTTTTTTTGTGTTTCTGTAAATATAAATGACATTTAATGTTTTAATTGAGGTATTGTGTTAGTGTAAAATTTTTTTTTATTGTAAATTAAGTGTAACATGAATAGTAAACTTAACCTAGAAGTTGATGCATAAATTAAAATTGTTAGGAATGCCTCTGGAGATGGAATACAAGTAAGATACCTGTACCTAACCCTTGATTTTCAGATTTTGCAGAACCGCAAAATCTCTTCAAAGGGGGGAGGGGCTGTGGCAATTTCCCCCCCTCGAGGCGAATAGGAACACCATTAAAATCGCCGCTAGCCGTGAGCCGATGCTAAAGAATGGCAAACCCCGCGGGTGGAAGAGGACCACAATAGGCACCTCTTCGGGACGCATTCCTGGGATGAAAA
The DNA here is from genome assembly GCA_907164885.2 of Dolomedes plantarius. Classification (NCBI taxonomy): domain Eukaryota; kingdom Metazoa; phylum Arthropoda; class Arachnida; order Araneae; family Dolomedidae; genus Dolomedes; species Dolomedes plantarius. Next base: position 33,926,388 of record OU015499.1, on the reverse strand, counting down.
GAGGAGACAGTCTGGCGCCATATTTTGACAGTGGCCGACAATGACAGTTTACGCCCTGAAACGAGTTCGCTAATGAGTCAGCGGGCAATGAAGATGTAATAATCGGCATCGTTTTTTGCGCACGGCTAGACGCTCAGCCTATCCGGAGCGAGCTATAGAGAGGAGACTAGAAAGAATTCCGCCAGGGATCAAGTTTTTAAAAGAAGCCGACGAGGGCTTGAAAACCAGAGTTTTTTGTGCGGAGAGTTTTTCCTTAGAGAGCTTAGGGGTGATACCTGATCTCCTAGCTCCACGCACTTTTAAGTGACTTGTTTTTTTGTGAGGCTCTGCCCTCTACGTGAGAAGACCCTTTTTCACCGAGAAAGGTCGGGGGAACCGATCGGAACTTGATCTCCCCAATTGTGATATTTCAGAGAAGCTGCTAGTTTCCAGTGGACGAGTGCGGGCCCTTTTTTTCTGTGACCTGACCAGCGGTTCGTCACCTCGTTTTAGCGACAGTGTGCTCCATCCTTGAGAGACAATCCACGTTTTCTACTCCAACTTCTATGGACTGTTTGTATATATATATTATTCGAGATCGCGGCCTAACCGTCTTTATTAAATAAAACTGAAATCCTCATTATCTTAAAAGTTTCTATTTTAGTAAGCTGTCTACCTTACACGTAACCTGTGACGCTACCTAAGTGTTTGCTTTTGACACAAATCGCAGGAATACGTTACAATATAATAAACAAGAGTACTTCGTATTACATTTCGGGAATCAAAGCGAGGCCGACTAATGCAGCCATTAGGGAAGCAAAGAACACGTTTTCGGTCGCCAACCGCAGATATTTCAACAATAGTAATCTCGAAAACTACCTGCACACATCTCCCCCCCCCCCCCCCAACTAGCCGATCTTTGCGAAGAAAGAAAAGAAATGATGAAAACTATAATCGTAATCGAAATCGTCAATCCTTCTTTCAATCTGGTAATAAAGAAATGCGTATAGAATGGCATGTGTGAGCTGGAATGGGGAAGGATAAAAAAAGAAAAAAGAAAAAACGAAAATGAAGATCATTACAGGAACAATTTTCGCTTTATTTTATTTTTTAATTTTTTGGCGAATGGCAAAGTGGTATTTATATAGAAAACCAATCATCAGAATTCCGCCATCCTCCTTCGGAACCGAATGTTATGACTCTCCTTTCGAAAAGGGAAAGAAAAAAATGTGATCTCTAATGGCTTCCGAGCAAACTTAATCGCAGACGATTTTCTTCTGTAACGGAGAAAGAAAGAATTTCGAGCTTTTCTATTTCTGATGATTGAACTGGAAATAGAAAATATTGCTTGTACCACGATTCGAATTGGTGGTAATAAAACATTCGATATTTATTTTTATTTATTTTTTAATCTTAAGTACAGACATATTTTCCGACTTGCGTGGTTATAACAATAAACAGCCTTTTTAAATGCTGATTCCGAAATTCAAAATATTCTTTTAACAGGTTGAAAAAGTCCCAAAACAGCCCGTTAATCATTTTCCTGGCTTAATACATAATATAGAGCTTTCGGAATGAAATAACACAAGGAGCGGGGTGTGTTCCTGCGATGATTGCACTGCCAGATGCAGTATTTTTATGCTGCACTGGGAATCTATGATGGACAGTGCAGCATAAAAATGCAGTAACATGCAGTGGTTTGAGTCTGTTTGTCCAGGAATGGAATTTTTCCGAGGTCTATCATCTTTAAAAGAATACAGCTAAAATTTCTTGGAGGTTGTCTCTTTGAAACAGTGTACGAGCATGCACACAGTTGTGTGTCGCAATTGTGTGAATGAGTACAGCATTCGTTTGTTTTATCTTCATTGAACTCTGTCCGGGATTTTCAATTTTGAGTATAAATTCCGAAAGTATTTTCCCTAACACGAACTTAAAATTGGTTTCATGAAAAAAAAGAGGTTTTTTTCCGTTTAAAGCAGTGGTTCCCAACCGGTGGTCCGTGAGAGCCTCGGGAGTGGTCCGGCACCCCATATAAAAAAAGGTGCCAAATGAATGGGGATTTTGAAAGCAATGTTCATCGAACTAGATGGGCCGAATACATCCGATGGATATCAGGTGTTGAATTTAAATTTCTTAAAAGTTTAACATAATTATTTTATTATTAGAATATGATACGTTAGAATGAACGTTAATCTTGTATCCCTTTTGCCTGAGAGATATTCTATACCCCAGTAAGGTTCCTCCCTCAAGTCGGTGTGTGTGTGGGGGGGGGGGGGCGCCCATGGTTCAAATTCTTGCTTAGTGGTCCGCAGACTTCTACGGGTTGGAAACCACTGGTTTAAAGTCATGCAAAACTTTAAAGATAAAATCTGCATAAATCCCGAAGACAAAATCAATTTGACAAAACTAATAGTGCTGTCTAAAGATATAGACCCTTGTTTTTTAATAAATTTTCTTATACTTTCTGGGACTGAATGTGTGGTCCTCTGAGTCAGGTTTCCCGTGTACTACCACTTTTTCCCCCTGAAGTGATTTATTCTTGAATGCCCTGGTGTCATGTAAAAGATTCATTGATGTGCAACGTACCTCTTTGTTATACTTAAAAGTTTGATACACCGTACTCCATATTCTCAAAATTGAAGGGTGTGCTGTCAAAAGGAGGTAGCTCCATCCTTGGGGGAGTTCGGAGTTAACGTACTCCGAACTCCCCCAAGGTTGACTCCCCCAAGGTTGGTGATGATTGGTATTATCTTGTGGTTAAAAATAAAGCTCTTTAATTTGATGCAAGAAAGAAGTAGCTCCAATCGTTAGTTCTCGTGTTACTCAAGAGATGCGTCTGCCTGAATCGTTAGTTACCTCCTTGTTTTCCTCAAACGACTGACGCGGTTTGTTTACAGGAAGGTTACACAACACTTATCAGCAGTCGAGTTTTTGGTTCTAATAAACATAATACTGTGTATTGTTTAACTGCAAAATATAAAGATGTAATGGAACTAGCCCGCAAATACGTAGCACAAAATGATACGTGGTTTTACGAAGGACTACAACCAGGCAACGGCCCAGATGAACCAGGCGTTATGGGGGAATGGGACGATTGAAAAATGTAATTTTCTGTTTGTAAAGCTAATATGTATGCTGTATTTCAGTTGAAGTTTTCCTTAAATAAAATATTATGATAGTAGATTGTATTTTTTGCGAAATATTTTTACTAGAAGTAGATGGAACATCCATTTGGTGGCAAGAAAGAGGTAGCTCCCGCAATCACACCTGTATCACGTCATCTAGAAGATATATTTTTGAGTAAAAATACTGTCCCAATATGTAAGAACAATTAAGGCAATTTATCAAAAAGAATATTTTCACACAACTTAGAATTTTAAATTTTCAAATGTTTTTTAAGGTTTTTCCGAAACTTCAAAAATTGGAATTACCTCCTTTTCGCACCAAACCCTGCAATTATAAACAGACCTTAACTTCAAATTTGCAGTCCTTTCACATCAGGGTTATTAACGTGCAGATGGATGTTTTTTTTATACAGTTCCATTCTCTTTACAAATTACTCCATCTGAGTTTGAAAAATAGAACTCACATTCCCATTTTCTGTGGTTTCTCAGGGAAAAAAAATATCCTCTTATTTTATTCTCATCAGACTGTTTTATATGCTTTTTGACCCGTTTCATTTGCTGCTCTTTCATATTTTGAGTTGGGTTGGAACACTTTTCTGGAACATCGACCGTTTACCAGCGACGATTAATCGCCTCGGCACCATTTCAGTACTTGCTCGCATAAAAATGCGCTATTTGTATGGTGTTCTTTATCGACTCTTTCGAGGTCTGCGATTGAAGAACAAATAACCCTTTTCCAACAACTAATCGCATCTATACACTGCCCCTAATGGGTGCAATTATTTGCCCACGTCCATTTCCTGGTTTGTCTTCCAACAGAATCTATTTTCTGACTTAAATTGTGCGATTGCAACATCCACGGTTGTAAATGCGCGACAAATGCACGTTTGTTCAACTTTCGGCGCTTTATGGAGAAAGTCAAAGATTATAGAGTCAACGCAGTGGAAGGGGCTGAAAGTCCATAAAGCGTTCCAATCGAAAGCTCTGTTCCTTTTTCTTACAAAAGTTATTGTGACATGCCAAAAACTATTAAAGGAAATTTTTATATTACCAGACGAAGACAGATGTTCAATATACAACTACAGGGATGTGGTTTATCATTAGAGAGATTATAGAAACGAAATATTCAAGGTAACACTTATGGTATTTTAATGATGTTATAGAAATGAAATATTCAAGGTAACACTTATGATAACACTTAAGGAACCTCAAAAGATTATAGAATGAATGCAGTGGTAACTCTTACTCAAGGTAACTTTATTGGTAACAACGAAGGAACCTCAAAAGATTATAGAATGAACGCAGTGGTAACTCTTACCAAAGGTAACTTTATTGGTAACATTGAAGGAACATCAAAAGATTATAGAATGAACGTAGTGGTAACTCTTACTCAAGGTAACTTTATTAATAACATAGAAGGAACCTCAAAAGAATATAGAATGAACGCAGTGGCAACTCTTATTCAAGGTAACTTTATTGGTGACATTGAAGAAACCTGAAAAGATTATAGAATGAACGCTGTGGTAACTCTTACTTAAGGTAACTTTATTGGTGACATTGAAGAAACCTGAAAAGATTATAGAATGAACGCTGTGGTAACTCTTACTTAAGGTAACTTTATTGGTGACATTGAAGAAACCTGAAAAGATTATAGAATGAACGCAGTGGTAACTCTTATTCAAGGTAACTTTATTGGTGACATTGAAGAAACCTCAAAAGAATATAGAATGAACGCAGTGGTAACTCTTATTCAAGGTAACTTTATTGGTGACATTGAAGAAACCTCAAAAGAATATAGAATGAACGCAGTGGTAACTCTTACTCAAGGTAACTTTATTGGTGATATTGAAGAAACCTGAAAAGATTATAGAATGAACGCAGTGGTAATTCTTACTCAAGGTAACTTTATTAGTGACATTGAAGAAACCTGAAAAGATTATATAATGAACGCAGAGGTAACTGTTACTGAGGGTAACTTTATTGGTAACATTGAAGGAACCGGAAAAGATTATAGAATGAACGCAGTGGTAACTCTTACTAAACGTAACTTTATTGGTGACATTGAAGGAACCTCAAAAGATTATAGAATGAATGCAATGGTAACTGTTACTCAAGGTAACTCTATTGGCAACATTGAAGGATCGTCAAAAGATTATAGATTGAACGCAAAAAAATGTATAATGATAGCATTGGTAACTCTTACTCAAGGTAACACTTGTAAAACACTCAAGCGAGCTCCGAAGATTATAGTGTGAATTACAGAATAATTATAGAATGAATGAAAAGGATAATAGAATGAACTCAAAGGACAATTAATGACAGCAGTGGAAACACTTACTCAAGTTAACACTTATGGTAACACTCAAGGAACATCAAATAGTTAAAAAATGGGCGTTAAAGATTTCAGAATTGAGCTCAAAAGAATATAGAATGACAGCAGTGGTAACATTTACTCAAATTAGCAATTATGGTAACACTCAAGGTACCTCGAAAGATAATATAGGATGATTCGCTCGAGAGAGGCCCCGAATATTCTGTAATAACTCTTGCTAGGATGAAGCAATCTGAACCAAAAAATACGCTTCATAACTTGACGTATGTGTAATCGATTGCCTTACCTGTGATGCTGGAAGTGATCTCCGTTCACCCGCATATAGGCCGCTGAAAATCACTCTGACACTCACGAAACACAGCTCTATGATAAAAAAAAAGTTGGTGTGTGATGTGCGATGTTTCGGTTGCGCATCATAGGCCCCATTTTCTTTGACACCACCGTGAACACCGATGTGTACCTGAACATTTTGTAACAGTTTGGGAATGAACTGGATGATCGTGCATTAACGGAAGGTTACCTCCAGCAAGATGGAGCAACGTGTCACACATCGGCAAGGAGTATGGTGGAAATTGGTTCCATATTAGGCTACAGGGTAATTTCAAGGGGACTTTTGGCCACCACGGTCGCCGGATCTGACACCTCCAGACTGCTTCCTTTGTAGAAGTCTATCGAACAAGCTCCGTGTAAGATTTGAAGGAAAACATCGAACATGAAATTACTGTAACTCCCCTCGATATCCTTGCCAATACGTTCAGGATAGTGATTGCAATACCGGAGCAAAAATACAATACCGGTGTTCGGTATTTTTTCAAACGTTATACCGGGATACCAGTATTAATACCGGTATCAGGAATTTTTCAAAAAAGATACAAAAGCACAGTTGTTTCTTTGCCATATTAAATAGTTTTTGCAAAAAAGGCATAAACTTTAAAAATATTAACAACTTTGTTATATACAAATATAAATAAAGGAACAAATGTTATAATCAAATATTATTATTTAAATAGCTGTAAAACAGTAATTTATAATATTAAAAACAAAAATATAAATAAAAAATAAATCACTATAGTATTACAATACAAGGAAGTAATAAAACATTTAGTATTACTATTGAGAAGAGTAAATATCACATAAAAATTTTGTTATGCAATCTGTTATATAGTATCTATTATTAAAGAAAAAACAACTAATTTATTAGCTGCGTATTTTTGAAATGTGATTGTGAAAAACATAATGCATCTATTAAACTGTCATTAAATATATTTTTGAGCACAAATTACCTGCGGTTAAAAATACACTTTCTGCATCTACGCTGGTTGGTGGTACTGTTAATAATGAGTGATATACTTACTCTAAATATATCTCTCGTCTGACGGTTTTGAATAAATCTATTTTTTGTATTACTTTTGTATCATTGTTTGTAACAATTTTTTTTCATTTATAGCTAATGCCGGTATTGAAATCACTAATTGAAACGTAACGAAAATGAGACAGAAAAAGATTTATGTTAGTACTGCCACATCGATGAAAAAAAAAATTCTTACTTCAAGTAACAGTAGATGGCCAATAATTTAAGTCAAAACTTTTGATAAAAAAAAATTATTATTTATTGTAATACCGAAATACCGGTATTTATCCTTAGCAAATACCGGTTTCACGAAATTGCAAAATAGCACGAAATACTGGTATTCGATATACCGGTATAGCGGTATTGCAATCAGTCGTTTAGGAATATAGACCGTCGCGTCGAAATGTGTCTGGAAGAAAACGGAGATCACTTCAAGCATCGCATACAATGCAATCGATTACACATACCTCAATGTAAATAGCGTATTTCTTTCGTTCAGATTGCTTCATTCTAGGGAGAGTTAATACGGAATCTCTTTCGAGGGAATCACCCTATATATGTATAGATTGAACGCAAAAGATGACAGAATCGATGAAGTGGTGGGAAGAGGCTGATTTACGGAGTCCTAAAAGTTTTTGCATTCTAACTATAAGTTCTTTATTATTATTATTATTATTATAAGTGTAGTAACCAGTCAATAATGATCGACAGATATTTTAATACTAAGAGAAGAGGATATTAGCTCAGCATACAAAGAAATGGTTCAACATAACAGAACTAAATAAGGTTAGAGGTAAATAACATTTAAAGCAACACGTATGATTTCACTGAAGGAGGCTTTGGAGAACAAATAAATTATTGTAAATAACAGATTCTTAAAGAAGGACTAACTAGAGTAGCCTTGTTCTGTATACACTTCGGTCTAACGGTGGGTTGTATCAGTTTTTTTGTTTTTTTTCTACTGGTTGTCAGTCATGCTCATGACTGCATATTTATCAAAAGCTTTTAATTGCAACTGTTAGTAAATAACAGTGATTCTCTGTCTATGCGATCCAGTTTAAAGGTTTCGTTTCAGAATTTTCAAGGTTTCTTTTCTTCGAAAATAAAATCTTAAGAAATCACTATATTCAGTTATAGAGTTTCTATGCTCACTTCTACTCAGACTTGGGTGTATATAATTTGAAGTGGCACTCTATTTGAATTATATACAAACACAGTTTATACATGAAACAATGTTTATTGAATTCGTTGCACATATAATTGGCTTTTACAGCAATAAGCATGCGTACTACTTGTACGGAATGTATAAACACAGCTTTCAAGAACAATATATTTTTATACTCACGAACAGTAAGTCAAACCAGCAGTACTGCCACGTAAACTTCTGGCCCGCTAAGCACTAGCGCAGGATAACACCTTTTCAACCTTAACAACCTCCCCTTCTTATTAATGACGCTGCGTGGTATTTATACTAAGCGCGTATGCCGAAATTAGCATATCTAAAGCAGCTTCTTTAATTCACTCAAAAGTTCGATTCTTGTGAATCGAATCTTGTTCACAAGATTACACAGTTAACACAAATAGTTCATTCAGTTATGATAAACAGATTGTTCGCTAGTCAAAAAGAATCTTTTTATAAAAAGAGCGCAGAGTTATTTTAGTTAAAATTTTTCTAATTAACATCATGCATTTTTGACTGTCAAGGTGCACTTCAGAGGCTCTTCAAGGAATACTCAGACTCCGTTTGTTGTAAATTCGCTCATTACTCAATTGCAAATGTCAATTTTTCCAATTTAATCTAGTGCATGACTAACGTTTGAATTTTATAATCATACAGTAAATGTAATTCTAAAACATTGTTCAACAGTGTGAGACGAATAGAGTTTGAGATATTCGATTTTTAAAATTGAAAAGAAATAATTTCCGGATGGGTAGAATTAATAAAAACTGTTTTCAACTAGAATGACTTGAGATAACCTTTTTTCCAATCGGAATTATTTTATATTTCATGTCAAAAGTTTCAGTGATTCAAGGAAGTTTTTGTCAATTGTTTACATTTTGGGGGAAGCAGTAATTTTAACTCTAATCTTTTTCTTTTCTGACGCACGGATAATCGGGGTAATCAGCAATCCATGTGATAAGATTGTTGATTATTCTGAAAAATTATTCAACACTATGTGGCACGAATGCAATCGGAGATTTCTAATTTTCAAAATTAAAAAAATCGTTTTCAAATCGATGGAATTAATTCTTTCAAGCGAAGTGAATTTGAGAAAAACTATTTTCAAAGCGGAATGATTTCAAATTCTTTGGCAAAAGTTTCAGTGATTCAAGAAAGTTTTTGTCAATTGTTTACATTTTGGGGGGAGCAGTAATTTTAACACAAATCTTTTTCTTTGGTAACGCTCGGATAATCGGGGAAATCGGCAATCCATGTGATAATATTGTTGATTATTTTGTAAAAACTATTCAACACTATGTGGCACGAATGCAGTCAGGAATATTCGATTTTCAAAATTTAAAAAAAAATCGTTTTCAAATCGATGCGATTAATTCAAAGTGCTTTCAAGCGAAGTGATTTTGAGATAAACTATAATCAAAGCGTAATGATTTCAAATTTTATGGCAAAAGTTTCAGCGATTGAAGAAAATTTCTGTCAATTGTTTACATTTTGGGGGGAGCAGTAATTTTAACTCTAATCTTTTTCTTTGGTGATGCTCGGATAATCGGGATAATCAGCAATCCATGTGATAAGATTGCTGATTATTCTGCAAAAATTATTCAACACTATGTGGCACGAATGCAATCAGAGATATTCGATTTTCAAAATTTATAAAAAAAATCATTTTCAAATCGATGGGAATAATTCAAACTGCTTTCAATCGGGCTGATTTTGAGATAAACTATTTATAAGAAACCGGAATGATTTTTAAATTTTGTGACAAAAGTTTTAAGTGAGTTTTTGTTGTTTGTGCATAATTTTTAGGGACTATAATTTTATATATAATTCTATTCTTTTGTGACACAGGGATAATCCATTCTTGGATTATCCAAAGTTCATTGCAACGCCTCGCAGAAAGATTGTCGATTATTATTCTTCGATTATTCTTTAAGAATAAGAATCTCAAATAATTTTGCTGTCTGTTAAATTTATTTGTTAGAGTGGCCTTGTATTTGTTGTGAAAATATGCGAAGCTGATTTTTAAATGCAATTTACTTTTACTGCTTCATTCATTTCAATTCACTTCCGTCAAGTCCAGCTGTCGTATGTCTGTTTACACTGGTCGGTGTTTGTGCCGTCGCGGTAGAAAAACTTTAAGCAAACCTGTCAACTGGTAATTTTGAATGATGGATAGAGTCTCGCATTTTTCAAACTCTAATTAAAACATAAAATCTAATTACAAACCAGCATAAAATAAGATTGAGCTCTGATGATGGGCATTTTAACGGATGATTGATGAGCAGAATTAAGTTATTGAAATTTAATTTTACGGAGATTTTGACGCGAAATTTTTTTATAAAAATCTGTAAATTTCATTTCATAAAATAAACACCTGCGTGTTGCAGACTTAATGCCTGTTTTTTTCAGTGCGATATCAGTACGTGGTGAACATAGCTTTTCTTAAGGCTGCTGTGTACTAACCCTACTGGATTCGCTCACCTCAATTTTAACTTACGAAAAAAATGTGTCCAAAGATTGCCGACTTGGATTGAAAGTTTTAAAAAATATTGTAATCCGTAATAGAGAAAGAAATTTTACACTTGAGGCATTTTTCGTTTTTTTTTTCAAATGCAAATAATATTTTAAAATTTAAATTATTCAGGAAAAAAATCTGGCATAGTGTATATTAAACTGTCATAAATTCCTTTGGGGGACGAAATTTATAAAATGGATCCTGTTGAAAGGTGTATAAAAGTTCAGGCTATCTGAAAGTACCATTTTTATTATTATTACCAGCATTTATGTAGCTGTCAATATTAGACACATTTTCTCCATATGTTAACATTGAGGTGTGCGAATGCAATAAGGTTAGTACACAGCAGGCTGAACAACAGGAGTTTTAATAGAATTATGTTTACAAAGAAGTAAATTCCCTTCAGAAAAATTATCGATAACATAACTAATAAAAAAAATGTAGTTTTTATATGGTAGTACGAGCTTTTGAGTAATAATCGTTCTTTAGCTATCCAAAATTTTAAAAAATTAGGTTGTTTTATGTGAAATCGTCTGGTCATCGAACAGGAGTAGTTACGAATGACGTCTAATATCAGAGAAATGCTGATGTAATCGCTAATAAAAAACCGAGAACAAAACAAGCTTAACAGTATTTAATTTTTTAAACGTGCATTTCCATTTCAACACAACCTCTATCAGTTCATGATGAATCTAATTACAACTTAATTATGGATCGTTGATGTGGATTAAGCCTTCCCTGAAAAGGAGTGACACATTTTTTTGCTGAAATATAATAAGCAAACACTTTAAATTATGCAATACAAAATTGGTTTTTGTGAATTGTAATGAAAATATAGATTTTTTTTGGTCAAAATTGCCAATTTTAGAGATAACATCATATATTCGCTTTTAATAAAATCATTCAATACTAGATTTCAAACCAGTCATCTTTCCTTTTAAAAAGGGAAAGAAAATATTTTGGATGACCTTAATGATGGACATTTCATCTAAAGCAAGATAAGTTGTTTTTCATATTTAAGTATGAAGTTTTCCTTTTCCTCAACACATTAAGTTGTTTTTCGATGTGCAGTTGTATCGCTGTTAAACGAAGATCCATTGTTCTCCGTAAAAGCTCGGCTTAAAAGAAAATTCGTAAGTGGGTATTAACCTAATTTGTTGAAACTTAATCTAATAAAAGGACTGTTAAACTAAACTATATTTATAATAGAATGAAATATTCTGAAGTAGTTCGAATAAATTCATTTTCTGTTAGTGAAAATGGTTTTGTAACTAAATGGGGGAAACTGATAAAAAAAGAAAAACTGTTTGCACACGACATTTTATCTTTTTCAAATACATTAAATATTTTCCTTAAGTTTGCTGTGTGCTAACCCTATTGGATTCGCTCACCTCAGTGTTAACCTGTGGAGGAAATGTGTCTACTATTGATAGCTACATAAAAGCTGATAATCCAATAAAAATTGTATTTTCAGATAGCCTGAACTTTTCTGCACCTTGCAACAGGATTCATTTTATGAATTTCGTCCACCAAAGGAATTTAGGAGCGTTTAAAACAAACTAGACAAGATATTTCCCCGAACAATTTAAATTTTAAAATATTATTTGCATTTTTAAAAAAACGAAAAATATTCCAAGATATAAATTTTTTTTATCTATTACTGAGTACAATTTAAGAAAAAGTCTTTCAATCCAAGTCGGCAATCCTTGGACACATTTTCTCCATAGGTTAACACTGAGGTGAGCGAATCCAATAGGGTTAGCACACACCAGCCTTAAGGTTACTGGGTAGAGACTATATGGCAATCACTCAGTTCAGTGTTAACTAATGGAGAACATTTTTCCAATGATTGTCGAATTGGATTTAAAGATTTTTTTTTAAATTCCAACTGTCATTCAAAGTCAAGCTTCTACAGAAAATTTCCTTGCACAGAAACCTTCGCTGAGAGAAGGTTCTGTAGAAACAGGTGTGAAGGTCGTAGTGACCGCGATGTATAAGTATCTCGCAGAGTTGATCATGAATGGAGAAGTGGCTTATACGTATTTACATCTAGTTTAATATGAGCTGTATACAGTAATTATAAAATACAGTGAGTTGTTAAGTAGAACTCTCGTAACATAGATTAGAGAAAACGGGAACATAACACAGTCCAAACTAAGAACTCAAGTCTCCTAGATTCCCCTCCCCTCTCAGTACGTTAACACATCCTCAACACTCAGTCTATTCTCTCCGCATCGTGCTGTCTCATTCATATTTACCCTTCCCTGGAAAATTCTCGTACGTTCTACCACATCACGTGTAGTATTCTTCACGCTTACCGGGAGTCACCTCTTCAATCCTTTGTCGGCAATCCCTTTTTCTGCGGTTAAGTATTCAGTCTTTTCTTGGCCGCGTCAGCTAGGTTCTCCCATTCTTCCCTCGTCTCCCTTCACGCGCTAACGGTCTTTTGCTTAACTATTCTAAATGATGTGTAACTTAGCAATGGTGATTTTAAAAGGTTCATTCAAACCTCGCCACCTGTGTGGGTTCCTTTGTGTTTATTAATGATCTTGTCGATCAAACTTAACTTAGTCACATCTGTCCTTATTAAGAATGTCAGGCGCGTGTCTGACAACAGGCGAGTTAGCGTCACAGGCGCGATAGCATCACATATCGCAATGTAAGCGGTACTACAGAAAGCGTCGGAGGTTACTGTAGACTCCGGAAGTGTCTGAAATGTTCTTCGGAACTTTAATTTTATTCCATTTTTCATGTAAATAGTGTTATTCTATGTGTAAATTTGTTTTCCTATGTTAGTCTGTGCTGTGCTCTCTCTTAGAATAAACTCTATATGTTTAAAGAAGAAGACTTTTAATTGGATTAAAAGATGCATAACTCGCTCACAGATTCATTATTCGGAGATTCAATCGGAGGTCATTCATTTTAGTGAATTTCTTCTAAAGCTTGGCGAGAACTAACTGGTGAAATTAAATTTATTTGTAAACTAATTACAGTGGAACCTCGATGGATCGTTCCCCGAATCATCCTATTCCCGTATGTGTCGTTTATTTCATCCAGTCCAGACGGTAATATTGCATTGTTATGTTCCCAATCCATAGTTTTCACGCATTTATCGTTCAGTAAAGTCGATCCCTTGAAAAACGATAGATCGAGGTTACACTGTACCACCAATTTATACCGAGTGCTATCATTAAAAAAATATTCCAGGTAGTTCTAACGAAACTACCGTGAGTTATTAACGTAGGATTACTTATCGTTGCTTACCTCTTTCTTTTTTTAACGCATTTTGATACTTTTCTGTTTAACTGTTTACTGCTACTGCGTTTGGCGTGCTGCCAAAATTATAACTCGCGACGCAGGACGGACTCTGATTTTTTTACTTTCCGGAAGACCGTTATTGAGAAACGTAATCCTAAGTCAAAAAGTTCGTTATATTGAAACTTTTTGGTGGTATTTGGATTAACTTGCCAGTAAATGTTGTTCAAGGACAATATTCTACAGAAAATTCCAATTTACAAAAGACTTCGTTAAATAGAGGTTCGTTACATGGAGACTCTGTTGTATACCATTTATTACCGTGCCATTTCTGTAAGACTTAACACTGGAATATTTTTAGCCCGAATTCAGTATGTCTTATTCAGTGTTTTATTGGAGTGTTCAGTAGACGTAAAGATTATTCAAGTACGCAGATCTATGGCACAGATTTTCAGCAAGTAAAAGGCTCTGAAACACCACAGCTCAACTGAATAACTGAAATAAAAGTTATGCATCTACATATAACATTATCCCAGGAACTAATCACGACAGCAAAATCGAATTTTTTTTCTTTTGCAGTTCTCTGCCTATAGCTCTTTCGGATACTGTATGTATGGGCTACACTAAACATTTTTATTCAGCTGCTGGGCATTGAAAAGCAAATGCGAGCAAAACAGCCAATCAGATTTGTCGTCCCCTGCAGAATTTAATTGGAGTATTTATTTTAGAGTCATATTTTACTGCCGCTGTGTTGACCCGAACTAGACAAGGAAAACGTAAATAGCTTTAGGGAGCACGTGACGCGGCTTTCCACTGAAGTGAAAAAAGAAATTGTGTTTTTAAACATTGTATCCATTTTATGCCCGTGGAGTGCGAAAGAGAATTTTTAATTGTTTCTCTGCAATGAAGTAGAGTTTGGGAATGTAAATTTAAAAAATGTTTTTCTTTAATTACGCTTTAAGACTGAGTTAAGTGGCCTCTGTTGGCGATAACATCTTACAAGGAGGCAACGAAATCATTCATCACTCGAGACTCTAACCAAATAGAATTTGCATGTAACTTAAAAGTGTTCTAGATGCCGAACAAAAAGTTTTTAAATGAATAAAGTTAATTTGCATGTTTAAGTTCCTTCGATCAACAAATTGTTTTCTTTGAGTTAATTTTGTCCCAATTTAAGAGTCAAACTCACAACTCAGTTTTTTAGCGTATGAGTGCAACGCTCAAATTAAGTACGTTTCGAGCTTTACAGTCGCAATTGATCAAAACTGCAAGTAGAGCTAAAACTAAGAATATTACGTAAAAGGGCTTTGTAGATGTATCTCAAACAGAGTTACTCGATACCCTTTGTAGATTTCAGTATGATATCAGAAATACCTATGAACAACCTATAATTATAAGCACTAAGTTGAGTATACATGTGTATCGTTTACGCATCGTGTATCGTATCAGATCAGATACAAAACGGTGATACGTAGCCACGTTTTCAGCCTGCTGTACCTTTCGCCGATCATTTTCTTTTCTGTCATTAGTTTCACATTGTCGATGAGCCATGTTGTACGGTAAGCTTTCACTCTGGTGTATCATTGTCTATCGTCTTATCATTGATGTTTCGATGAAAGCGTTAGATCGACGTATCAGCGTAAATCAAATTTTGATAATCTGATATGATGCAGGACATCATCCATACTTGCCTGATCACGATAGAAATCTTTATACGAAAATGATTAAATGATACAAGTATAATTGCACTTTCGTGTATTCAAGAAAATAACTTTTTTTATGCGTACAGATTTGATATATGCTCTCTACGTGAAGCTTTATTGTGAAGCACTCTCGTAGTTTTATATTATCTAAGGAGTTTTCGGGTGCTTAGATAATTTTCAAGAAATTGTTCAAGATTCTGACCTTTTGACCTGAGATTTTGTTGGAGAATTATTAGGAGATTTATCAAGAAGACTGACTGGTTATTGAAATAGTGAAAGAATCAGTGTAGAGAAAACCATTTGGGATTTGCTCTCAGGATAAAGATGGATTCATATACGTAGTGTAGTCACTTTTTTTTCTATTTGACTTCACCTGCTACTGCAACTTTCAAAATTCTGAGCTTTTGACCAGAGATTTTGTTGGAGAATTATTAGGAGATTTATCAAGAGGACTGGTTGGGGAAATAGTGAAAGAATCTGTGTAGAGAGAAAACCATTTGGGACTTGTTCTCAGGATAAAGATGAATTCATCTAAGTAGTGTAGTAACCTTTTTTTTTTTATTTGACTTCACCTGCTACTGTAACTTTGATACTGCAGCTTTCGAAATTCTGAGCTTTTGACCTAAGATTTGTTGGAGAATTATTTGAGATTTATCAATAGGACTGGTTATTGAAATAGTGAAATAATCAGTGTAGAAAACTTCTTGGGATTTGTTCTTAGGATAAAGATGGACTTATCTACGTAGTGTAGTCACTTTTTTTTCTATTTGACCTCACCAGCTACTTCAACTTTGATAAGTTAACAGTAACCGTAACGAAGAGTTTGATTTGGTTTAGAGCAATTGTGGATGTTAGCCTAATCAGGGACTCGTGGTCGAAGTTCTTTTATTTAGATTTATTTACTGGGTACCTGAACTGTATTATTCTTTTTTTTTCCCCAATGCGAAGGCACTTGTGAGACATTCGCCTATACCACGCCGCAATTTTACTGCCCATTTTATTGTGGGGGCACCATATAGGCGGACAGCATTACCCCCTATGAAGGGACAACACGAACGGAGGCATATTTCGTGGCGCGACGCCAGGATTCGATTTGAGTACCCTCAGCACCGAAAACCAGCGCGCTATACCACTGGGCCGCCACAAGCCCGAACTGTATTATTCAGATACATAAATTTACGAAATGTTTTGTTATAATTAAATATTTAAAATACACAAATGGAGTTGTGATTTTGAGAAGATAACAATACAAACAGCAAATCCATCTGTATCCCTGCTTGTTTTTATTTTTTGTTGGGTTGTTACCATCAGTGAAGTTAATATGATGCTTGAGTAACTTATCCTTAAAATCTTCAAAACTGAGCTGGAAAATTGGTCCCCACAGCAACTAGTGACGCACTGCGTTGCCATGTAGTAACTGACATTCACCAACAAACGATTAAAGTTTGTAAATATTTGCAAGCGATTAAAGTGTAAACCTAACGAAGTTCGTTTAAATCTACAAAAATATCGAGGAAAGGGGGTTTGTTTCCTTCTTTTCTCCGTTCGTTGGGACGTCAAGGAAAATTAGGATGGGCTGTGGACCAAGAAAGGTACAAAATCAATGCTCTAAATTTAATTAATCCTCAGAGGAAATATTTATGGTTATCTAGGTTAGGGGAGGTATTTTGGAGCAAACCTTATCTAGAAAGTAGGCATTGTTCATTATCTATTATACAGATATCGATATGACTACCAGTCGTTTTAATGAAACACAAGTTTTCCTTTGATGATAGTAGACAAAAAAAAATGCTGTTTTAATTCGATCTTCATTTCATTGAAAATACCGCGATAGCAATCTCCATTAATGATGACTTTATATAGGGTAACGGTGAAGAAAAGTATGATGATGTTTGATGATGGCTTAATAAAGGATGATTTTCGGTTAATTGTGGACGTTACATGTTAAGACATGGGTGATTTAAATCTGACTGTATTGGCTATTGCAGACTGCATCTGTAATACTTTTATGTTCCCCATTATATGATAGTGATGAAATCATTTAGTGCTTTTCTTTCCCTTTTTTTTAAATAGTCAATTAAGGTATATTGACATACATTTGTAATACAAACGAAACAAGATCATTTTTTTGTTTGTGATTTTTTTAATAATATTTTTGTGCTGGAAGCTATTTCTTTTTATTTTATTTGATGTCAGATTACCTGATTAACATCTGTTGTAAGATAAGAACAGGTAATGATTGAAGATATATTTATTGACAATAAAATTGGATAATTTTTCAATAAAACGATGTAAACAGTACTCCAAAGAGGATTTTCTTATTTCAATTCTTCTAAGTGTCGCGTTTATACTGAAATGGTAAAAAATTTATATTGCTTCATGTTTAACAATATAGAATTCAATAGAGAGTCAATATAGAATTTTTATCAATACATTAAACGTTATTTATAAAACTATTATTGCTGTGTATAGATAATGTAGAATGTGTAGAATGTAGATTGTGTTGAATAATGTAGAGTATGTAGAATGTAAATCAACAAATTATATATTATTAATTAATAGGACTATAAATTACTATATATTAATAAATAATTCAGAATATAAACCAATTAAAAATGATGTGAAACATTTATTCCTAAAAGTTATGTAAGCTGTCTCGGTAATCTATATATATAAAACAGTTTCGTAACTGACTGATAGATAGATAACGCACAGACCAAACCGCTGTACCGAAAGGGCTAAAATTTTGCATGGCGATTCTTCTTATAGTGTACGGGTGCACTAAGAAAGATTTTTGAAAAATTCTACTTAGATTTTTTTAAATTAAATTTTTAAGCTGTTTTTGTAACTTCTCTTTAAGTTTGCATTTAAAATTATAATCTGCGGATTATAAAATTTATATCACAAGAAAGATAATAAAAATTCCTTTAAAATGAAATCTTTATCGAATCGTTACCTCTATTTTCTGATTTTTGGTGAATTTTTAAAGAAGAATTTTTAGAACTTAAATTATTAAAAAATGCTGATCACGAGATTTCTTTTCTTTTTGTGTTACCTCAAACTAATTTTGCGTCACGTGCATAACAACGAAATAAATTGGCAAAACAAAATATTAAAATACGGTAAAAGATAAAATTTAAGCACTAGACTAATTGAGATGGAAGTTTTTAAGAATTTAATTCCAATTGGTATGTTTTATGGATATTAAACATACAAATAAATTGCATACATTGACCGTTGTATTAAAATTGAATATTTTCTGCTACATTATTTTGTCTATAAAAATATCCGCTACGATTTTTTATAAATAAATAAATATGTACATATATATATATATATATATATATATATATATATATATATATATATACAGTGGACGCTCGTTAATTCGAACTCGGTTAATTCGAACTTTCGGTTAATTCGAACTAATCCAAAGGCCCCCAAAAACTTGTATTGGAGTTAATGTTAAAAATATCTCGTTAATTCGAACTAAATTTTTATCACTTCGGTTAATTCGAACTAAAAATTTGACAAACAAAAAAAAAAAAATTCTTTTTCCTCGTTTAATGGAGAAAATACACACTGTATTTATTATTTTGTGTGCCAAAATTTCTTTTCTGTGTAAAGAGGCACATGCCTGCATTCCTAGACTATTGCATGTCCGCTAAACGTTAGTAGCTATTGTCCTTCTTATTAGTGCTAAACGGAAAAAGCAATTTTCCTTTATTCGGATCGATTTTCTTAGAATTTCAGAAAAACTAGTCTTTACTATAGATTCTAGGGAGCTGCGTCAGTAATAACTGCAGTGCAGACAAGTTAATGTGGTCTAGTTTTTCTTCCTCATTGTGTGGTGTGAACGTGTAAAAATTCAGGATGTCTACACGTGGAAAGTACAAAACCCTAACTTTGGAGACAAAGGTAGAAATTTTAAAGAAAGTAGAGAATGGCAAATGTAAAACAAAGTTAGCAGCTGACAATGGAATTAAAAATAAATGCCTTGTCAACTAATTTGAAAAACAAGGAGTCAATTTTAGATTCATGGGAAAAATCAAAATTTGCTAGAGGAAGGAAACGCATGGGAAATGCGTCCCAAGAAGTTCTAGAAAGAGCTCTACTGTTATGGCTCCAGGATGTTAGATCTCGAAATTTTCCGATAAATGGACCCCTAGTGCTGACGAAGGCAGATGAATTGGCAAGTCGAATGGGTATTGAAGATTTTAAATGCAGTGAGGGATGGCTTTCTCGATTTAAGTCAAGGCAAAATATTTCTTATCAAACTGTATGTGGCCAAAGCTCTGATATAAACGAAGACGTATGCACTAATTTCGGTAGGAAACTGCCAGGGCTTTTTTCTACTTACCTGCCGAAAGATATTTTTAATGCGGCCATAATGAACTCTGAAAGCATTTATTCAGATGGAACCTTCCTCTGAAAATGAATTGAAATGTTTACTTCAAATCGAGAAGCTGGCTGAACAATGTAGGCATCATAAACAGAACCAAACATCCATTTTACAGTTTTTCCCCAAAGTGTAATTCATATTTTTAATAAAAGTTTACTTTATACTGCATATCTTCTGCTTCATTTTATGATTAAGGTAAGTCTGTATTGCTTTTTAATATGTGTAACTTTAGATAACATAGTATAATATATTTTCTGGGGTTATACATACTAGGAGAGTTTCTTCTTCAGTGATACCCATTTAAAGTTATATATTTTCTCTTAACATCGGATAATTCGAACTTCGGATAATTCGAACTTTTTCTGAGAACCTTCGAGTTCGAATTAACGAGCGTCCACTGTATATATATTTGTGCATTAATTGCATACATTGATCGTTGTATTTAATTTGAATGTACTCCGTAGCGAAGTACGGGTATTGAGCTAGTAAGTTCATAAAACAAAAGGTCCAGAAAAGTGGTAAAAAAATAGACATTGTTTTTAAAATTCCTCTGAAAATATAAATTCAAATAAACATTGTAGAATGTATTCTTGCTGATGTAGCTTTTATCTGACGACGTAGGTTATCTATAAGATAGAATATCTTTGGAGTCATTTGCATTATTATTACAAGTTTTGTGGGACCTATGAACTTAACCGATTTGGCAAGTAAAAAAAAACATCCGATTCAGTCTTCAAATTATTTTTTGACTACAGAAAAATTGAAACAATTGTTTAATAATTCACAAGTTCTTACTTCTGCGGCAGTTAGACTGTCAATGACTCATTTATTTTACTTTTTGGGGGATGAAACAACACCAAATCATTGACTGTTATATCCTCCAGTTCTTGCCTTTACGTTTCAATTGCATTATTGCAACGCTGTACATTAGAGTATGGATTTAACTTAATTGGCCTCTGAAAAAAGTGACGTATTCGATGGCCCCCCAAAATTTTTTTCCATTGACTGGTGTTAATCCTTATTATTTGTGAAATTTATTATGGATGTAACAAGTAGGAGTCCATCAAGTGCTTTGACCTTAAAACTTTAAAAAATTCAAACTGTAACCGATTTTGCTGGTGTATGGCTGAAATAAAGAACAAGGAAGGTGTAATTTCAAACAGCATAGATGCAGTGGAAATAAGGTTTATGAGCGAAAGCCCGAAACAGTGGGCGAAGTGTAAGAGTTCATAACAGGCGCATTTATGGACAGTGATCAGGCTGCAATTTGTGTCGAACTGTGTGTAGAATAGGTTGAATGCATGTTGTCACGTTAATAGAGGACATTTCGAGCACCTGAGACAATAACACTTCGGTGAGAACATGATTCTTTTTCCGCTGAGTGAGAACATCTGCCTGGAAGGCAGATATAGATGGAATATCTTGTAAGGTTTACATAAGATTCGATTCACAATAATCGAACTTTTAAGTGAATAAATTAAAGAAGCCGCTTAAGATATGCTAATTGCGGCATACGTGGTTGGTATAAATACGAAGCAGATAGATTAACGAAAGGAAGGAGCTAGGAAGGGTTAACGAAGTGTTGAGGAAGTGAGAGGAAGTGAAAGGAGGAGTAGAGCTGACGAAACGAAGTATCGAGCTGGAGCTAGGCTTAGAGTCTGGTTTAATAATAGTTAAAATTTGCGAGCAGCCTCTCGAGGCATAGCTAGGTTGCTTCAAACGTAAGCGAGTTCTTGTTAGGCTCAAAGTTTACGAAGCAGCATTGCTGGTCGACTTTCCGAAGTGTTTGTGAGTATCTCAAGTTGTATAGTCATTGCTGAATAGTTTTACCAGAAAATATATTGAATTGTATTTCCCTTGCATAAATATTATATATCTCGTACTAGTAGTGCCCTTACTTTATGTTGAAAATCAAAATTTACAATTGTAAATATTTGAATAAACATTGTTGTTATGTAAGAACTGTGTTTGAATGAAATTATTTAGAGTGTCACTTCAAGATATACATACCCAAAGTTAGGGTAGAAGTGCATATTCTCTATAATCTCTTTCCCAGGTATTTCTAACTGGAAATTCAGAGGGTATTTGTGGTTTATTACATTTCAAGGTAGCCACAATCGTCAAACTATTTCTCCTTAATTCTTGACCATCTTCTATTGAACAGAACCAATTATCACAGGTTATATTACGGTTCGTTTTATAGAGGCATTTAGTTAGTCGAACGAGTGACTGGGTTGGGATTTTTAATTTTTGCTCTGATTAATCAAATTTTTACCTGAACCATAGAGGGCTGGCGTTACGAATCACCCTTACACACTGAAGACAAGATGTTGACTGAAGCATGTGTAGATTCACAGTACCCGAGGTCGAAGGACTGGGGGCCCAGCGTTGATTAAAGAACCCATAGCTGCCTGAGAGGCAGATGTTCCCACCGAAGGGTTAAACAGTATCAAACAACTAAACAACTAAGTACTGTCAGAATGTTAAACAACTTTACTTAAATTCTGTTATGAGGGGTACCAGAGATACCCCTTTGCGTTGTGTAAAATTAGGGAGGTGAACTCCAAAGGAAACTATGCGTTTATAAATAAAAATAACAACATTTATTATACAATATTTTACAAGAAAAGGTCAGGTTTACATATTATATTTAAGATCTTGGTTAGACATATTTTAACAGAATTAGGGCATACTTCATCCGCTTCCTGCGGCAGAACCATTACGGGTCGAGTGAAATAAAGTCTCGTAATCTCTCAAAATTTCTCGTAATCTCTCAAAAGGCATGAGCACTATTTAAAGGGGAAAAAATGACCAACCTGGGGAGTTTTTGATGAAACACCAGAGCATGGCATGGAGTCGTTGAGGCACTTCTACCGGAAGAGGCTTTAGGTATCGGGCTAAAAATCATGGGGCCCTTCATTGGAGGAGGCAGCAGAATCGGCGCTGGCGGTTGAACACGGACATCTCGCCATTTTACGGGGCGTCTTTTCTTCCAGGCTTTCTTCGCAGCTCGCTACCTCAAATCGCTCTCTCGCTCTCCCTCCGATCGTCGTTTTTCTCCCACACTCGGGGCTCCCCCATTTTGATTATGACTCCTCCCCAGGTCAGTTATTCACGTAAATTTATTGCCTCCTCGAGTTTTTTATTCGAGGGCAGGATGCTCCGACATCCCCACGGTTGACCCACGTGGTACTCTTATTTCCAAGAAAATTGGATGTCCGTTGAATTTCCTGGAATTTCTTTCTCCCGTCCTGAGGAATTCAGGGGGGTGCTATGTTTCTTGGAAAATTGGTGCAGTTCCTCCTTTTTCCAATACGGCCGTTTTATGCCCCGTAATCGTGTTGGAAAAACAAAGTGGCTATGACGTTGGAAGGAGTTCAAAATGTCCAAATTGTGGATCCTTCACAACAAATACTAAACTAACTAAAGGTTTACTGATTGTTAAACAACTAAGTACTTTCCCAATACCAATACCTTGGAAGAACCATCAATGAAATGCACATAAAATCAATTTAAATCTTATGAATTATAATAAAACAAACCATTGTTTAATACATTAACATCATTATTTATTACCGTTATCCTACAAAAATATACCATATATTGTATACCTACTTTTTTTCCAACCTCTATAAACTACAAAAAAACATTTCTTTTTAATCGACCACTAACATTTCTAAAGAGTAATATCCTAACATTAATGAAACTTCAACCAGTAATTATTCCCTAAGCTGAAAATTACCCCATACTCAATTTACCCTATTACTCAAACGAACTCGCGCGATATTTGGAGCGGAACTATCCAGATGCGTTCATTAACGCATAACCAAACGTTCCTCGCAGAAGTGAAATAGCTGCACAATTTAACCCGCGCACACACATTTGCATAGTTAGCGCTAACGCGTCACGAATCCATTTCACGAGTGTTTTAACTTTAACCACAACCCTTAAACCCACTACGGAAATGTCAGACGATAATAATCACCCTCAGTTACAACATGCATTCGGAGCGCTGTAACCGGGCCAAACGGTTCGCGAAATCATTGTTTATTTCGACTGGCCCTCCGATTACCATCTCGATGGTCTATTTATGGAGATTAATAACGTTCTTAATTGTCGTTTTATCCGATGCTGATGAGCTAACATCTCATCACCGCGGAATAATGTGGAGCTTACGTTCTACTTAAGCTCTGATTAATTACTCGGCTCCGAACATGGCTGCCCCGGTTAAAGATGAGAGGCTGGGTTTTGGAATCGTGGGGGGGGGGGGGGGGATTAGCAGAGGGGAAATTAGGGTCGTGATTGGGATGACCGGAAGCGCATAGTTCATTTAAATTTTATTTGTTGCAAACGATTCCGGAAGTTCATAGGCAAATGAGGATCAGCCTCATGTAAGTACCATGATGGTATGTTGCGAAGGGTTAGAGCTCGTCGAGCATAAGAAACATTTTACACTAGAAATTATTTATTCGAGGCAAAGTATATATATATATTTTTTTTGCCAGATGATATGAATTAAACTTTTATAAAAATAAATGCTATATCAACTTCAGGAAAATGTTGCTCTCGAACAAAATTTAATATTCAAAGCAAGACATTTTTACACGTGCATAAACTTCATTTTTATAATTAAGTAACAAATGTTTATTCTTCAGTACAAAATGCATCTTAACTTAATGTTTATACTGTGTAGAATGAAGTCATTATCATACAGGGTTCCCACCTATATCCGTTACACCTCCCTTAACTTCTAAACGGTGACAACTTAGGCCATAAAATTGGTGTCTAGATATAGTAAAAAGGCTATGCGCTACTCGAGGAGACAACTTACAACGCCATCTATCGGCACATTTTGGAATTAGCGCTTTTATCTCAAAAACGGTACGATATACGGGAAAAAAAAGTCAATTGAAAAGTTGTTCAGCATCATCGTTTAGTAAGAAAAGACACCTTGCTCGCATTAAAACTCAAAACAGAGTTTTAATAATTACAAGATAAAAAGACTTTTTATATATACCATGTTTTTAAATTTTCTGTTGAATCATATAAACTTGACAATTCTATGTATTAATAAATACTTTTTAAAATTTTTTGATGAATTATCCCATCAACTTGAAAGAAAATGATGAAATGCGTCATAAAGAGAGCAATTATAAGAAATTTTCAAACATTTATTTATTGAATAACATATAGAAAATATCGCAAATAGCATGTGGGCATAAATAAAAATTATCCCATTGTAATGAAAATGTAATATGCTTGGTTCACTATTACATTAATTGATGGCGCCTGTAGCTCAGTTACTTTTGGCTACAGACGCTACTTGTATTTTTACGTAATGTATTTTAAAATATGGAATAAAGATGGCTAAAAGTATTAAAATAATGCATTGTCATCGTGTTCTGAGCTGTTCTAAAAGTTTCAAATGTCTAGCTATTCGGGAAGTTAGTTAAAAATCGATTGCAAGATTTGTACCAGACAAACACACACACAAACAAGAAAGCAAGTTAATAAAAAATGGTAACAAATGACCATTTGTTTGGTCGTGATTTTCAACTCTATGGCGTCGTTGCACTAATGTGCAGCGAGAAATCCACTCCAGAGTGCAAATGTGTATAGTGGCTAATGGAGAGCAATTTTCAGCAACATAAATAAATTATCCTGAAGATAGGGAAGTGCCTCAGTTTCTTTCTTCCACTCTTTATGACATGACAATTTTCGAAATCGCGACCAAACAAATGTTCATTTTCTGCATTCTGTTTTAAGTATTAATGTGCGCGAGATGTCTTTTCTTACTTAATCGATGATACTGAACAACTTTGAAGTTGACTTTTTTCCCGTATCTCTTACCGTTTTTGAGGTAAAAATCTTAATTCCAAAATTTGCCAATAGATGGCGTTGTAAGTTGTCTCACCGAGTAGCGCATAGCCTTTATACTATACCTAGACACCAACTTTATGGCCTAAGCTGTCACCATTTAGAAGTTAATAGGGGTGTAACGGATACAGGTGGGAACCCTGTACAAAGTCAAAATTATCTTACTCTGAATATATGTTTTCCAATTTCAATGTTAAAGAAGCTTTTTTATTAATGAATATTAAATTTATATCGCATGTAAAAAATGCATTTATTTAAGTATTCGCGTTTTGGTATACGGTATCAGTTACCATTAGGAATTTTCTGCGTTGAAAAATAAATATTTAAAGCAACACATTTTCATCATACAACTAAACTTCATGTTTAAAGCAAATATAATTATCACTCTCTTAACATCATATACTTTAACTCTTATAAATGCTACCTTGCAATGGAAATTTTTAACGCATGGTAATCTTTATATATAAAACAGTTCCGTAACTGATTGACTGACTGACATACAACGCCCAGACGAAACCGCTGGACCTAAAGGGCTGACATTTTGCATGGCGATTCTTCTTATAGTGTAGAGGTGCACTAGAAACGATTTCTGTAAAATTCTTCTTCGATTTTTTAAAATTAAATTTTTAAGCTGTTTTAGTAACTTATTTTAAGTTTGCATTTAAAATAACATTTTGAGGGTTATAAAATTTATATGACAGGAAAGATCATAAAAATTCCTTTAAAATGAGATCTTTTTCGAATCTTTACCTCCATTTTCTGATTTTGGGGGAATTTTTAAAGATTAATTTTTAGAATTTAATTTATTAAATGTTGATCACTTGATTTCTTTTTCTTGTACATTAAATAAATTTATCGTTACGTGCATAACGACTAAATAGACAAAAAAAATGTTTCTTTTCTTGCTAATGCGGCAGACGATTGGACATTATCCAAATAAATATTAAAATTCAGTAAAAGATATTATGTTCCTCAAACTGTACTACATTAACTGTACTATATGCTTTAGTATGTTCTATTTGATTTAATTTGAATATTTTCTTCTACATTATTTTGTCCATAAAAATATCCCTTACGATTTTTCTATAAATATATTTTTCTGGTTTTTTTTACATCAATTGTATACATTGATCATCGTATTTATTATAAATAAATATATATATATTTGGCAATAATTGCATACATTGTCCGATGTATTTAATTTGAATGTACTCCGTAGCGAAATGAGGTTTTCATCTAGTATACAATATATTTTATTATCTTTCTTCCTCGCCATGCACTTGTCTTTACGACATTTACCCAATCCACACCGCGAATTCGTTAGCTGATTTATTACGGCAGCACCCTATCGTTAATCCAACATCACTCCCTGTGAGGGAACAGCACAAGAATATCCACGCGTTAGTCAGGATTCAAAACAGATACCCTTCCGTGAAAACTTGTGACGCTAATCACTAAACGATGTGAGCGGCTTGGTGATAAACATTTAAAGACATTTCTCACAGCGTATGGTGAGAAAGTCATTTATGCAACTATGAGCACTATTCACTGAATAACATTAGACTCTTAATTAATTATCGATATGTCAGATAAACTTTTTTCAAAAGTATTTTTTTTTAATCAGTTTTCAATTCAGCATGAATTCACCCAAATTCTGGACTTATTTGACCCTAACTAATATTTGCGAGCATAAATATTTGATCTTTAGAACACGTTGTAACGACTCCCATACAATAACGATTACCTTCGCAAGTGGAAATTCCAGGAAAAGACCACCCAGCGCGCGGCTTGTGCACTTAATAGATTTCATATGGCCTGTGCATGAAATTCTGAGGCCAACGCAGACAGACAGTCGCCTGGTGACATAAAAGGCCGGGCGCGCTAACAACAGCGCGCGGAACAGCAAGCTACCTACAAAGGAGGAATCGGAGAACGGAGGCGCCTAATCGTCTGGGAATGTAACGGGACAAAGAAAGAAGGCGTCTCCCAGACCTGTCGGGAACGTTTAACGGAGATATATAGAGTCGCCGAACACCGGTGAAGTTGGTTAGTGGGTTAGTCAGAGTTCGATAGAGATGGAATAAGAGTTAAGAAGAGCTGAAGCCGAGACAAGATGCAGTGGATTCCTGCTGGGATTAGAAAGACTTGAACGAGTGCAGCGCGATCTCAAGTCTCACCTTTCTCGTCGATGAAACCATAAATTTAATTTGTTTTATTTGTTAAATTTGTAAATAGTCTGTATTTAATCGAGAAATGAAATTAAAGCATAAAATACAAGAGGCTGGCAGTTGTTTTATTAAGTCGAAGTTCTCACAACGTTCTGGCCAAGTAATTACCATGTTTTTATTAACTCGCTTTCTTTCTTGTTTGTTTGTGTGTTTGTCCAGTACAAATATTGCAATCGATTTTTAAGTAACTTCCCGACTAGCTAGACATTTGAAACTTTTAGAATAGCTCAGAACACGATGACAATGCATTATTTTAATACTTTTAGCCATCTTTAAGCAGAATTAAATTTATTTTCAGTTATTTTTAGTAAATTTTGTTTTGTAGACTGGTGCTGCCATCTATTGGCCGGAACGGGAACGAAAGGTTAAATGCAAGTTAACTTCCAATTAACTTCATTTTCTTTCGAGTTGATGGGATAATTCATCAAAAAATTTTTTAAAAAGTATTTATCTATATATATAAAACAGTTCCGTAACTGACTCATTCATTCATTCATTCATTCATTCACTGACTGACTGACATACAACGCACAGACCAAACCGCTGGACCTAAAGGGCTGAAATTTTGCATGGCGATTCTTCTTATAGTGTAGGGGTGCACTAAGAAAGATTTTTAAAAAATTCTTCTTAGATTTTTTTAAATTAAATTTTTAAGCTGTTTTTTAAACTTTTTTTACGTTTGCATTTAAAATAATAATTTGAGGGTTATAAAATTTATATCACAAGAAAGATCATAAAAATTCCTTTAAAATGAAATCTTTTTCGAATCTTTACCTCCAGTTCCTGATTTTTGGTGAATTTTTAAAGATTAATTTTTAGAATTTAATTTATTAAATGCTGATCACGTGACTTCCTTTTCTGGTACTTTAAATAAATTTATCGTCACGTGCATAAAAACTAAATAGACAAAAAATAATTTTTTTTCTTGCTAATGCGGCAGACGATTCGACATTATCCAAAAAAATATTAAAATACAGTAAAAGAAATGTTCTAGAAACTGTACTATATTAACTGTACTATATTCTTTAGTATTTTTTGTATTAGATTTAATTTGAATATCTTCTTCTACATTATTTTGTCTATAAAAATATCCCTTACAATTTTTTTATAAATATATATATATTTTACATCAATTATATACATTGATCGTCGTATTTATTATATATATATTGGCATTAATTGCATACATTGACCGATGTTTTTACTTTGAATGTACTCCGTAGCGAAGTGCGGGTTTTCAGCTAGTTAATACATAAATTGTCAAGTTTATATGATTCAACAGAAAATTTAAAAACATGGTATATAAAAAGTTCTTTTTATCTTGTAATTATTTTGTTAATACATTCGAAAATGAATATTCGGGGTATAAAAGCCATGATTCTGATTGGCTCTTGACCAAAAGGTAGACCGATATTAAAGACTGAATAAAATACGGGAATATTTACGTAGTGCAATACCAAAACCAGCTGTATCCATCGCAAACGATTTTGAGTTATTTAACAAAAACTGTTAGCTATTTGCAATAAAAAAAATCATTGTGTGATTTTGATATCAAAAAACGTATTAAATTCACGTTGTTGCCTAGTAATAATCTGTATAATGTAGGGAAAGCATAGACAATTATATTTAAATAAATAAAATTCACATAACTTGTTTTGCACCTGTCGGTTTGATATAACTGTTTTTGGAAATGAACTGTGTGCCATTTTGAAACTTCTAACTGGAGTTTCAATAATCATTTCCAAGTCATTATTTAAGTCATTGTTTACAGGACAGTATTACTTGAGCTTGGCCACTCAAATCTGAATCCATATTAGGGTAGAAAATTAACGAAAACTAAAAGGAATAATGATAAAAAGCATGCAGTAGGTTATAAACTATAGAACAACAAGCTAATAAACATGTGGAGAAGCTGACTTCTATTTTGCAGCAACAAAACATTATATGTTGATGATCATGGTAGACAACACAACGTTATTAAATTTCTGTGATATTTTCATTAAGATAAAACTAATATTACTATATTAAACACTCCACTACTGAAAGTAAATTACATCTAATAGATTAGTGAGGGATTAAACTGGTTTTGCCATTGCATTTAGAAGACAGACATTATTGTTTGTGGATGTAACATATTTTGGAACTGTCATTTGGGATATAACTGGTCTTGCATCTCTCGTCATTATTCTTCATTTATTTTCAATGGGATTTAGCTTATTTTTGAACTGTTTCTCAACTTGAACATGTAGCAGATGAATAGAAGTATCCATAGCAACTAAAATCTAAGTTTTTGATTTTTATGGATATAACTGGCTTTCGCATTGGGCGACTCATTTAGTTCCGCTACAAACGTTTCATAAAAGTTCTAAGATCCCATTGCTTCTACCTATCTGCTACTAAGATCATGTCAAGTTGTCAAAACTTAACTTTACAAAACAAACAAAATAAAAACTACAAAATTGGACGAACGTTCTTCCCTGTGCTGACATTATGCCAAGCTCGTTATAACGACCGCACGTTATAGTGAACGTTCCAATACAACGACCAGTGCAAAATTCAAAATGGAGTCCCATTTAATAATACAGTCGAACCCCGTTATAACGAACTTCAAGGGACCAAAGGTTTTGTTCGCTTTATCCGGTGGTTCGCTATATCCGAACCGTCAAGAAAAATGTTAGAGTTCACAAAATGTATCATTCATTAGTTGCAATGTGTATTCAATAATGATGTATTAAAAAAATGACAATCCAATAAATATGATCATTAATGAATTAAATCGACTAAAATCGGATACATTAAACTGACACGATACTAATTAAATTACGTATAATAGGAAATTGGCGGGACCAAAATTTTCGTTCGTTATATCCGTGAGTTCGTTACATACCGGGTTCGCTATAACGGGGTTCGACTGTATGTGTTTTTTTTTAACTCCCATATAACGACCCCGCTGATCACTTAATCCCAATACAGCGTCCCCGGTCCCGCGATGCGATCTTTAACCGAGATGGAAAATTAATCTTCTTAATAATCTTAATTAATAATCTCAAATGCACAAAAGGCACAAACAACGATTTCTGATTATTTTTCTAGGAAATAAATGCAAGTAAGACCCATTTTTTTTCGTGTTTCGTTAATTGTTACTTAAAATTTTAATTTTGGAAATTATAATTCTCTTTATTTGTAAATTCATTTTCATTGTCAATGCTTATTTGATAACACAATGAACATTAGTATTACATTTTAATCGTGTATTAATAGGAAATTGATTTTAAAATCATAGTTATCCTACTTTCAGAGCACAAAAATGTAAAAAATAATATACACTGACTGTTTGGACTTAAAAGACATTTTTATTGTTAATTTTTATATGTTTTTATTTGTGTTCACCAACAGATGGCAGTGTTTCACTTGGTTGGGTTTTTCTTTTTCTGAAGTGGCAACGATATAAGTTTAGAATTCAGTTCAATAACTTTTACAACTAGCATGTTTCTCTTTCATGTAATTTACAGCCAAATTTTAAGAAGTGGCTTGTTATGGTTTTCAACAAGAAATATTTTAGCGAGGGCTTTGCACAAGGCAGGTCCTTCCATTGTGAATTCAAGTAATTACTTCTAAACGTTTCTGTTATTTATTTTGGGACCAGTTCTCCCTTCGTCGATGCCGCTGAGTGAATCGCTACCATTTTGCAATGTTTTATTCTACTCCACATTTACTGGTCGTGAAAATTGGAATAAATAGCTACAAGAGAAATGTAGTTTGATTCTAATTAGTTATGATTTGGAATACCTCGCACTGCGGTGACACCATACTACAAGAAGACTGGAAGTAAGAATGTTTCGGTCATGTTAAGCTTAATTTATTTACTATCCCACATTGGTTGCATGGCAGTCGGTGCTGGGTTAGTTTGAATAACTCTTTTAGTTTACCGATTTACACACATTTGGCGCCTCCGCCACTGTCGGTTGTTTTGACATTACATTATACACTATTACTACTACTACTGACATTTTTTGCCTTTAAAAAATTGAAATAAAAAATTGAAAAATCTAAAAAAAAAATGTTTGATGACTAGTGATCATGAATAACGTTTTTTAACAGACACTCGTATTTACTTAAACTGCAAACGCTCCAACACCTGTTGAAAGACTGGCTGGTAGGGTTCCTTGTCAATTCGATCTCTTACAATGAGAGGGGAGAGTACGGGAGGGGGATGACACACCCTTGGGTCGAATCCGACCCCCACCGTACCATTTGAGGGTTAA
Organism: Dolomedes plantarius; assembly: GCA_907164885.2. Classification (NCBI taxonomy): domain Eukaryota; kingdom Metazoa; phylum Arthropoda; class Arachnida; order Araneae; family Dolomedidae; genus Dolomedes; species Dolomedes plantarius. The sequence continues at coordinate 33,894,176 of OU015499.1, read as the reverse complement.
ACGCGCAATCAGAGCTATCTTGCAATGTACGCTACAAAGAAATTTACAAAGAACTATCCAAGACAGGTTCACACCAATCTATTGCAGAATTTAAGACTAAGGCCGTCTGCACACGGGGCAACTCAAAAGAAACTGATAACTGACTCAAATCACAAACCAGATAACTTTGCCGGACGGCCTTTTTTTCGATCCAATTTTCTTCTTTAAAGCGTTTTTTCCCATACTGCACAGTAGAATGGGATAAATTAAGTAATTTAGCAATATTCTGAACTGATTCACCACAACTATGATGAAACCCGTCGGACGGGTTTGTAACCAGTTGCGTCGTGTGCGTGGCTCCATTCAATTACATAGGTTACGACTCATCACGGACTGGTTTGTGATTTGAGTCAGTTATCAGTTTCTTTTGAGTTGCTCCGTGTGCAGACGGCCTAAAAGTATCCAACCTCAGTCATCAGCAGTTTTTCCTAAAAATGCAGAAACTTATGAAGCTATTGTGCAAAATTCATCGGGCGAAAGCGATTCTCAACAGAAAAGGGCGCGATTACCACACTATATAACAGAGGTGGGGAACCTTTTTACCATTAGAGGCCACATTTAAATTAGGTAGTAATAAAGGAGGCCGCATAAGTTGATGTACCTATAAATGCAACTTTTATGAAATTATTATAGTTAGGTATAGTTTTAACAATTTAGTGCATTATATAGAAAAATAAAAAAATTAAGTCCTTATTTATTTATTATTTGACATAAAAAGTTAAAATATAAAATATTTTTGTATTTACATAAGGGTAAAAACTTGTTATAACATTAATCATTAATTTTTTTTTTTAATAAAATTATTAGATTCATAGATAACGCTGCAATTTTTTATATTTCACTGTTCGTATTTTTATTTATGTAAGCAAGCACACACACACAAGCACACGCACATATATATATATATATATATATATATATATATATATATATATATTATATATATATATATATATATATATATATATATATATATAAATATTCATCCAGATTTTTAAATTTTAATAAACAACTACATATTTAAATACCATTTCAAATAAAAACAATAAAGTAGAAGTATTTTAAAATAATTTTAACATTATAAAGAAATACAATAGAAAAATCATAGTATTAAATTATAAATAACTGACATAACAACAATTCCTAAAATAATTTTTAAATCCGATGGAAAATTTAAGTTAGTGGGATACTTGCATTTATTTCTTGCTTGAAAGTAATTGAATATTTGGATCAAGCTTCGTAACTAGAAGCCTTAATTGTGTCCTCTAAATGAGCATCTGTGATTTGCGTTCTTAAACTAGTTTTAATTTTTGTCATGAGAGAAAATATTGACTCGTAGCAGTAAGCACTTTCAAAGCAGGAAAGTAAACGGCGTGCATGCTCTCGTAGGCATGGATATTCAACAGCATTTTTCCAGATTTCTATTGGATCCTTTTTAGCGTCAAAAGGGCTTCCGTTTTTAAAAGAATAGCATTCCTTTATGAACTTTATTCCTTTATGATCCTTTCCGAACTTAAATCTTCCTGTTGCCATTCGTGCAGAGAAAATAATACTTTTAACTTACATGGAGTCAGTCACAACAATAATAGTAAGAAAATAGTTTTGTGTAAAGATCATATAACATGTCTCGTAGCATTGCTAAGAAACTCTGAGCATTAAATTACATATAAAGTGTAGTTAAAGTATCATGCAATCAAGGTAAAGCTCATTTGGATAAATATACCATTGTAGCGACTTTAGACAACAATTTCAAAATGTCAACTTTATTTTGGCCGGCACTGTACATACATTCATGCCGTTCTTAATTTAATTCCATTGATTTGCAAATTGTTGTAATCTGTATAATTAAATATTAATAAATATTAAGTGCTAGCTTTTATGAAGACAGCACAAGAAGATCACGCAGGCCGCGTGTTCCCCACCTGTGGTATATACTGTATACTTATATGTATGTCTTATATATATATAGTCTTTTTTACACATTTTTTTTTTTCACGCGACACAGTCTGGAACGCATCCTCCGTATAAAAACAAAAAGATCAGGTGTAAATAAATGTTTATTCTTCTCAAGTCTCGAGTCATATCTGCAGTAAGCTCTCACCGCGATTAGATTCTTTCGAAAGCTGAATTAAGCAAAACAAAACAAATAAAACCCTTTTGACTGTTCCGGTCAGGATAAATTAGTAGGGTTATTGGGTGAAGGCTCCTCAAAGACTGATTTTAAAAACAGAGCAAGCTGTTACTTTGGGTCTGCAATGAGTTTTGGTATCTAGATTTAATTATCGTCTGTGAGAGTCGCACAGCAAGACTGATGAAAATGTATTTTGTCCGCGTTTCAAACGATTTAAAAACGATATTTTCCTTGGGTGACTTGCCGATTAGTGTTTGAACTAGGATAGGTAAGGTAAGATTTTAATATATGAATGACTAGCTGAAAACTTGCACTTCGCTGCGGAGTACATTAAAATTAAATACAATGGTCAATGTATGATGCAATTAATGCCAAATAAATATATATATATATATATATATATATATATATGAATATATATATATATATATATATATATACATATATATATATATATATATGTATGTAATAAATACAACGATCAATGTATGCAATTCATGTAAAAAAAAAATACATTTATAAAAAAAATCGCAAGAGATATTTTTTTAGACGAAATAATGTAGAAGAAAATATTCAAATTAAATTTAATAGGACATACTAAAGAATATAGTACAGTTAATATAGTACAGTTTGAGGAACTTTACTGTATTTTAATATGTTTTTGGATAATGTCCAATCGTCTGCCGCATTAGCAGGAAAAAAATTTTTTTTTATCTATTTCGTTGTTATGGACGTGACGATAAATTTATTTAAAGTACCAGAAAGAGAAATCACGTGATCAGCATTTAATAAATTAAATTCTAAAAATTAATCTTTGAAAATTCACCAAAAATCAGAAAATGGAGATAAAGATTCGAAAAATATTTCATTTTAAAGGAATTTTTATGATCTTTCTTGTAATATAAATTTCATAACCCTCAAAATATTATTTTAAATGCAAACTTAAAAAAAGTTACTAAAACAGCTTAAAAATTTAATTTTAAAAACCTATGAAGAAATTTTTCAAAAATCTCTCTTAGTGCACCCCTACACCATAAGAAATCGCCATACAAAATTTCAGCCCTTTAGGTCCAGCGGTTTGGTCTTTGCTTTGTATGTCAGTCATTCAGTCAGTTACGGAACTGCTTTATATATATAAATTAGATTTTTAATACAGGGATAATTAAATTTTAATGTAAGATTAATTAGATTCTTAAATATAAGGTTAATTGTAGCACATTTTTATTGCGAAGCTATAACAGAGGGAAATTAGTACAGACGTTATAATAACGTTTATCGCGTAAAATAATCAATAAAAAATACCGAATTTTTCGGACCATAATACGCACTTTTGTACATGAAAAGAATCGAACTAAAATTGGGCTGTGTCTTATGGTACGGAGGTAACATTAAAATAAAATGAATATTTTATTATATGTATTATATATATTTTTTATATACAGTCGAAGTTATAGCGAACTCGGTATATAACGAACTCACGGATATAACGAACGAAAACTTTGGTCCCTCCATTTTTCTATTGTACGTAATCTAATTAGTATTGTGTCAGTTTAATATAATCGATTTTAGTCGATTTAATTCATGAATGATCATTTTTAATAGATTTTTATCATTTTTTTAATACATCATTATTGAATGCACCTTGCAACTAATGGTTTTGTGGCACCTTGCAATAGATTTTGTGAACTCTAGCATTTTTCTTAACGGTTCGGATATAGCGAACAAAATCTTTATATATATATATATATATGCATATAGTCGAACCCCGTTATAACGAACTTCAAGGGATCAAAGATTTTGTTCGCTATATCCGAACCGTTAAGAAAAATGCTAGAGTATAATTAATATATATATATATATATATATATATATATATATATATATATATATATATATATATATATGCATATAGTCGAACCCCGTTATAACGAACTTCAAGGGATCAAAGATTTTGTTCGCTATATCCGAACCGTTAAGAAAAATGCTAGAGTATAATATATATATATATATATATATATCTATATATATAAAACGCGTAGGTATGCGGCACAAAAATCGGCGATATTTCTACACTCCGAATGGCAACGGCTGCAACTACCAGATGTAAACATTAGCGGCCGACCACGTGTGTGTAGTAGTTCGACGATAGCACGAAATTTGGTGCAATTTAATTGCTGTATTTTACACGTGAAGAATTTTAATTTATTCACGAGATAATTTATTCTTTTGTTCCATCGGTTTTTCTAAATATAAGTAAGAGGTCAAACTTTTGACAAAATATGTTTAGACCTATCAAATCCAGTGTTTAGTCACGGACAATTGTATGTAGGTTTATCTAGAGTCCGTTCTTTTGATTCTGCACTGTTCATCTCCTATTTCTGAAATACTCAACTGTGTATATCAAGAAGTTTGAGGAATATCATAGTAAAATATTAATAATTGCATTATAATATCTTAATAGTAAGTAAGAGTTAATTGTCTACACTTTTTTTTAGTAGTACTTGCTGATTTTTACTCCATTTTGTAAGTGAAGAAATTTTCCCAACAATTTTTTATTTGATATGATTAAGTGTAGATATCTGAATTGTGAACAATAGTACATATAGGGAGTGATGTTATACACACTATATTTTAGTACTTGCTGAATTTTTACTCTTCTTTTGATGAAAAAATTTGTTTCTAACAATTTCTTATTTGATGTAATGATAAAGTGTAGATATCTTAATTTTGAAAATTATTACATACAGAGATGAGTGTAATTTTTAAAATCTTTGTTGTTGGGTTTCCCAGTCTTATCTTTAACTCTGTTCTGAAGTAATGGAAATTCATATTTTTTAAATCGCGATGTTTTAGAATCATCCTTATAGAGAATTTTGCAATGATTATAAATTTTTTGCCTGAGATCACACTACTACTTAACAACGTATATTTATGATGACAGGTAATAGTAACATTCCTTACATAGGTTTCTTTCAGTTGAGTTGTTTTGCAAAAGAAAATATAAAACTAAAAGCGACCATGCTGGTCGCGCAGCGGCTAGTATATATATATTATTTATTATATTTATTATATATTTTTTATTATACGTAGTAACGCCTTCTGTACAACAGGGAATATTTTGTGCGTGGAAATTCCGGGAAGACCAACCATAGCACTGTTTGTGTACATAATTAATTTAGACGGCTGCAGACAGACAGTCGCCTGGCGACATGAAGGCCGGAAGTGCGACCAATAGCTCGCGAAACAGTAAACCAGCTACAAAAGGGGAGTTGCCGACCGGAGGCTCCAAGTCGTTTGGGAATGTAACTGAATAAAGAAAGGCGGCGTCTTCCAGACCTTTCGAGAACTTTCAGCGGAGGTATATAAAGTCACCGAATGTGAATTTAGCGATTCAGAGATGAAGTTAGTCAGAGTGACGCTGGAGCCGAAACAAGGATGTACTGCCGAGCCTAGAAAGACCTGAATGAGCGCAGCGACCACTCAAGTCTGACCTTCCTCGTTGATACCGTGAACCCACGAATTTAATGTTTTTATATATATTGTAAATAGCCTGTATTTAGTTGAGAAATGCAATTAAAGCATAAAATACAAAAAGGCTGGCAGTCTTTTATTTATGGCAAAGTCCTTACTATATATATATATATATATTTTCTTAATAATAAGAAATTGAAAACATCTTTATCTAACTGAACACAAAATATTCTTTTCTAAAAATCCTCCCATACATTTTAGGTGCGTGTTATCGTCTGGTGCGTCTTATGGTCCGAAAAATAAGGTAATTATTGTTGAATATTAGAATTACTGTTGAATATTAGATGTAAGAGATTTTATGCCAGGATCACGTTTAGCACCATAAAGCAAGACACATGCGAAACTAGATGAATTTTTTGGGCCATTTTCTGGAGTTTACTTTCCTAAAGTTCAGATCTAAAAATGGAGATTCGAGGGGTTATCCAGGTTTACGTAAAGCAATGAAGGGAAAATTAACTAAAGAAAAAGAAAGGTCAAAATAAAGAAAATGGAGTAAAGATACAGAAAAAAATAAATAAGAATAGAATAAGACAGGGAGAATTAAAAACAGTAAGAATAAACAGAACCTGAAAGAAAATAAAGCAAGATAGGAAACAAAAATGAGAGAAATTCAAGTAAAACGAAATAGATTGAGTTGAGATGAGGATTTAAGAAATAATTCTATCTACGAAGGATTCGAATTTCACAATTTTATTTAGTTTCCCGCCTTTTTCTCTCTGACTTGCTCTAGTTTGCTAGTTTCTTTTTGGGAGTGTTCCTTTTCGCGGGTTTGTGAACATGAATTTTACTCTACCTTTCTTCACATAGGCGTATGACGAATCCCTTTCACATCTTCGCCTTTGCCGACGGACACGAATTTCTAAGAAAAATTATTTTGATGTCCCTATTTATATCGAAGAGTTCAATAATCATATAACTAAAAATGAATAATCCAACAGAGTTAGATAAATACTAGAAGAATATTGACAAAAAACAAACAGAAATCAAGCACTCAGGGCATCCACGCACCAGAGTCAAGATTCTGTATAAGTGCCGGAACTGAACCATAAAAAGGCATAGAGGTAACCGACAAGTCTCGTCATCAGGGAGCCTAACCAAATCAGTTACCTCAAGGGGAACTTTCTGAATAGGATGCAGGTAAGACCAAAAGACATCCCAAGGCCCCGAGTGTTAACCTATGGAGAAAGAGTGTCCAAGGATTGCCGACTTGGATTGAAAGATTTTTTTTTTAAAATTGTACTCCGTAATAGAGAAAGAAATTTTGCACCTTGGGGTATTTTTCTTTTTTTTAAAAAATACTAATAATATTTTTAAATTTAAATTATTCGGTGAAAAATCTGGGGTAGTGTGTTTTAAACGCTCCTAAATTCCTTTGGTGGACGAAATTTTTAAAATGAATCTTGGGCAGAAAAGTTCTGGCTATCTGATAATACCATTTTTATTGGATTATCGGCATTTATGTAGCTGTTAATAGTAGACACATTTTCTCCATAGGTTAACACTGAGGTGAGCGAATCCAATAGAGTTAGTACACAGCAGCCTTAAAGATGAACTATACATGTTTGAAACAAGCAGTTATACATCATCTCTGTTGTGGATTTTAGGAAGCTATTATTATTAATACACCATGTCAGAGACTAAAATAGCTCTTGAATCACCATTTACAACACACTCCAGCTGTCAGTACCGCCTTGATTCTTAAGCGTGAACCTGCTGGATTGCCCCATTCTGTAGGATACATTTTGCTTGAGTACGATTACAATGAAAAATCGCTTCTCGCCGTACCTTCCCTGTATTCCCTCGAACTAACCGGTTTGGAAAATTAGTTCGAGGAAATCTAACAAAGTTAAAAGGAAAAATATATAGATGTTATCAACCTATGTAAACCCCTTATAACGTCTAATATAAGTGCTGGTTTGGAAAGTTAGCTCGAGTAAGAGCAAAGTTAAAAGTAAAATATATATAAATGTTGTCAACCTATATAAAACCCTCTTATAATGTCTTTAAGTGCTGGTTTGGAAAGTTAGTTCGAGGAAGAGCAAAGTTAATAGGAAAATATACAAATGTTGTCAACCTATATAAAATCCCCTTATAACGTCTAGTATAAGTGCTGGTTTGGAAAGTTAATTCGAGGAAGAGCAAAGTTAAAAAGAAAATATATAAATGTTGCCAAGCTATATAAAAATCCCTATAAAGTTAGTATAAGTGCTGGTTTGGAAAGTTAGTTCGAGGAAATAGAGGAAAGTTAAAAGGAAAATAAATATAAATGTTGTCAACCTATATAAAATCCCCTTATAACGTCTAGTATAAGTGCTGGTTTGGAAAGTTAATTCGAGGAAGAGCAAAGTTAAAAAGAAAATATATAAATGTTGTCAAGCTGTATAAAAAATCCCTATAAAGTTTAGAATAAGTGCTGGTTTGGAAAGTTAGTTCGAGGAAATAGAGGAAAGTTAAAAGGAAAATATAAATGTTGTCAACCTATATAAAATCCCCTTATAACGTCTAGTATAAGTGCTGGTTTGGAAAGTTAATTCGAGGAAGAGCAAAGTTAAAAAGAAAATATATAAATGTTGTCAAGCTATATAAAAAATCCCTATAAAGTTTAGAATAAGTGCTGGTTTGGAAAGTTAGTTCGAGGAAATAGAGGAAGGTTAAAAGAAAAATATATAAATGTTGTCAACCTATATAAAAACCCTTTATAACGTTTAGTATAAGTGCTATCTCTCCATGTTGCTGTAAGTAAATGATAAATTTCGAAAACGATTGATAATGTAGACCACCCAAGTTGAGAACCAGCGGCGTTCTGTGGTTCGCAAACATTTTTCGACCGCGACCCACTTTTTTAAAATAAAGAAATCACTCGAGGCCCCCTCCCCAATAATTGTTCTCATGCTGTATTTTTAAACTCAGGTATATATTTACTCTGCATAATAATAATAAAAAAAGTCTTGTTGACCTTCTGCACATGTATTTGAAAAATCACATGTTACTAGAACTTCATATTTAAATGTTAATATGCATTTGTATTTAGGTAAAAATTAACAAATATTAAATTGAAAAATGAGCATGATTTTAATTATAAGCCTACTTTTAAAACAGTGAAAATAATAAATTTCATTTATTTATATGAAACTAAAGAAATTTATAGAAAAATTAATAAATTAGTTTAATTTATGTATAGAAAAAAATTAATGAAGGATGAACCTGGACTTCAGATAATATTACCTTATTATTTGGTGAAGTATTTGAGAATACTACTCTCATATCATCGTTGTTTGGTATTTATAGCTACTCATTTTGAAATCTCAATTTCCCACATATAAATAAAAGAGATTTACTTCAGACTATCCGCGACCCCTCCAATTTTTTCCACGATCTCTCTGTGGGTCGCGACCCACAGATTACACACCACTGATGTAGAACATGACAGCGGCTATTTTCTTCTTTTATTTCGACGATAAAATAACTTGATTCCTCACAGAACTGAGGAAATAAACACTAAAATCTACTCATAGATATATGTGTATAATTTTATGTTCAGTGACAGACTTTGGGAACTGCAATGGCTGTATATACGTATAATTGAAATTCAGTTGATCCGTCTCTTCGGTCGTCTATGTACACTGTGGTATACAAACTCTGTCTTTGTACACTGTGGTATACAAACTCTGTCTTTGTACACTGTGGTCACACTCTGTCTTTGTACACTGTGGTCCCAATCTGTCTTTGTACACTGTGGTCACACTCTGTCTTTGTACACAGTGGTCACGCTCTGTCTTTGTACACAGTAGTCACACTCTGTCTTTGTACACTGTGGTCACATTCTGTCTTTGTACACAGTGGTCACATTCTGCCTTTGTACTCTGTGGTATACAAACTCTGTCTTTGTACACTGTGGTATACAAACTCTGTCTTTGTACACTGTGGTCACACTCTGTCTTTGTACACTGTGGTCCCAATCGTCTTTGTACACAGTGGTCACGCTGTGTCTATGTACACAGTGGTCACACTCTGTCTTTGTACACTGTGGTCACACTCTGTCTTTGTACACAGTGGTTACACTCTGTCTTTGTACACTGTGGTCACACTCTGCCTTTGTACACAGTGGTCACACTCTGCCTTTGTACTCTGTGGTATACAAACTCTGTCTTTGTACACTGTGGTATACAAACTCTGTCTTTGTACACTGTGGTATACAAACTCTGTCTTTGTACACTGTGGTCACACTCTGTCTTTGTACACTGTGGTCACACACTGTCTTTGTACATTGTGGTCACACTCTGTCTTTGTACACTATGGTCACACACTGTCTTTGTACACAGTGGTCACACACTGTCTTTGTACACAGTGGTCACACTCTGTCTTTGTACACTGTGCACACACTCTGTCTTTGTACAATGTTGTATACTCAGGAGTGGCTATGTGCTAGAGTCCCTTTTGAGCTTTAGGAGCGTGCTACGAAAGGTTAATGATATAAATACAAAAGTTCGAAGTGCAAATGAATGTTTTCGAAGTATTCAAAGTGCAAATTCTCAAAAAAAAAATCCTTTACGGCTCTTAGACGAAAGAAAATTTGTTAAACTATAGACATATTACTAAAATTAAAATTAATAATTCATTTTTCCTCTTTCATATATTCTCTCGAGTTCACTTTCTGAATGGCTAAGGACGATAAACGAAATTTAATCTTCATCGTAATCAAAAAGTGTACTGTAACGGAACCAACAACGCCCCGTAGCGGACTGACGCAGACTCACTCAGACTAATTCCAACCCTAGAGTAAGCAGCAGCTAAGCTGTTGTTGTGTGATCATAACCATGTAACCGAGTCTCTTATTTGTTTCCTTGTATTTTGTTAGTGTTGTAATTTATGTGGTGTGATGTAAGTTAATAAATGTTTAATATGTAATAGCTAGCCGTGTGTCATCTTACTTCATCATCACAGTACGATATTTTTTTGTCAAAATTGGATGTTAATTTGAAAGATGTTAGGTAGTTATAGTTAGCACAATAAAAAAATGTAGAAATCGTCAGATGTAGAAACAGCATGATAAAAAGATGCAGATTATGTCAACAGGTCTAGATTTCGGATCTAAGATGTTGTCTCGCGTCTTAGACTCTAGAACAGGGATACCAAACTTATCAGGTGCTGAATCGACTATCATGCTATAAAAGTTTACAAGTCCTGCTTCATAACAGAGAAAACATAAATTTAAAGCCTTTTAATTATAAATTTACAGAAAAATAGTAGGCCAGTATATACTCATTTCCTTGGTAAGATACTGTTTTTTTATATTTAGGGTGATAGCTTTAAAATTAAAAAAAAGTTGAAGTTTTTTTAAAAAAATCCTTGTTTATTAATAAGTGGCTTAAAAATGTAGTATATCTCCCAGACCAGTAACTTAGGAAATAAAATTAGGAGAAGGAGGAAACACAGTTTCGTGCTTGTTTAAGGCTTCTGTGTACTAACCCTATTGGATTCGCTCACCTCAGTGTTAACCTATGGTGAAAATTTAGCTACTAGTATTTACAGCTAAGTACATGCTGGTAATCCAATAAAAAATGGTATTTTCAGATAGCCTGAACTTTTCTGCACCTTGCAACAGGATTAATCTTATAAATTTCCTACACCAAAGGAATTTAGAAACGTTTAAAGCACACTAAACCAGATTTTTTTTCCTGAATAATTTAAATTTTAAAATATTATTTGAATTAAAAAAACGAAAAATACCCCACGGTGAAAAAGTTCTTTCTCTAATGCGGTGTGCAATTTGTAAAAAAACTTTCAATCCAAGCCTGCAATCCTTGGACAATTTCTCCATAGGTTAACACTGAGGTTATCGAATCCAAAACGGTTAGTACACAGCAGCCTTAATGCACAGTGATAATACAAATCTCCCAAACATGGATCCTACGTCCCTGGACCAAGCTATTTCTTTTACAGAACGGTCTTCCACAGCTTTGGGACCACCGAGATATCTTTTCTTATTTGATACAATCCTAGATCATTATCACCATTTATAACCGATGACATTTTATTTCTGAATAATATCCACCCTGGAAATCCTCGCCTATGGCTCGAAAAATACCTTATTCGCCACAGCCATGGGAAAAGATCGAATGGAAGCATTGTCCGAAGCTCTTTTAAACGTTTTCTACGAACCGTAGGTTAAGAACCTCTCTTGAGAAGCCATCGGCGAGGCCTTTTTCTTATTAAATCATAATTATCTTCTCTTAGTCGGTCGTGATGCCCAGAGTGCTACTCAGACTTCCATTAGGGGGTGGTTCGATTGTAGGCTATCCATTGACGCAGCGTTCAATAACAGATTCAAGGATGAATTCCGGACCAATGAGATGCGAATTAAATATTGTCGGTATCTGGGTTTATTTTTCCTTCGAAATCGTTTACACGGGCTCACAGAACCGGTCAAGCTGAGTCGACAAGAGAACTGCTGCTGGTGAAACATGACGGAGAATTGGATTTTGTGTTGCACAAATTAATGAAGTTAGAATTGTAACTATTTATAGCCACGTTTCCTCTACTGCTGAACAGATGAGTTCGATTTTACTTCCCCACTTAAGGCTGCTGTGTACTAACCCTATTGGATTCGCTCATCTCAATGTTAACCTATGGAGAAAATGTGCTTACTATTGACAGCTACATAAATGCCGATAATCCAATAAAAATGGTATTTTCAGGTAGCCTGAAATTTTCTGCACCTTGCAACAGGATCCATTTTATAAATTTCGTCCACCAAAGGAATTGAGGAGCGTTTAAACACACTATGCCAGATTTTTTTCCGGAATAATTTAAATTTTAAAATATTATTTGCATTTTTTTAAACGAAAAATGCCCTAAGGAGTAAAATTTCTTTCTCTATGACGGAGTACAATTCTTTTAAAAAAATCTTCAAATCGAAGTCAGTAATCCTTAGACACATTTTCTCCATAGGTTAACTTTGAGGTGAGCGAATTCAATAGGGTTAGTTCACAGCAGCTATAATGCCGTAAAGAGTTTGGTGATTGTTTTAACGTAGGATTACGTTCCACAATAGAGGTCCTCCGGAAAGGAAAAATTCAGAATCCGTCCCGAGTTATAATTTTGGCAGCGCGCCAAACCCAGTAGAAGTAAACAGTCAAACAGAAAAGTACCAAAATGCATCTAAAATAAATAAATAAATAAAAGAGGTAAGCAATGATAAGTAATCCTACATTAATAACCCGCGGAAGTTTCGTTAGAAGAGACTACCTGAAATATTTTTTTCTGTATTCAAACGAGTTATAATTCTAGAAAATTCTATTTTGTATAATATAAAGTAGTAAAACTAAACTGTGAGCCAAGTCTATCACCAGGAATGTTCAAACGAAACAATACGAACTGTACAAATAAGTCCTATTACATTTTATCATATACAGTATTGTGCAAATTAATTTGGACAAACACAAACATTTTCACATATGTTGTTTAATTATTATAAGGTCACTTACATGCATGGTATAGCAATCTAGTAGCAAATATGTCCTCCTCTAGATTTAATGATATCCTGTACACGATTTGGCATGGATTCCACTAATTTCGAACATAAATTTTTGACGTCATGAAACCAAACTTTTATGATATTCTTAATCTTTTTCTCTTGGTTGAACAGTCCATCTTACTCATATGTCTCCTCACAATGCTCCACAAATTTTCGATGGGATTTACAGCCGGAGAATTTCCAGGCCAATCCCAAACTGTTAATTTCTTTTCTTGAAAAAAATTCTTTACTAGCTTAGAATTATGGCATGGAGCAAGATCTTGTTGAAGCACACCAACACCGGCAGCGAACGTTTGTATAACAGGCCCAGTTTTGTCTTCTAGTATTGAATATATTTTTTGGAGTTCATCATTCCTTCAACTGGTACTAAGCTGCCAGGTCCTCCAGATGTAAACTAACTCCAAAACATCCGCTTAGGAGGCTGCTTAACTGTTTTATTAAGATGTTTTTCCCTGGTGGGTTCTCCAGCGCCTCGACTGACAAATGTTGATCGAAACCCTTGCGTAAAAAAATGCATTTCGTCGCTGAATACTACCTTATTCTAGTCATGTGCAGTTCAGGATAGATATTTCCTGGCCCAATACAAACGTTTTCTCTTCATTGCATGTGATAATAACTTTTTTGGACTGGTGTTCTTGCCCATCTCCCTGCTTCAACAAGCCTTCGTCGTACTGTCGATGAATCAACGTTCACACCAGTAGCCAATAATTCTTTCTGAAGATCTCTACTTGTCTTGCGAGGATGCATTTTACTATTTCGCACAAGAAAATTGTCTGTTTGGGTTGTTGTCTTACGTTTGTGTCCCCATTTATTTATTAGAAACTGTCCCAAACTTATTTTGCTGATTAATAATCCTAGAAACACTGGATTTTCCAACTCCAACTGCTGCAGCAATATCCCTCACAGTCATAGAGGTATGATATCAAAGGGTAACAATTCTAGTCCTTTTCCTGGGAGTGATATCCCTTTTTTTCATACACGTGAGAACCAGACAACTCACACAATCGACCACTTATTACAGAAGCTGAAAAGCAACTGACGCGAAAATGCTCTACCTGTGATGATCACGTGGTCAAACTTGTTTATACTAGTCAAGGCCAACCTCCCTTCGTAAAAAAAGGCAGTTAAAACCGGTTTCAGACAGGAAATCCCCGAGAAAGGACAAATTTTAAAAATGAAGCTTGTCCCAATTATTTTGCTCAGTACTGTATATATTTAAGTTGCTATGCCGATTCTTTGGGCAGTCCGTGAGAGAAAACTACTGCATTAATTTACTTCATTTTGGTCTTAAACGAAAGATTTTAGTCTATAGATGTGTCAAATTTGGTGTTTGTAACCCCAATTTCTATTCATTAGCGATAATTTAGAAATAAAAATTGCTTTTTGCGCATGCTCAGTGGCATGTTTAAATCTGGCTTTAGATACTAAGAACGAGACGGCATAAACACATTAATTGGTTTCAGCGCATGCTCAGTGACATGTTTAAATCTGGAATTAGATACTTACTAAGCTCGAGGCCACATAAACAGGTTAATTTGTTAATTACGAGGAATCTCTCTAGCTCTGTCATTTTTATTTTTAATTACGAGAATTTATTAGATTTTACATCTTTGATATTAGCATTTCATATTTGTATGGTGTGAATCTTCATAAAGTTATTCTTCAGTTTTTAGTTACGATAAACTGTCATTGAAGAGCCATAGTTCTTTTTATTGTGTACAATAGTAAATTTTGATGTGTATTTCTCTATTCTCAGTATTATGATTTTCAACATTTTACTGAGTTACAGAGTCACTGAGTGCACATACCAGTGGACCAATAACCAACACATACCAAGATTTTAGTTTGTCATTGAGTAACCATATTTCGTTTTATTGGATTCAGTAGTAAGTATTTAAATTGTATTTCTCTATTCTTCATATTATGATTTTCAACATTTGGCAATGACACTTTGAGAATAATTTGTGTATTAGTACAGTAAAACCTCATTTATCCGGACTAACTGGGACCATAGGCAATCCGGACGATCAAAAATCTGGATAATCTGGATATTATGGGTAATAAGCAAAACAAAATCCTTAACTAAGCAGACTTACCATTTATTACGATAAAAAAAACTATGTTCTGTAACAAATTACATAGTATTGTTTACAATACATTAAAAAATATAAAAACAACTTTTCACATCATTTCTTAACAGAGAATTGGTAAGTCTAGAAAAGCTTTCTTAAACTCAACCAAAAGCATTTTATTAACATAATTTATTGTACATTCTATGCAGGAACTGCACATTGAATCAAACCAAAAAGCGATATTTGGCGTACTTGGAGTTACGTTCTTGCTATCATAGTTAAAAATTACTATCTCATGTGAACATTAGATAATAATTACAAGATAAAAAGAACTTTTTATATACCACGATTTTAAATTTTCTGTTGAATCATACAAACTTGACAATTCTCTCTTAATTGCAAAAACCTTCACTTAATTATTATTTTTCACTTTCTTTTATTTAATTTTAATCACTTTTTAGTCGTTTCCACTATCCAGAGACTTTATAAAGTTTAATTTTTATAATTTTTTTTGATTTTTCGCGTAATATTTTTGTAAATAAACTAAATTCACATGTATTCTGTTTTCAAAATCGTCAAACGCCGTTACTCAAAAGTGCAAGCATTGAATTCGATCGAAGCGCCACCTTGCGGATTTTTTCGGCTAAAAGTATTAAAAGAATGCATTGTCATCGTGTTCTGAGCTATTCTAAAAGTTTCAAATGTCTAGCTAGTCGGGAAGTTACTTAAAAATCGATTGCATGATTTGTACTGGACAAACACACAAGCAAACAAGCAAGAAAGCAAGTTAATAAAAACATGGTAAAAATAATTACAAGATAAAGAGAACTTTTTACAAACCATGTTTTTAAATTTTCTGTTGAATCATATAAACTTGACAATTCTATGTATTAATAAATACATTTTAAAATTTTTTTTGATGAATTATCCCATCAACTTGAAAGAAAATGAATTTAATTGGAAGTTATCTTGCGTTTAACTTTTCATTCCCGTCCCGACCGATAGATGCCTGCACGATTCTACAAAACAAAATTAACTGAAAATGAATTCAAATCTGCTTAATGATGGCTAAAAGTATCAAAAGAATGCATTGTCATCGTGTTCTGAGCTATTCTAAAAGTTTCAAATGTCTAGCTAGACGGGAAGTTAGTTAAAAATCGATTGCAAGATTTGTACTGGACAAACACACAAACACACAAACAAACAAACAAGAAAGCGAGTTAAAAAAAACATGGAAATAATGTCTTCAAATAACATTTAGGTGAGCGAATCCAATAGGGTTGGTACACATCATCCTTAAGCTTTAACTAAATCACGGAACTGAAATCTCTACATGCTTCTAATACGATATAAGCAGCCAACTATAATTAATCTTCCTAACCAACCTTTCGGTTCAATGATATAAAATGAAGTTATGTTGCCTAACCATTCCTCTGGCCGCAGACGATCAACAAAAAGGAAGCATCCCATACTGCGGACGATTAAATCAACCCAGAGATCAGCTGATAATGAAGAGGCCCCAAACAAAGCTGATCACGGGGTGCGCGCGCCTACTCTTTTGTACGCGGTGTCAGTGACAGAATAATGGCTTGCAAAGGAATGGCGGCCCGTTCCTAATCGCGCCTAATCACAACACGGGGGAACCGTCGTCACGATATTATTTCATTTTCGCATCGCGTGAGAAGGCGACGTTGGGAACGCTGTTTGGAGAATATTTTTACATCTTTTTTACCTAACGAGGAAGGAAATGTTACTTATCTATGGGAATGTGGGTATATAAATTACAAGATTTAGGGTTCGGGTAGTAGGTTTTTTTTTTTTTTAATATTATTCATCGAAGATTACAGTGAGATCAAAAGTTTGGTGAAGATGTGAAAAAATGAGGAGTTAAGGGGTCAGGTACCTTTTAAAAGCCAAGAAACTCGACAAACATATCCCTATTTTCAGTCCTAAATAGTTATGAAAATCATTTATTCAAAAATTGAAAATTTTATTGAAAATTTTATTGTGTGTTTATTCACTCTTTCTCCTTTATACACTCTTAGACAAAAAACAAACAAACAAACAAACAAACAAACAAAAAAAAAAAAAAAAAAAAACGCACCCAGAAGTGTATGCAAATCAGACACAAATTGATATGTGTACAGGTTTCGATGGAAAATGCAAAATGTTAAAGTTTGGCGGCCAATGAATGAACATGTGACGCTGCAGCATCTTAACTGCGTAGGATATTAGAGAGGAGAAATTTTGATTCTAGGTCATATATTCTTTGCGAATTTCATTCCGTCAACTCAGGTAGACAGTAACTATGCCTCGCATACATAACTATGCTTGCGCTAACAACATGCGTAGATGTCAACATTTGAGAGAGGACGTGTAGTTGGGTTCAAAGAAGGCTAATCGACAAATCGGTCGACATTTGGATAGCAGTGATGCCACTATTACACGATGTTGGCAGGAATGGGTGAACAATGCCGAACACAGCGTCAAGAAGGAAGCGGTCGGCCTAGACAAACGACAGAACGTGAGGACCGAGCAATCGTCAGAGCGGCACTCACAGCCCCAGATTCATCGTTATCATTGATCGTACGTGCAACTGGTGCTTCAGTGACCGGTATAGGACCATTCGTAGGCGGCTCAGAGAAAGGGGACTGAGCTCACGGCGCCCCTTGCGCCGACTTCCATTGACGTACATTGCTCGTTTGTACACCAACAAGTTCGTTTGTAGTGGTATAGGGCACATTCGATCTGGAATGTTACTGACTGGAGTTGAATTGTCTTCAGTGATGAGTTCCGCTTCGAATTGAGCCCTGATGACCAGCGAATACGTGTCTGGAGACGCCCCGGACAGCGGTAGGATACCAACCTGACTGTCTTCCGGGCCGACGATCAGGAGTGATGTTCTGGGGTGCCATTTCATTTCATAGCAGGACCCCTTTGGTTGTCATCCGCGGCACCCTTATAGCACAACGGTACGTCGACGATATTCTACGCCCCGTTGTGATGCCCTTCATATCACGCCCTCCTAGGCTTACATTTCAGCTAGATAATGCCCGCCCACTCACGGCGAGAGTTTCTACTGCTTGTCTTCGTGCTTGCCCAGAGCTACCTTGGCCAGCAAGGTAGCCGGATCTCTTCCCCATTGAGTCCGTTTGGAGCATTATGGGCAGGATCCTCCAGTCAGCTCGGTATTTTGACGATCTAACGTGCCAATTGGACAGAATTTAGTAAGATATACCTCAGGAGGACATCCGCCACCTCTATCAATCAATGCCAAGCCGTATAACTGCTTGCATAAGGGTCAGAGGTGGATTGGACCACCGCGTTATTGACTTTTTCACTGTGAAGCTCTTTCTCTTGAATATATCATCCAACTTTTCTCAAATTGTAATCATTTGTTTTTCTATACATGTACATCAGATCTACCGATTTCCGTCCCATTCGGATAACTCTTGGTGCGTCTTTTTTGGAACGACGTTCTTTTACGCGGCTTACAGTACAGTGAACTGGCAGAAATCCTCAAGTAAGAAAAAAGCGGTATGCCCCCTCCATCTAATCTCGGTGCGAATGTATTCAACTAATCACTTCAATTTGCTATCCTATGGCTGGAACAGTGGTAGAGCGCGCTGCTCCTGTACTTTTGTCCCCGGTTCGATCCCGGTGGATGCTTTTGATGTAGATAATTCTAAATATTTGAATTTTATTCTTGTAATTCTTATTATAATTTTAATTTAACTTATTTGAAGAGGGCTTGATTTTTACATTTTTATTTACTGCTGAGCCCATATTTTCTGATGCACATATCTTGCTACTGGAGGTAAAGTCTTTCGACCATGGCACGCCAAGAATCTTTATATACCTCGCTACCCTGCCCCCTCCAGACGACATTTGCCTCTGTTTCTCTTTCTCTCGGTGTCTTTCTATTATATACGGTTGTATGTGTGTGTGTTCGTGCGAGCAGCAAGCATTGTGCGCGGACAGCTGTATAACCTCAATTCTAAACACGTGTAAATATTATTTAAACTTATTTATCCATCGATTGTTGTTAGAATATACTGAGGGAGATTCTAAATTACTTAACCAAAATTTTCATAAACTTCCACTCATATTGGCTGGAGACTTCAACGTTAACTTCAATGATAAAGAAAAATTTGAAAAGCTCACATCTTTTTTATCGGGTATATTTGATTTAAGTATTAATAATGACCCAGCGCAGTTCATAACGAAATACTGTACAACCGTTGATGCTGTTTTCTCGAGATACTTGGATAAAATTGAATCTCAAACATATGCATCTTATTATAGTTACCATAAGCCAATAATTACCATGATACAATATAATGATAAAATTTAAAAAGAATTTTTCTTATTTGGAATTTTTTATATATAATTTATAATTCACTATTTTACATTTAATTTTTAATAAATGACTAACCCAGTCTGTATCGCTTGGGCAAGCAGTAAACAGTTAAACATAAAAGTACCAAAATACGTCAAAATTTTGACGTACATATAAGTATATAGTATATACATACGTACATATTTATAGATACATATACACATACAAAAGGGGTAAGCAATGATAAGTAATCCCAAGTTAATAACCCGCGGTAGTTTCGTTAGAAGAGACTACCTGAATTTTTTTTCATTGTTATGTCATTGCGCATCTGATATCACCAGAATAGTTGACTAGAATGCCATGAAATTTTATACACGTGCAATATAAACATGTATAATTAAAATGACAGACTATTATGTCATTCCTGTTCTAAAATTTTTAATTACAGTAAAATGTATCCAGATGTTCTTTTGGAATTTAAAACTTAAAAATAAATTTCTATGAAGAATTAAGAATTTAGATTTCAAAGTTGGCCATTTTAAAGGTATATTACATAGCTTAATTTAAAAACTAAAAAAAAAAAAAATTCAGGTAGACTCTTCTAACGAAACTACCACGGGTTATTAACGTAAGATTACTTATCATTGATTACCTCTTTTGTATGTATATAAGTATGTATGTTATCGGACTCACGTCCGACATTCATAATTTGGACCATGGACACCTCATTTATAATGATTTGTGAAGGCGGTTAGCGGCATTCAACAAAGCGAAAGCCGACGGCGGTAAAATTCCCCATAGGGGGCCTACGTAGAATGGAACCGGAAGATGGGGGTACGAAGTGTGGAAAGATCTAGATTGTTCCAGAAAGACAGAAACGGGGATAAATAGAGGTGACCGCGAGAAAAAGAATAGACTATACTCAGACTTTGCCGAAACGAGGCGGGTGAGCGGAGAGAATAGAGAGAGAGACAGGGTCTCGAGTGAACTGATGTATGAACTCTGCGCCCGTGGATCGATGTATGATGGTTCTTAGGAACAAATATGTATATACTGATATTAGTCTAGATATTGATTTTATAATAAACAAGATGTAAATAGACATGTATTAATGTCCACATTAATATTACGAAAGGCTTATACATCGGATCACGACGATTAAGTTTACATATGTGTTATGCATATATGTATCTTTATATCTATATATTTATCTATCTAAATATGTATGTGTGTGTGCGTGTCAGTTAGTCAGTCAAAACTTTGGTACTTTTCTGTTTAACTGTTTACTGCTTGCCCAAGCGATACAGACTGGGTTTAGCGCACTGCCAAATTTATAGCTCACGACGACGGACAGTTTTAGCGTCTGAAATTTTGCTTTCCGAAGGACCGTTATGGAGGAACGTAATCCTTCGTTAAAAATGTGTATATTCATTAATATACCGATGGAAATCTACGGTCTTTGACATAACATTGAAAAAAAGGGTTTAAATTTTAAAGAAGTAAAAAATTTATCTTCAAGCTAGAAAAATCGAGAGCCATTTTTATAACAGTAAAGATTTCAGATTTATGAATAAACTATTTTCATAACTACTAATGATGGAAAATTGTGATATGTTTGTCGCGTATCTTAGCTTTTAAAAGGTAACTGACCCCTTAAGCAAATGTTGAATCAAAATTTTTGGTTCTTTGCCGCGCGTGTTGCTAGATGAGATTATATTACTAAACGAGTTCCCAAGATGCTTTGGGAAAGTCATTTACATATTTTAGATTTAAATAATAATGATAATAGGTGATATTTCTTTTATATTCCAGGATATTACGTCACGAACGTCATCTTAGGGTGGTACGGTCTTTTATAAGGTTTCATTAAGTTCGTGTTTTGAAGACATTCAGAATAGCCTTGATTGAATTTTCCTTTAAGGTATCTAGCACTTTTTTAAAATATATATATATACAGAACTGATTAAATACATATATTTTTAGTTCAAATGTGATATAAAATCACTAAAACAAAATATAATTGTGGGGAAATTCTATAAAATATTTTAAAATATAGGGATTTTTTTTACAAATTTATAGTACAGCTGAGTGCTTACGCAAGGGACCCTACAGTCCATTTAACTGAATATACAAGGTGTTTCAAAAAGAATCACCCGATTTGAAATGAGTATATTATGAAAAATTATTGAGTATAGAAACTTAAAATTTATTTTATATTACATGGCTAATCATAAAGTATTTTTTACAAACCAAATTAATGGTGCTGAATATGCCCACCTTTGAATGCACGACATATGTCTGTACGGTAGGGGAATTCGTCCCAAACTTTTGCGAGCATGTTTGCATACACTGCTTCCACGGCTGTTATGCGTACACATACAACCCGTGTCTTGGAATTGTTTATACGATCGTCTAATTCTTTGAAAAGGTAGGAACTTCAATCTACCACGGTTTTGTCGACGAAAATCACGCTAGCAGTTGTTACGGACTCGCACTTCGCAAAGCGTAGAACACAAAATAATTTCTGTTGTGCAGTCGCCATCTTTACAAACAAGGAAGTGGCGAGCGAAGGAAGAGCGTTAGCGCTACTTGTCGGCAACTGCGTGAAACTCGAAATTTTCCTCTTTCTGCCAATACACTATTCGCTAAAAACATTAAAAGATGAATAGTTGTGATTTTTTAAAATCGGATGATTCTTTGATTTCTGTTGTACAGTCGCCATCTTTACAAACAATGAAGTGGTGGGCGAAGGAAGGAAGAGCGTTAGCACTATTTGTCGCCAACTGCGTGAAACTAGAAATTTTCCTCTTTTTGCCAATACATTATTCGCTAAAAACATATTAAAAGATGAATAGTTAGGATTTTTTAAAATCGGATGATTCTTTGATTTCTGTTGTGCAAGCTTTGTACTAAATACACTGCTGGCCACTGTAAATGCAACACCCTGAAGGAAACATGCAAATAAAATGAAATTTACAACATGCATTAGCGGAGGTGAGATATGCAAATGATTAGAATTTCAGCGCAGACGCACATCACAAAGCGCCTGTGGCACCGCTTGAAAGCGCTATTTAAGGCTTGGAGATTTCGACGATTTCAAGTTCGGCAATTGTGATTTTCTTGTGGTTTTTTCAAAAATAAGGATCAATTATGCCTCGTCGAAAACAGCGATCATCTTTTGATCAAGTATCCGAGTTCGACAGAGGAAGGATAGTGGCCTACCGAAATTGTGGATTATCTTTCAGGGAAATCGGTAGTCGTGTTGGACGAAACCAAACAACTGTAATGCGGGTATGTGATCGTTGGATGCAGGAGGGTACGACGGACCGGCGTGTTCGATCGCATCCACCTCAGCGCACCACTTCACGTGATGACAGGCAAATTGTGCGCATGGCAGTGACGGATCGCTCAGTCACATCACTAACCATAGCACAGCACATGCAGTCTGTAACGCATCATCCAGTGTCTGCGCGTACCATTCGACGCCGTTTACAGCAGAGTGGTCTGTCCGCAAGACGTCCATTGCTTTGTCTACCCTTGACGCAGAACCACAGACGTCTCCGCCGCCAATGGTGCGATGACAGAAGGATGTGGACGGCAGAATGGAATGAAATTGTCTTTACTGACGAGTCACGCTTCTGTCTGCAACACCACGATAGTCGCATTCGAGTCTAGAGACACCGTGAAGAGAGGATGCTGAACAGCTGCGTTATGCACCGCCACACTGGTCCTGCACCGTGTATTATGGTATGGGGCGGTATTGGATATCACTCTCGCACACCTCTAGTACGCATTGTCGGTACTTTAAACAGCCAGCGCTACATCTCCGAGGTGTTGGAGCCAGTTGTCCTTCCTTACCTTCAGGGCTTGCCCACAGCCATATTTCAACAGGATAATGCGCGACCACACGTGGCACGCATTGTCCAACGGTTCTTCGTCAATCACCAGATTGAACTGCTTCCCTGGCCGCCTCGCTCTCCGGATCTTTCACCGATAGAAAACATGTGGTCCATGGTTGCTCTACGATTCACCCAGATTCCATCCCCAGCTGCCACAGCAGATCAACTTTGGCAACGTGTGGAAGCTGCTTGGTCTGCTGTACCCCAAGAACTCATCCAAAGTCTCCTTGAATAAATGCCGAGGCGTGTGGGAGCGGTGATCTCCAACAATGGCGGCTACTCTGGCTACTGATTTTGGCAGGAACCTCACTTCACAGAAATCTATAAATTTAATCATTTGATTCTTGGTCAACATGTTCTCTACAAAACAAATTTTGTTGTGATATCTCTTGTCTTTCTTGGTGTTGCAATTTGGGTGGCCAGCAGTGTAGATAAAGCTTAATAGATAAAGCTTACTAATAGATAAAGCTTTGTACAATTCACCCTAAAAAGATTGGTTTAAATTAATTACAAATTAACTGTTTGGCAACACATTAAGCTTGGTAGTGAAATAGATAAAGCTTTGTACTAAATAGATAAAGCTTTGACTAAATAGATAAAGCTTTGTACTAAATAGATAAAGCTTAATAGATATAGCTCTCTAATAGATCAAGCTTTCTACAATTCATCCTAAAAAATTGGTTTAAATTAATTACAAATTAACTGATTGACAACACATTAAACATGCTAGTAAAATCAGTGTATTTGTACGAGTGAAAAGCTGATATGCCCCGTTTTAGAGGGTTTTCTATAAAAATCGTTACGGGACGAAAATACGTAACGATAATGCGTCAAGCAATTCAAGAGAGAATCTGCTACATTTGGGGGAGTTGCGTTGCACGAAAAAGAGGATTGTTTGTTGTTTTCCACTCCCGTAATGTTTGATGATATTAAATTTATTGAAAATGGATAGAAGTTGGCTGTCAGCGAAGAATTGGGGGGGGGGGGGTCGGGGATATGTGTGCGGTCGAGAGTGTCGTCAATGGAAAGCGGACATTAATCGTTACACTTCATCTTTCACTGAACTGCAATATTGTTCTGTTTTACCTGGGTTCGTTAGGGTTAAATAAAAGCTCTTCAGAAACTGCACACAAAGTAGAATTTATTAATCTGTAAGTTTTGCAAGAGCATACACAAATTCAAACAGAAAACACGTAACAACTGTACAGCAGAAAACTCTAAAAACACAAATCACCAGAGTCTTCAATACAATACACGCCTAACGCACTTTCAACACATTCAATTCTCAGTAGAAATTGAACTAAGTTCCAATGCCAATGTCAGGCATATTTATAGACTTCCAAAGCGCCCCATACCAGGCAGTCAGCTAGATATCTCTAGAAGCTTCCAGAAAGGTCTAGACGGCAAGTTGGCGGCCATTTGGTGACCAAAATAAGTCACCAAATACATCGCCAATATGGCGACAACTCTCAAATTTGGCTAGATTATCATAGACTCGTAAAAATATGAAAGAAATCAGTTGTTTCTTTGCTCATTTGCTTATGTAAACACCCAAGGCATCTGAAATGTTTGGAAAATTAAGGGAAAAACAGTATAGGCATATTCCGATCAATTTTAAGCCATTTTTATTTTTATTTAAGAAAGAAAAATGAAGAGTTTAAAGACTTTTACTGAGGAAGGTTTGGGATTTCAGCTCAAAAGTAACCCACCTCTATCTACTATTCGTGGTCGTTCGTCTATCGGTATGTTTTGTATATTGAGAAGATGGATTCAATAAACTATCCTTTATTTTAGCCATCGTTAATCTATTTTAAGCATAACTGTAAACGATTATCAACGAACATTTGAATAAATAATAAATGCACGTAAGGATCCGAGGTAGCCTAGTGCTAGCACGTCGGTTCTGGGCTCTGAGGGTGCTCAATTGGATTCCCGACAAGCGCCACTAAATACCTCCGTGTCTAGGCCGGATAGGGGCATGTTAAATCCGTACACCGGAAAATTCCTCTATGAGGTCAGAGAGGGCGGATGAGGGTACGATCCCCCAGATGTCGCCATTGGAGGTGCTCTGTCAAAATTGAGGTGGCACCTAGCTAAGACGATCTCCAACCCTTGTGGTTCTATTGTAAATCGGAGCCGCACTCCTCAGCCCGCAAAGCCTATAGGCCACATGACCGGAAGTGTTCCAGACCAAGTCCATATATGGACTTTGTCTGGAACACTTCCGGTCAGGTGGTATTAGCAACAAAAACAACATAAATACACGTTTAAATTGTACAAATAGTAACAAAATTACTTTGGCTACCACGTTCGTCTCTCGGCCTTGCATGAACGGCAATCGAGGTGAAAGGAGTCGTCTGCAAAAATAAAATAAATAAATAAAAAATAAATAAATAAATAAATATGTGTGGGGAGGGGGATTTTGACGGCAAAGCCTCCGCAAAAACCTGTTCCATGCATACCGATTCCAGACTGTAAGATAGAAGTGACCTGCGATTGTTTTTTCCCATTGTTAACTTTCTCGATCCTTTGATGAAAACTGGAGGATATCTTGCGAAAATGGAGAGCTTTATAAAATAATATGAACAATAGAAAGTACCGTCTAGAAAGTTTCCTTTCAATCTGACCTTCTGTCAGGATCGTCATCTATCCATTCCATAAACTACAAACTATTTTGGCGAATAAAGAATTTTACATAGCAGAGCATTTTTTTTTAGCAAAAACTTCCTTTTCGTATTATCCTGAATTAAGATATCTATTTATTCAAATTTTTAAGGTGGCGGATTAATTTAACTCATAGATCTCCAAGCTTAATGTCAGCTATGAGAATTTTTTCTGTCAGTACTTTTCTTATCCAAGATCGGTAAATGCAATTATATTTTTATTTATTTATTTATTTATTTTTGCATATTAAGGCTACTGTATACAGAACTTTAGTATTACGTATATGTAAATAGACGCTCATACCTGTTATTTCTATTTTTTTATTGTATTATTTAATTTCTATTTTTTTAAATTCCCATTTTTTTTTACTCAGTGAGATTTTTTTATGCACAAAAACCCAACACTAAGGTAACATAACACAGTATCCAAAGACCATTAGTTTCAACCCAAAATTACTTCCTTTGACATTTCGTTCATAAATATCAAATGAAACTAAACTGTTTTCTCGTAATTTTTTTACAAGTGTAAAATGTAAGATCATATTGAAAGATCATAATTATTTATTGCATGTAAATGGAATTATTTTCAATTGAGTTTGCTATGGGCTCCTGACTACACCAACTCCCCAAACTTCCGGTACAGAAAATTAGCTGTTCCGATTGCAGTGAGCGTGCGTTGTGTTTTATGCACATTCTTCGGTAGACTCTTGTTCCGGAGGCTTTTGTTTTCGGTTGAATTTTATAAGGCAAAGTTTCATGTCATCTTATTGAAATACACTGCTGGCCACCCAAATTGCAACACCAAGAAAGACAAGAAATATCACAACAAAATCTATTTTCTAGATAACATGTTCACCAAGTAACAAATGATTAAATTTATAGACTTCTGTGAAGTGTGATTCCTGCCAAAATCAGTAGCCAGAGTAGCCGACATTGTTGGAGATCACCGTTGCCACACGCCTCGGCATTGATTCAAAGAGACTTTGGATGAGTTCTTGGGGTACAGCAGACCAAGCAGCTTCCACACGTTGCCAAAGTTGATCTGCTGTGGCATCTGGGGATGGAATCTGGGTCAATCGTAGAGCAACCATGGACAACATGTTTTCTATCGGCGAAAGATCCGGAGAGCGAGGCGGCCAGGGAAGCAATTCAATCTGGCGATTGACGAAGAACCGTTGGACAATGCGTGCCACGTGTGGTCGCGCATTATCCTGTTGAAATATGGCTGTGGGCAAGCCCTGAAGGTAAGGAAGGACAACTGGCTCCAACACCTGGAGATGTAGCGCTGGCTGTTTAAAGTACCGACAATGCGTACTAGAGGTGTGCGAGAGTGATATCCAATACCGCCCCATACCATAATACCCGGTGCAGGACCAGTGTGGCGGTGCATAACGCAGCTGTTCAGCATCCTCTCTTCACGGTGTCTCCAGACTCGAATGCGACCATCGTGGTGTTGCAGACAGAAGCGTGACTCGTCAGTAAAGACAATTTCATTCCATTCTGCCGTCCACATCCTTCTGTCATCGCACCATTGGCGGCGGAGACGTCTGTGGTTCTGCGTCAAGGGTAGACAAAGCAATGGACGTCTTGCGGACAGACCACTCTGCTGTAAACGGCGTCGAATGGTACGCGCAGACACTGGATGATGCGTTACAGACTGCATGTGCTGTGCTATGGTTCGTGATGTGACTGAGTGATCCGTCACTGCCATGCGCACAATTTGCCTGTCATCACTTGAAGTGGTGCGCTAAGGTGGATGCGATCGAACACGCCGGTCCGTCGTACCCTCCTGCATCCAACGATCACATATCCGCATTACAGTTGTTTGGTTTTGTCCAACACGACTACCGATTTCCCTGAAAGATAATCCACAATCTCGGTAGGCCACTATCCTTCCTCTGTCGAACTCGGATACTTGATCAAAAGATGATCGCTGTATTCGACGAGGCATAATTGATCGTTTTTTTGAAAAAACCACAAGAAAAACACAATTGCCGAACTTGAAATCGTCGAAATCTCCAAGCCTTAAATAGCGCTTTGAAGTGTCGCCACATGCGCGCGTGATGTGCGTCTGCGCTGAAATTCTAATCATTTGCATATCTTACCTCCGCTAATGCATGTTGTAAATTTCCTGTTATTTGCATGTTTCCTTCAGGGTGTTGCATTTACAGTGGCCAGCAGTGTAGCATCCTTCTCTGTTGCAGGTTGAATTATTCGTAGTCTAGAGCAGTGTTGCGCAAACTTTTTCCGACTCTCGCGACTCCAATGAAAATTTGTTGGGAATAATATTTTTTTTTTTTTTTAAATTAACGAAAACGTTAACAAAAGAATAGAAAAACGAAAAAAGCAAATTTTGAGAATTTTTTTTTAAAAATCAGTGAACTGTAGATTTTGATTGTATCTGTGGCTTTATGGCAGATGTTGATATGCCCGAAAAATTCAATTTTGTGTTTTAAACTGATAATTAACACTTAAAATTAGTTCTTTAATGTGGCAAAAGCTGATAGTGGAATTATGAAAGAATACTCGGTTATTCGTATTAGAAAATGCTGATATATATAAAGGAGGTAATACTTGGTCCCTAATTGAATATTTTAGTCCCTAACTGAAAATTTTCAATGAAGACCAGCCATATGCTTGAGGTTGAATATGAGTATTAACTAAAGAATATTTGTATTCAAAAACTTAATTGAGCGATTTTATGTTTCACAACAAAAGTTACTTTTTTAATTTGCCAAAAGCATGGAAAAAAGACTCATCAACATCTGCCATAATGCCACAGATTTACTTTACAGAATAACAATAATAAAAAAAAAAGGCTTCCCTCTACACTTGTTTTTTGCCAAATCTCATGTGATTAAAACTTCATATTTAAGTTTTAATATGTATTTGTATTTCATTTAGGAATAAACTATCAAAAATTGAAATAAAAATGAGCATGATTTTAAAATCATGATATTCATATTAAATCAATTAAAGTTAAAATCTTCATTTATCTATATAAAGCTACACTAGAAAAAAAAATAATTAGAAGGGTAAATCTGGACCTCGGATAGTATTCATCCAATATTTGGTTAAAATATTTGAGAATGTGTGGCGTAGTGGTTAAAAGTTTTCATAGTATTCATCCAATATTTGGTTAAAATATTTCAGAATGTGTAGCGTAGTGGTTAAAAGTTTCAAGCTGCCACACCACAGGTCCAGGGGTCGATCCTGCGACTGGGCAAGGTCGAGTGGACAAGGTCGACTGGGCAAAACGTTTCATCCCTTGAGTGGGTCGATAAAATGGGGACCAAGCATGCTTGGGAACTAAACTCTGGGGGTCTCAGTCAGGTTGACCACCTGACCGAGACATATGCTGTATGGCACCCCAAACCGACTTGAAGAAAGCGGATATGGGCACCGCCGGCCTTGGTTCACATTCGAACTGTTGCGCCGTGAGTTTAGTTTTCATTTGGGAATGCTTCTCTCATATCATAATTGTTTGGTTGTTATAGATACTAATTTTGGAAAAACCCGCCTCGCACATGTAGGTAAAAGCGAATGAAAGCAATGTAGCCTTATAAGGCTGTTTGACATCTTATTTGACAAAATCATATATTATGAACATAATATATGATATGTAAAATATAAATAAAAATATTAAAAATATGTAATTATAGAAAGTTCAGAGCATGTTTTTTAATGAAATAATTTTTAACCCTAATTCAGTATGATATAAATATATTTCAGACCATCCGCGACCCCTCTAATATTTTTCACGACCCCTCTGTAGCTCGCGACCCACACTTTGCGTTACCACTGGTCTAGACAGTGCAATTACTGCAATGATCAATACAACAAATGTCTAGTAACATGAGCATTTCTTTCATTTGCGTCAAATTTCAGGTTATTTTATTGAGATATCACCATTCCCTATTGCAGATTGAATTATTCTTAGTCTAGGCAGTGCATTTACTGCAATGATCAGTACAACAAATGTCTAGTAACATAAAATGAGCACTTCTTTTATTTGCATCAAATTTCAGGTTATTTTATTAAGATATCATTCCCTATTGCAGATTGAATTATTCTTAATCTAGACAGTGCATTTACTGGAATGATCAATACAACAAATGTCTAGTAACATAAAGTGAGCATTTATTTCATTTGCGTCAAATTTTAGGTTATTTTATTAAGATATCACCATTCCCTATTGCTGATTGAATTATCCTTAGTCTAGACAGTGCATTTACTGCAATGATCAATTCAACAAATGTCTAGTAACATAAAGCGAGCGTTCCTTTCATTTGCGTCAAATTTCAAGTTATTTTATTAAGATATCACAATTTTCTATTACAGATTGAATTATTCTTATTCTAGACAGTGCATTTACTGCAATGATCAGTACAATAAATGTCTACTAACATAAAGTGAGCATTTCTTTCATTTGCCTCAAATTTCAGCTTATTTTATTGAGATATCACCATTCCCTATTGCAGATTGAATTATTCTTAGTCTAGGCAGTGCATTTACTGCAATGATCAATGTAACAAATGTCTAGTAACATAAAATTGGCATTTATTTCATTTGCATTAAATTTCATGCCATCTTATTGAAATATCATCCTTCTCTATTGCTGATTGAATTATTCCGAGTCCAGGCAGTGCATTACCATCCTACAGGTGAGGAAGTATCCTCTCCAGAGCTGTGCAGGATAAAACTCACCGACACCCCCCGGCGCGACCGTTTATCTTGCAAACGATAAGCCTTGTCAAAACAAAGCGCCGCGGTCGAAACATTTGTTCACGTGCAGGGCAGAAATACTTAAAAACAAAAAGATTGAAACACAAGTCGTGATTGGGTGAATGACAGACGATCTTGTTTGCAGTAGTGCCGGGCCTTCCTCCTCGGTCCCGGGAGGAGCGAAAGGTGAGTCACGCGCTCTCTGCAGGGTTACTCCGAGCGACCCCCGCGGAGTCGTCTGCCACCCTCCCGCCGTTAATGTGGAGCAGAGGGAGTGGGGTTAATTTGGTGGTTTATTCATGAAGTCTGGGAGAGAGGGTTCACGGCGAACTTAATGAAGTTCCGATTTCGGTAGTAAAAATAGTAAACAAGGAACTTGTATCATACATAGCTCAGTAATTGAATTGGGGAAGCTTTGTAAGGCGAAAACGTGTTCTAAAAATGTTCGGGAGAGCTGTTCGAACTGACATTGGGGTTGGCTGTATGAATGTTAACTAGCTAGTCACTTCAAAACTCATGTTTCTCTTTAAACACCGTGCAACATGAGTTCTGTTAACCTTTATAGTCGTGATCCGACAAATCATTATCATGTAGAAGTAATTATAACTGTAGAACCAACTCTTATTTACATCTGGTTTATTAACATATTAAAATCTCGATTAGATAAGTCATTTACAAAGGTTCGTTTCGACGAACGTAAAATCCACCATGAGAGTAGGGCTCATTATTCAAAGTCCGTCCCAGACCCTGTCTCTCCGTACGTGTGTTGACCCTTTCAACAGTCCAAGTCTATTTTCCCCCCTTCGTTAATGGCGTCCCTATTTATCCATTCTTCTCAGCGCCTCCTCGAACCATCCATGACGAATTTTCTTTCCTGCCGTCTTTTCCAGGGTAAAAACGAGCCGCTAATGGATTTCACAAATCATTCTAAATGATTTGCGTCCTTTTATTTAGAATGTCGCACTTCTCCAAAGGTGTATATCGTTCGACACCTGTTTGCGTTTCTTTCGGGCTCATTGAAGACGCTATTACTCACGTTCATCAATTCCACTTAGGAATGGGAGACGAGAGTCTGACAAGTTCGTTTTTCTGTTTTGAAAACTCTTTAGGACTCATAACGCTGATACTGCAGCAGTTCTACTCTTAGTACACCTTCAGTTTAAAAGGCTTTAATGAGCAAATTTTTATTATTTTATGCATCCATTTTTTATTTCCATCTTTGCTTGGAGGAAATGTGTCCAAGGACTGCCGACTTGGATTGAATTTTTTTTAATTAATTAATTTATTTTTTAATTGTTCTCCGTAATAGAGAAATAAATTTTACACTTTAGGGCATTTTTCTTTTTTTTAATGCAAATTTTAAAATTTATAATATTTTAAAATTTAAATTATTCGGGGAAAAAAATCTCGTATAGTGTGTTTTAAACGTTCCTCAATTCCTTTGACGGACGAAATTTATAAAATGAATCCTGTTGCAAGGTGCGGAAACGTTCTGGCTATCTGAATATACCGTTTTTATTGGATTATCAGCATTTTTGTAACTATAGTAGATAGATTTTCTTCGTAGGTTAACATTGAGGTGAGCGAATCCGATAGGGTTAGTGCACAGCAGCCTTAACCCAGAGTACCTCTTACCAACCCCACTAGATGGCCAGAAATATCGCATTTTTCTGGAGGAGGTAGAAAACTCAAAAGCAAAACAGAATCAGATAGGAATATATGACCGGAAACGCAAACCTGATCAGCTAGAGGATAAACAAAGATGCAGAAATGAAAAGCCAACATTTCTCATCGAAAAAAGTTTGCGCACCACTGCTTTGAATTTCCCATACCTGCACATTATTCGATTTGCTGCTCGTCTACTAAAAGTAAAGAAAAAAATTCCTATTTCCTTTGAAATTCGTACATAACGTTTCTTTTATATAAAAAAATATTTTAATATAAATTTGAAGTTTGTTTTTGTTTGTTCGTTTGTTTTCGTGAGTGTGTGTGTGTGTGTGGGGGGGGGGGGGGGGGGGTCATTCTGTAACTTTAGACCTAATCTTTTTTTTACACGATTTTAAAATAACACGGTCAAAAAAAAAGAATCTAATCCTGTTTTTACACATTTTTTTTTTCACACGATCGATTTTTTTACATAATAATAAAAAAAGTCAATATTATTGGTATATTGTTTTTTTTCCATAACACCTGCACCGAATCGCAGAATTTTTGATTAAATGTGTCCAACCTCAGTCATCAGAAGTTTTGCCTCAAAATGCGAAAACTTATGAAGCTACTCTACAAATTTCACCGGACAAAAGCGCAACACAAAAGGATGCAATTTTGTTCTAGAAAGTGAATCCGAATAATAAAGCGTATAATCGTTCATACATATATTTTTAAATTTTGTTCCTGAATTTTGGATTTTTTTAAAATTTAAAATAACGCTTTGATTAATTTGAATTTCAAGAGACTGCAATTTTCTTTATGTTTTTTTTTGCAGAAATGAATATGATTTTCTTTATGTTTAATGCTTACAATTTGCACGAATGTCGAAGTAAATAAATAATTTATTTTTTCAATTATTTATTAATTTCTTTTTATTTTTTATATATACTTTATAAACAAAAACAAATCCTTGAACGTATCCATCATTTTACCATATACCTATATCCTTTTTTACACGATTTATTTTTACACGACACAGTCTGAAACGCATCCTCCGTGTAAAAAAAAGGATTAAGTGTTTTTACTAATTTTTGGTGCTTTTATTTTTTGTTAAGTTTTCATTTAGTTGCAAAATATCAACATGATTCAGTGTTTCTCTCTCTAGTTTCAAAATGGAACTCGTCTATCACCATGACAACTTTTCTGTTGCCTATAGAGAAAGAAAAGTTGTAATTATTTTTATTGGCATCTTGGAAAATTATTACATGATCGATTTTCCTCTCCTGGTGTTATCGATAACAATCATCTGATTCTCACGCATCCTTTGCAAGTAGGGCATTAATTGCAACCTTCGTCTCATTTTTTTCTATTTTTCTACCGAAGCATTACCCAGTGAGATGAGATATTTATATTTAAGATCCCACCTCTCACACAAAGTCTCTTCTTTAACAGTAATGTTGCCGCTGCTGAAATTCTTTGCCGGTTTCATGATCACTAGTTTTTTCATGAATTTCAGTGTATGTTTTTTTAATGTTTGTCTTCTTCCTTGGTACTGAGTTGCACTTATTATCAATTCTTTTTTTTTTAGTTTTTGGCACCAGGTCCTAATATTTGTTTCTTAGCAATAAGATTTATAAGCAGAATTTCAATTAAATAAATATGCATGCATAAATCCACGTGACATGTGATACTTTGGCGTCTTGGCGTCCTATGAATTTCTAAATTACAAAGGTACAGATGCAAAGAGCAAAATTAAACTTACTGAAAAATATGCAGAAAATTTTAAAAACTTAAGGTGACTGCCTACGTTGAAAATGCCATTTTTTAACTATTTTGGTCGACTTTATATTTTGCAAGAATCTTGTAAATCAATGTTTTCTCTTTTCAAAACCGTTTTGATTTTTATTCTACGTCAATTAGAAGCAGAGTTATAGCTATTTTAATAAACATCGTCTAATGCAAAATTGAAGTGACAAACAACTTTAAATGCGTCCATTTTTTGACTATTTTGGTAAATTTTATTTTTTGCAAGAATCTTGTAATTCAATCTTTTCCCTTTTCAAAACCGCTTAGATTTTCATTCTACATCAATTAGAAGCAGAGTTATAGCTATTTTAATAAACATCGTCTAATGCAAAATTGAAGTGACAAACAACTTTAAAGGCGTTTTTCTCAGAATTATGTTTTTTAGCACAAATCTCTACCATTATCATGATATTTCACATAATAATGCATATAATTTGATAAAATTTTCAGGAAATGTTTTAGATGCTATTGTTAATGAAATGACGTACAATAATTGATGTATAATAAATAGTTTATGGTTTGGGGCTGTTTTTATAAGGAAAGGAATGACGAATTGGGGAAAATTTTCATATTGGAACATAAAATTGTATGTATTATTTTTGCATTTTAAAATTTCTCTTAAATTGTAGGTCATTTTGAAGATAACTATTATATGTATCATGTGAAAGAAGGAAATTAAAATAGTAGCATTAGAATTTTGTTCAGAGTGATAGGCGTTTTAGCTAAATTTCATTAAAAATTACTTCAAATTGACCAATTTATAAAAAAGTATGGTATTTAGAGGAAAGTTTTTTTATTTTTTATTTTTAAATGCTGTTTTACCATAAGAGACCAAAAAATCCTTAAAAAAATAATTTTTTAAAAAAAATTGGCTCCGAACGTAGGCAGTCACCTTAATAAAATAAAACTCGATTCCAGATTTTAAATACACACCCGGGTTTTGGAGGGTTAAATTTATTATTTTTCCTTTTCGCCAAGACTTTCCTATATCACTTGTTAGCAATGTAATTTCAGACGACATCATATGATCTCAGTTCTTTCCCTTCTATTTGATTTGTTCTCGTATTAAAGATTTCTATTGGTTGACTTATTAAAAGTTACTATTGGCTGTTTCTGGGATCCCGTATAAGTTTATAAATACACGTGATGTTCTTTTTTCAGTCGGTCTGTGTCTACCTTTGTTCTAGCTTGTATATGTTTGACCGACTGTTAATAAATGTTTATTTTCCCGGTCCATGGAACTTTTTAACTTAACGCAGTTGCCTCTTTTAATATAACATTACTTTTTGCTGTTGTTGTTGTTTTCCTTTTCTTCCTCTGTTACATTCCGCTGAGGCATTGCTATATCATTTGTTTTAATGGAATTTTTCGTGAACTTTAAAAAGGCAGAAACGCATTAAAAATATATGATAATCTCTGTATATAAAACAGTTCCGTAACTGACTGACAGATAACGTACAGACCAAACCGCTGGACCTAAAGGGTTGAAATTTTGCATGGTGATTCTTCTTATAATGTAGGAGTGCACTAAGAGATATCTTTGAAAAATTCTGCTTAGACTTTTTTAAATTAAATTTTTAAGCTGTTTTTGTAACATTTTTAAAGTTTTCATTTAAAATAATGATCTGAGTGTTATAAAATTTATATCACAAGAAAGATCCTGAAAATTCCTTTAGAACGAAATCTTTTCCGAATCTTTACCTCCATTTTCTGATTTTTGGAGAATTTTTAAAGATTAATTTTTAGAATTTAATTTATTAAATGCTGATCACGAGATTTCTTTTCTTTGTGTGATACTTTAAATTAATTTTGCATCACGTGCACAACAAAGAAATAAATTCACAAAAAAATATTAAAATGCAATAAAAGATAAAATTTAACCACTACACTAATTAAGATGGAAGTTTTTTAAGAATTTAATTCAAATTTGTATGTTTTATGGATATTAAACTAAACCTATATATAAAACTACAATTACCCCTCAAAGTATGCTTCGCCATGACGATAAATAAGTCTCAAGGCCAAGCTTTAAAACACTCTGGCTTAGATTTAAGAGAAAATTGTTTCTCTCGCGGTCAGTTTTGCGTAGGTTTCTCACACGTAAGTTCGCGGACGAGCCTGGCAATATTAGTTCCGCCCAATGAAGAAACAAAAAATATTGTTTATAAAGAAATCCTCAAAAAAGCAATTTCATTATTTTTTCATTGAAATTATCCTAAAATGTATTCCGTAGCGAAGCACGGATATTCAGCTAGTAAGCAAATAGGATTTTTATCAATAAAGGTGATTTAATTGAAAAATAAGTTCTGGACTTCTTAATTATCCAAACCGATAGGTTATTAACCAGAGTTTATGTTAAAGAACAAAGAACAGAAGTTGAATGCTCTTCAAAAGAAGTGAAATTAAAGAGAAGTTTAACGAAATGTTTTTTGAACCATCTGAAGCTGACATTAAACATCTTAATCTAACAAAGCAATTTTTAATACATCTTTTGGGTTATAAAAACATGACTAACATTTTCATAACATACGAAGCTTTAAAAGAGATTTTGATGTAAATCTGGCTCGCTTCAATCAAGCCCGGCTAAAGACGGCGCACTTTTTTTTAGATTAATCAATCGCAAAGAAACCTTCCTTTGGAAAGAAATATTATGAAAGTCGGATTTTTGTATTTTTAAATTTTCTTTCTCAGTCGCTAGGCAAAGATATCACCTGTTGGCATTACGCTGAAAAGCTTGAAAGTTGTGTAATTTTTATAACGTTGTAAAAATTAAAAATCTGAGTAACGTTTTCATAAAATACAAAAGTTTAAAAGAGATTTGTCACAGAATTTCTATCACTCAATAACTTCCGCAGTTTCCTCTATGAACGTGTCCAACCACATTTGTAAAGTATACAAGCCCTTATCGACTGCACTGAGTATATCAGAAACCAATATTACATTCCATTTACAAATGACTATTATTACAAGCAACTTTATATACTCACTGTAACTCCACTGTAATCTCTCTATAACTACCTTCAGATATCCTCTAATTAAAATTTCTTCCGCTAAGTAACCATCATACGGCCATCTGACTCTTTATAAATACCTGAATTTTCTTAGTATTGATTAACAAACCAAAAAAAACCTCCACCAAAACATACTTCTATACATACACTTCCCGTACTTGTTCACTGTATTAGAGGGCATAAGTCTAACATTATCGAACCATAGGATATCTGACGCTTCTAAATCTAGTTATAATTAACTCAAAATAACAATCAATCATTTAACGCAAAACACCATGTTCACCGAGACCAAATAGTTATGAACCCGTCCAGAAAACGGGTACGATAAACTGTGGAATGTTAGCCTTACCCGAAAAAACAGCAGACAAACTGTGCCTTCAAGCCAGATGCGCTATTAACTCTAATAAGCACGAGTGATTCGGTGGTCATTCAGTGCGATCATAAAGGGAGCAGCTGTAAAAAAATAACAGACAACGATAATAGTCCACACGCGAAAATACCATAAATTTTAATATGGTGTGAGTCACCCAGCATCGAAATGAAAAGGAGAAATTCACGGTCATTGTGCAAATGATGGCGGAAGATTGCTAGAGAAATCACAAACAATACAATTGGTGAAAAACTTGCTCGGCATGGCAGACCGACGATTATCGAAGTAGTTAGTTCTCCATTACGTTTCAGAGTTTAGCAATTTAGCATCTTTGCATACAGACAGTCTTATGATCTGATTAGCGAACGCAGGTCTATTAGTATATCAGAGTAGTCTGCGCGTGTGTTTGTATGTACGTGCCTTGATGTAATGCATGCAGGGAAACTTAATAAAACTGAAAAGTATCGTACCTCGGCCACTTATTGTACAAATTTGGCGGAAAAGAATGTCATGGCCCCAAGAACTGACGCACTGTACTCCGATAATATAAAATAATACAGGGTGTCTCAAAAGACCTTGACACATTTTAAAAAACTATACAAAAAATTTTTCAGGTAGTCTCTTCTAACGAAAATACCGCGGGTTATTAATGCAGGATTGCTTATCGTTGCTTACCTCTTTTGAATGTATATATGTATCTATATATATGTACGTATGTATATACACTGCTGGCCACTGTAAATGCAACACCCTGAAGGAAACATGCAAATAACATGAAATTTACAACATGCATTAGCGGAGGTGAGATATGCAAATGATTAGAATTTCAGCGCAGACGCACATCACGCGCGCCTGTGGCGCCACTTCAAAGCGCTATTTAATGCTTGGAGATTTCGACGATTTCAAGTTCGGCAATTGTGTTTTTCTTGTGTTTTTTTCAAAAAAACGATCAATTATGCCTCGTCGAAAACAGCGATCATCTTTTGATCAAGTATCCGAGTTCGACAGAGGAAGGATAGTGGCCTACCGAGATTGTGGATTATCTTTCAGGGAAATCGGTAGTCGTGTTGGACGAAACCAAACAACTGTAATGCGGATATGTGATCGTTGGATGCAGGAGGGTACGACGGACCGGCGTGTTCGATCGCATCCACCTCAGCGCACCACTTCACGTGATGACAGGCAAATTGTGCGCATGGCAGTGACGGATCGCTCAGTCACATCACGAACCATAGCACAGCATATGCAGTCTGTAACGCATCATCCAGTGTCTGCGCGTACCATTCGACGCCGTTTACAGCAGAGTGGTCTGTCCGCAAGACGTCCATTGCTTTGTCTACCCTTGACGCAGAACCACAGACGTCTCCGCCGCCAATGGTGCGATGACAGAAGGATGTGGACGGCAGAATGGAATGAAATTGTCTTTACTGACGAGTCACGCTTCTGTCTGCAACACCACGATGGTCACATTCGAGTCTGGAGACACCGTGAAGAAAGGATGCTGAACAGCTGCGTTATGCACCGCCACACTGGTCCTGCACCGGGAATTATGGTATGGGGCGGTATTGGATATCACTCTCGCACACCTCTAGTACGCATTGCCGGTACTTTAAACAGCCAGCGCTACATCTCCGAGGTGTTGGAGCCAGTTGTCCTTCCTTACCTTCAGGGCTTGCCCACAGCCATATTTCAACAGGATAATGCGCGACCACACGTGGCACGCATTGTCCAACGGTTCTTCGTCAATCGCCAGATTGAATTGCCTCCCTGGCCGCCTCGCTCTCCGGATCTTTCGCCGATAGAAAACATGTGGTCCATGGTTGCTCTACGATTGACCCAGATTCCATCCCCAGCTGCCACAGCACATCAACTTTGGCAACGTGTGGAAGCTGCTTGGTCTGCTGTACCCCAAGAACTCATCCAAAGTCTCATTGAATCAATGCCGAGGCGTGTGGCAGCGGTGATCTCCAACAATGGCGGCTACTCTGGCTACTGATTTTGGCAGGAACCACACTTCACAGAAGTCTATAAATTTAATCATTTGATACTTGGTCAACATGTTATCTACAAAATAAATTTTGTTGTGATATCTCTTGTCTTTCTTGGTGTTGCAATTTGGGTGGCCAGCAGTGTATATATACATATATGTATGTCAAAATTTTGACGCATCTTGGTACTTTTCTATTTAACTTGTCCAAGCGATAGACTGGGTTTGGCTCGCTGCCAAAATTATAACTCGCGAGGAAGGACGGACGGACGGACAGTTTTAGCGTCTGAAATTTTCCTTTCCGGAGGACCGTTATGGAGGAACGTAATCCTACGTTTAAAAAGTACACAAGGTAGGAACTAGAATTTCACTTACGTGTTACCTTATGTATATTAGAGGTTTTTTTTAGTATAGTCAATGAATTTCAATATGTGCACCTTTTGTGGCAAGGAGAATATCTAATTGGTAATCAATCTCAGCCTATGTGAGTTCCAAAATGGATTCCGTGACACATGAAAGTGCAGCAATTATGCGTGTTTTGAGTTCTTTAACATTACAACCGATTATTAAAGACACTTCCCATTTCCAGAAACTTTTTCTACCAAGCTAAGATGTTATTACGACTAGGAGGATCTTTCCCAAATTTCATTGCACTTGCGTAACAGATTCCGTTTTGAAATACCAGCCAACACTTAGTGCTTTCTCTGATGGAGTAGCCATTTTACAACTTCCACTTTCACGGAGCAACTAGCGCCACTTGTTCAACTTTTTTGACACAGGAAAAACTCTAATATTTTTACTAAATTTACGAGTCTATGGTAATCTAGCCAAATATGAGAGTTATCACCGAATTGACGATGGATTTGGTGACATATTTTGGTCGCCAAATTTGGCTATATTTCGCCACGTTTGGTGATATGGCGCCAAAGGGTCACCAACTTGTCGTCTAGATCTTTCTGGAAGCTTCTAGAGATATCTAGCTGACTGACCGGTAGGGGACGGTTTGGAAGTTTATACAACGGTTTGGAAGTATTGCGAACGGTTAGTTCCAACGCCTATAAACAGTATTTCGATGACTTGAAGAAACGTTGAAAAAATTGTAAGACTCCTTTGGCGATTATTTTGAAGGAGATAAATTTATTTGAAGGTGAGTAATATTTTTGTTATTTAAAAAAAAATGTCCGGTTACTTTATGGGCGAACCTTGTAAATATACCTGACATTGGCATTGGAACTCAGTTCTTGTCTACAGAGAATTGAATGTGTTGAAAGCGCGTTAGGCTTGTATTGTATTGAAGGATCTGGTATCCTGACTTGTGTTTTTAGAGTTTTCTGCGGTATAGAAGACAGTTGTTACGTGCTTTCTGTTTGAATTTGTGTATGCGCCTGAAGAATTTACAGAATAATAAATTTTATTTTGTGTGCAGTTTCTGAAGAGATTTTATTCAATCCTAATGAACCCAGGAAAAACGGAACAATATATACGGTAACATATCTGTGAATTTCCAGTTCTTACCTTGTATACTTTTTTTTTGTATAAATTTTTAAAATGTGCCAAGTTTTTTTGGGACAACCCGTATTCTTCTCGCCGTCAGTATATGCTTATATCAGTATATAACATTACGCCTTCAGTACATTTTACTTGATAAATTTATACTGAAATTCGTAACCTTTGTTTGTGTTCTTGGTAATGCTTTACTCAAAAGTTAACAACAGTTGTCCAGGCAACTCACCTAATTTTTAATGTAAACGCAAGTTTGACAAGGCAATATATTCAACTGATGCCACCTGACATTAATTTCCTAACGGCTGTAAAGGAGATAATCAGTATGAAATAAATGGTTTTCTGACAGAGCTAATAAGTCTTTACCTATTTGCTGTTAGCGATTTCACATACAATCTTCCTGCATCATATCTGATGGTGAGAAAGCAGAGGAGACGGAGAAAGAGAGAAATTGATATTGCGCAAGTGGAGCTTGGGAATCAGAGAGAGGGAGAGAGAGAATGAATCAGAGAGAAACCTGCTCATGAGAGAGTGAGAAAAGATATTAAGAGAATGAGAGAGAGAGAGAGAATCAGAAAGAAACTTGCTCATGAGAGAGTGAGAAAAGAAATTAAAAGTATGAGAGAGAGAGAAAATCAGAGAGAAACTTGCTCATGAGAAAGTGAAAAAAGAAATTAAGAGAACAAGAGACAGAAAGAGGGGGAGAGAGACGCTAAGAGAGAAACATGCTCATGAGAGAGTGAAAAAAGATATTAAGAGAAAGAGAGAGAGAATCAGAAAGAAAAGGATGAGAGAAAGAGAGAATTAGAGAGAAACTTGCTCATGAGAAAGTGAGAAAAGAAATTAAGAGAACAAGAGACACACACACAGAGAGAGAGAGAGAGGGAGAGCGGCTAAGAGAGAAACATGCTCATGTGAGAGT
Source organism: Dolomedes plantarius (assembly GCA_907164885.2). Taxonomy (NCBI): domain Eukaryota; kingdom Metazoa; phylum Arthropoda; class Arachnida; order Araneae; family Dolomedidae; genus Dolomedes; species Dolomedes plantarius. The sequence goes on along the minus strand of OU015499.1, from coordinate 33,851,991 downwards.
GAGAAAAGATATTAAGAGCATGAGAGAGAGAATCAGAAAGAAACTTGTTCATGAAATAGTGAGAAAAAAAATTAAAAGTATGAGAGAGAGAAAATCAAAGAGAAACTTGCTCATGAGAAAGTGAGAAAAGAAATTAAGAAGATGAGACAGAGAGTAGTAACAATTAAGCCTGGAGTTGACGAAGACTGGACAAAATTTTCATTGTTAAAGCATTTAAGCATGCATTTTGTTATTGAATTAAAAAAGGAAATGAAGTATAGAATGGTCAAAAGACCGCGAAATACAAAACGAAAAAGGAAAAGAGAGAGTAAGAGTGAGAAAGGGTATACCAGGTGAAGTGAGTGAAATAAAGTAAGAAAATATGAGAGCTTGAGGAAGAGAGAGGGCACAGACAGACGCACAGAGAGAGAGAGAGAAAGGGAGAATTACAGTAAGTAAGAAAATGAGAGAAAGAAACTGTAAAAGAGTGAGAGTGTGCGTCCGACAGAGAGACAAAGAGAGTTATAGTAAAACTTGATTAAGCCTTTGATAAGCCTAACTAAAATATTCATTATTAAAGCCTTTAAGTTTGAATTTCGTTATTCAATTAAAGAGGAAAATGAAGCACAGGGTGACCCAGAGACCATGAGGTGCAAAGCGAGAAGGAATGCGAGTTAGAAAAGAGAAAAAGAGAAACATTAGGAGGGATGAATGAAATAAAGTGAGAAAATGAGAAAGCGTGAGGAAGAGGAAGGATATAGAGTGGGAAGCACAGAGACTGCGAGTGACAGTAAGTGAGAGAAAGAGAGAAGGAAAATCTGAAAGAATGAGTGCATGTATTCTACAGAGAGAAACAGAGAATAGTTGTAACACTTGATTAAGCATTTGATATAGCCGATATTTTCATAAAAATAACAGACATTGAAATAAGAATATCAAAATCTCACCCTCTATTTTCCAAGAAAAACGAAGGGTTGAGCAATACTGTTCAAAGAAAGAATGGTGATTGAGGAAAGAAACTTAAGGAAAACTGGGAAAAGAAAACGGATGAAAGATTTCCAACTCATGTCGTTCTGTTCCATTTGACAAGCCAGGGAAATGTTACGAATACCCTCGTGACACTCGTAACTGAAGGCGTGATCGGTTCAAGAATCGTTATGCCAAAAGTCATAAAACGCAGAACGTGGGTCGAAACGGAACTTCCAATTAGCCTACGAGTATTCGAATCTGCAATAAGAAATAGCTGCTAATTTCGGCTTGTCGGCGCCTGCCACTTATTGTGATTCATGAACCGATGGGAAATCGCTCAACACGTAATGATAAATCCCACGGATCATTGGAGGAATCACACGAATTGTTTGGCTGAAGAGCTGATAGCGCGCATAGTAATTGCGATTTAGTGAGGGCGTTAGACGAAGGTATGGGCTGTAACGAATGGCGTAGGTCAAGGCACAGATTATGCTTCAGTTTGCTATGGTTGGAGGAAGCCCTGTCTGGAAAGGCCTTGATTTTTTTGTTGTGCTTGGAGAAGTACCCAAAAATATCGCGCCTCCAACCGCGAAATACCAACAGGAGTAATTATTAGGGATGCGTAATTTTCGTATTTACGAAATAGATGCGAATAAGTGTGAAATTTGGCGATATGAGCGAATAAATGCGAAAATTATTTTTTTACTACTTTTCGGCGAAAGCTCGGTGATAAACGGCTTTTTAAGCGAAATTAGGTAATAATGGTAATAATTTATTAATATAATTGCTTAACTAAGACCATCCGCGGTCTTTAACTGAGAAATCTCACACTCCTTCGTATTTGCTCCGAATTTCACCCGGGCAGTTTGCCCTTACCGGCGCCGAACCTAAAAATCTAACTGTAAAAATCAACCATCAAGTTTTGTGGAACAATTTAGTAGATTTAAGAAGGTCTCTTGAACGCCAAAGTCAAGGGTATTTCAGCTACTTTACAATAGTCAACCAGGAGACTCCTGTTGATATTATACAGATTTTAATTGCAACGAACTTTATTAAGTCCCGTAACAGAGTAAATGCTGAGATATTTTAGTATGTATAACATATTAATTAATGACAGAATGCAAAGACTTAAGGAACATGATGTGGAGACTAATACAATGTTATCTTTTAACTAAGAATTTTGATACTTACCTATCCAAGGAAGTAAAATTGTAAATTTTTTTTTTTTAATGAATGCGAAATATTTTAATTTATATGTTTTTTTGCGAATAAATGCAAAATTTTATATATTGTATTTTTTGGTTGCGAAATTTCGATATTTTTTATGCGAAATTTAGGTATCCCTAGTAATTATGTATAGCAGGGTTGGGCAAACTGGGACTCTTTATCACTATCTTTGAGGCTCTGCGCTAGAATTTTGGAAACAACATTTTTTTTCTCCTGTGTATAGAGTGTTTCCACTGAGTTAAATTAAAAATTTTCAAAAAAACTTCCTTAGAAATATCTACATATGATGTGTCGCTTTATTCTAAATGTTTTCCGCAGTTTTCCTCGAGTTTGGTATAAGATTGCAAACTTACTGAGCCCCCCAAAAATATATTGTATCCTTTGTACATTGCACTAAAAACTTTAAACAAATCAGTAAAACTAAATTCTTATCCAATGCAGGGCCAGCCTTAAGGTTGATGTGTGCTAACCCTATTGGATTCGTTCACCTCAATGTTAACCTATGGAGAAAATGTGTCTACTATTGACAGCTACATAAGTGCTAATAATCCAATAAAAATGGTATTTGCAGATAGCGTGAACTTTTCTGCATCTTGCAACAGGATTCATTTTTTAAATTTCGTTCGCCAAAGGAATTTAGGAGCGTTTGAAATGCACTAGACTAGATTTTTCTCGGAATAATTTAAATTTTAAAATACACTGAAGTGCCACTGAATTAGGGATACCTACCTAGTAACGAGTTGGGCCTCCTCTGGCCTTGATAACAGCTGTCACACGATGAGGCATAGATTCAAAAAGTTTCTGGAAACGTTCCACGGGAATGGCTTGCCAAATATTGACTAAAGCTATCCGTAATTCAGTAAGGTTCTTTGGTGGTGTTTGATGGCCTTTCACGCATTGTTCCAAAACATCCCAAAGATGCTCAATAGGATTTATGTCTGGGCTTCTAGGTGGCCAATTCATGACAGAGAAGTCAGAGGAATGCTCATCCAACCAGCCAGTAGCCAACCGGGACTTGTGAGAGGTACAGTTGTCTTTCTGGAAAACTCCATTACCGTGCGGATAACAGAACAGCATAAACGGATGGAGGTGATCACCCAGCAACTCTACGTACCGAATTGCATTGAGGGAGGTTGGTACACGCACCAAAGATCCCAAACTGTGCCACGAAAAAACACCCCATACCATGATTGAGCCACCATGCCCTTGTACAGTTCCAGCCAGGTATGCAGGATCCATGACTTCATGAGCCTGACGCCATATTCTCAGCCTCCCATCGGCGTTAAGTAGTCGGAATCGAGACTCATCACTCCATGCTACTAGTTTCCAGTCCTCTACACTCCAGTCTCTGTGCTCTCTTGCCCAGGCAAGACGTGCAGCCCGATGGCGAGTATAAAGCAATGGTACTCTCGTAGGTCGACGGCTCCCGAAACCCATACGGTGAAGCGAGCGTTGCACAGTCCGTTTACTGACTGTACGACTGGCACCGTCATTAAACTGGGTGGTAATTTGAGCTAATTTTTGGCTTCGCTGGCTACGTACAGTACGCCTGAGCCGTCTCTCACCACGCACTGTCAAGGCTAATTGTCCTTTGCAGTTTGCCCGATCGCTAGTTTTTTTTCCACCATCCATGTATTCTTGGTATACTCTTGACACTATCGACCTTGAAAATCCTAGCTGTCTGACGATTTCGGAAATTGAATAGCCCATGCGTCGCTCACCAACGATTTGTCCGCGATCGAAGGCATCTAAATCAGGCAGTTTACCCATACTGGCAATTCCAACAACTAATTCAGAACAACCACAGTACGCGCTATATATGCAGTTACCACAGCGCCCTCACTTGCGAGTACATGATGCGCAGCGCTACACAATTTGCATAGGCTTTGCTATCCCTAATTCAGTGGCACTTCAGTGTATTATTTGCATTTAAAAAAGCTAAAAATGCCCCAAGGTTTAAACTTTCTCTCTCTATTACTTAGTACAATCTAAAAAAAATCTTTCAATCCAAGTCGGCAATCCTTGGACACATTTTCTTAATAGGTTAAAATTAAGGTGAACGAATCCAATAGGATTAGTACACAGCACCCTTAAGTCGATTGGATCTATTGGATTCAATCGGCACGAAGTAATTTTTTAAATATGTTTAAAATATAACAATCAATAAAACTAATACTATGGTTAACAAGTTTTATTAAGAATTACTGAGTTTGCAAAAGATGTAGAAGTAACCCCAGAATTTTGGGAAACACGTTTACGAAAACGAAAAATAATATATAATTACGAGTGTGCGGATGACCCGATAAAGGTTTCGGGTGCATTGTTTTTACCCAGTACACCTGGACAAAGCTAGACAGGTTCTGCAGAAACGTTTCGAGTAGTTGGTAAAACGTAATGACACTTCTGGATTCCTAAGTAAATCCCAGATAATTCCAGAGGACGAACTGAGAAAACATGGATTGTTTTTACCAATTTGTTTTACGAGTGCATTGCTTTTACCTGGATAAAACTAGGCAGGCTCTGCAGCAACGTGTCAAGTAGTTGATAAAACGTAACTTCTGGGATCCAAAGTAAATTCCAGATAATTCCAAAGGAAGAACTGCGAAAACATGCTTCGATTTCAGAAATCGCCTTAACAGTTGTAAAAATGATTCAGAATAACGTGCAAATGAAGTCTGTAATAGATACAGATGTAGATGGCTATATACTAGTCGAAGGAATGGAAGCATTAGAACTTATTCTTCTTCCTTCATGTTTCGGAAACCCTATAAAAATTCTACAATTCTTTGCTACAAATAACAACCTTCCAAATGTATTTATATCTTTAACGATTTTCCAAATGTATTTATATCTTTAACGATTTTCCAAATGTATTTGTATCGTTAACGGTTTTCCAAATGCATTTGTATCTTTAAATGACTTTCCAAATGCATTTGTATCTTTAACGATTTTCCAAATGTATTTATATCTTTAACATGGCTCTCCAAATGTATTTGTATCTTTAACGATTTTCCAAATCTATCTATACCTTTAACATGACTTTCCAGATGTATCGATTTCCAGATGTTAACGATTTTACTACCTTAACGTGGTTTCCCAAATGTAATTATATCTTTAAAGATTTTCCAAATGTATTTATATCTTTAAATATTTTCCAAATGTATTTTTATCTTTAACGATTTTCCAAATGTATTTATATCTTTAACACGGCTTTCCAAATGTATTTGTATCGTTAACAATTTTCCAAATGTATTTGTATCTTCAACGATTTTCCAAATGCTTTTGTATCTTTTAAGGATTTTCCAAATGTATTTATATCTTTAACGATTTTCCAAATGTATTTGTATCTTCAACGATTTTCCAAATGCTTTTGTATCTTTTAAGGATTTTCCAAATGTATTTGTATCTTCAACGATTTTCCAAATGTTTTTGTATCTTTAACGATTTTCCAAATGTATTTGTATCTTCAACGATTTTCCAAATGTTTTTGTATCTTTAACGATTTTCCAAATGTATTCATATCCTTAACACAGTTTTTAAAAATGTATTTATATCTTTAACGATATTTCTAACAATTCCTGTAACCGTGGCATCGGGGGAAAGAAGGTTTTCTAGATTAAAATGAATGAAAACATACCTGAGGTCAACCCTATCGCAGGAGAGAGTTAACAGCCTTGCAATACTGTCTGCAGAGCATGAAGGGATGAGAAAATTAAAATTGAAACAAATCGAGAATGATTTCGCAGATAAAAAAAAATCTAAGAAACTTTGTTTTCAAATATTTTGGTTCCGTAAAAAAATCTTAGTCTAACTAAATTTTAGTTTTTGTTTTCTCATAAATGTATATAAACAAGAAATATGGCCACATTCATATTTTTACCTTCTCCTTAAATTTTTATCATTCAATGTACTATTAGTACTTTAAAGAGCCCAACCGAAAATTCTGGAATTGGGCCCCGCAATGACTAAGGCCGACCTTGATTCAATGGTCATACATTAAGGCTGCTATGTACTAACCCTACCGGATTCGCTCACCTCAAAGTTAACCTATGGAGAAAATGTGTCCAAGGATTGCCGACTTGGATTGAAAGTTTTTTTCAAAAAATTGTACTTCGTAATAGAGAAAGAAATTTTACGCACCCTGGCCTTTTTTCTTTTTAAAAAATTCAAATAATATTTTAAATTTAAATTATTCGAGGAAAAATCTGGTATATTGTGTTTTAAACGTCCGTAAATTCCTTTGGTGGTCGAGATTTATAAAATAAATCCTGTGGCAAGGTTCAGAAAAGTTCAGGCTATCTTAAAATATCATTTTTATTGGATTATCATCTATGTATATAAAACAGTTCCGTAACTGACTGACTGATTGACTGACTGGCTGACATATAACGACAGACCAAACCGCTGGACCTAAAAGGCTGAAATTTTGCATGGCGATACTTCGTATAGTGTAGGGGTGCACTAAGAGAGATTTTTGAAAAATTCTTCATAGATTTTTTTAAATTAAATTTTTAAGCTGTTTTTGTAACATACTTTTTGCATTTAAAATAATAATCTGAGGGTTATAACATATATATCACTAGAAAGATCATAAATATTCCTTTAAAATGAAATCTTTTTCGAGTTTTTGCCTTCATTTTCTGATTTTTGGGGAATTTTTAAAGATTGATTTTTAGAATTTAATTTATTAAATGCTGATCACGGTGGTTTCCTTTCTTTTTGTGATACTTTAAACTAATTGTGCATCACGTGCATAACAATGAAATAGACAAAAAAAAATTTTCTTGCTAATGCGGCAGACGATTGGACATTATCCAAAAAAATATTAAAATATGGTAAAAGAAATGTTCCTCAAACTGTATTATATTCTTTAGTATGTTCTATCAGATTTAATTAGAATATTTTCTTCTTCATTATTTTGTCAATGAAATTATCCGTTAAGATTTTTTTATAAATATATATATATATATATATTTATTTATTTTATTTTTTTAACACATCAATTGCATACATTGACCGTTGTATTTCATTTGAATGTACTCCGTAGCGAAGCACGGGTATCCAGCTAGTCATTTATATAACGGAAAATAGTAGTAGACAAATTTTTCCCATAAGTTAACTTTGAGGTGAGCGAATCCAATAGGGCTAATACACGGCAGCCTTAATCAGGTAGAGAAGAAAGCCCAGAAGGAATCAAGCCAATTCAATTTATAGAGAGAAAAAATTCTCATCTTCCCACTTACGCTGCAACGTATTTTTAACTAAGTAGCTTTATATCTATCAGTAAACTTACGCTAACCGTAGCACAGCAATTAAATTCTTTGAACAGAGAGAATTTATCTCAGAGGAACTAACAACCTTATGATACTGATCATCACTTAACACAGAGTAATATTGTGGTGGCCCCTCAAACTCTTTATCCCTCTGTTTGCAAGGGTTAAATCCTTAAATGACTGAAATTGAACAACGGGAGGTCGGACATCCGTCATCTACTGACTCATATGCAAATCGTAATCTAGCTCTCAAAGGAATTGATATGTTTTCGTACTACAAGTGTATCATTGTATATGTCCCCTCCCTTTAGTTATGCTTGTCACGGATTGAATTGAATGACTTGTTTCAATTCAGCTCTCGTTCGCCAGATGGCGTCTACGGAATATTCTTCAATCATAGCCTCCAATATTGTAATGATGAATACTAATCATGCTCAGACTGAAGGAAATTATAAATACCTTTTGACAAAAAGAAATGTAAGCTATGAAGGATTTTTTTATTTTAATGATTAAATTTCGAGTCCTTAAAAAGATTAAAAAGTAGAAAAATCGAGTCTATTTGTAAGCAGACTGTTAGTCTATATATATATAACAGCACCGTAATTGACTGACTGACTGACGGATTGACTGACTGACATATAAAGCACAGATCAAACCCCTGTACCTATAGGGCTGAAATTTTGCATGGCGATTCTTCTTATATTCCAGGGGTGCACTAAGAAAGATTTTTGAAAAATTCTTCGATTTTTTAAAATTAAATTTTTAAGCTGCTTTTGCCCATTCTTTAAAGTTTGTATTTAAAATAATGATTTGAGGGTTATAAAATTTATATCACGAGAAAAATCATAAAAATTCCTTTAAAATGAAATCCTTTTCAAATCTTTACCTCCATTTTCTGATTTTTGGAGAATTTTTAAAGATTCATTTTTAGAATTTAATTTATTAAATGCTGATCACGTGGTTTCTTTTCTTTTTGAGATACTTTAAACTAATTTTGAGTCACGTGCATAACAACGAAATAGGCAAAAAAAAAATTTCAATTCAAAGCGGTGTCGCGGCAATGAATGCGCGCGCACGGACATTCTCCAGAACTGCTTACAAAGTTTGGATAAAAACGTTGGCAACAGGAAAGGTGTGGCGAAATTTGAATTTTTCCGGCTCAAGAACTATATGTAGAGTCAGTCTTCGAATTTTCTTCGACGAGACTGTCCATCGATCTACTTATAGAGAAGGCGTTCTGAAGGCATGTAGCACAAAGGAAATGTAATTAATCTACGAAGGGTTTTACGAAGAAATGAATCGATCTTATGTAAGCCAATTTCCTGCGCATGTGTTAGACAGATTTATACAAATGCAGAATTAACCAATGTGGTGGATTCAAGACATCCTTTGTTGGTCCTTTGAGGAAGAATTGTGATGCTCACGTGTAAATAATTTTTGTGCTCGCTTAGCTTAAATATTAAATAAAGTGTAGTAAGTGAATTCTAGTTTTATTCTTTTATTTTTAATGCAATGTGCTGATCTTTTATAATCACGGCCACAACAATAATTATTAACATCTATTATGGCCCATTCCGTGTTTAGTACCGGAAATATAAAGAACCTTAAAATTTGACTAGAAATGACAGAAAAAATATCTTAATTTCGAAATCAAAAACTGCTTTCTTTATCAAGGGAAGGTCAAAAGAACTCTCCTTGGTCTTCACATAAAGAAGAAAGTTGTTTTTGCCTCCGAACTTCAAACTGAGACCCCTTTTTACTGTCGTTTATAGTTTAAGTTTAAGATAATTTATATTCTTGGATTCAGTGGCGCTTATTTTCCTATAATGTTTAGTTCCAGTTATATGTTTCTTTCGTATGTTCTCATTCCGTGGCTCCACAGCACGAGCGTTTATTTTTCAATATATGACTGCACGAAATTCTTTGGGCAGTTCGGTTGCCAAACGAACAATCAAAATCAATCCGGTAATAATACAAGGGTCACACTGAAATTTTTGAGATATTTCTAAATGATACGTCTCATCACCAGTTATGATTTTAGAAATAAATCAATTACTTAACCTAAAATTACTTAAGCCTAAAATTAATTACTTAACCCTAAATCAATAACTTAAGCCTAAAATCAATTACTTAACCCTAAATCAATAACTTAACCCTAAAATCAATTACTTAACCCTAAAATCAATTACTTAACTAAAATCAATTATTTAACCCTAAAATCAATTACTTAACCCTAAATCAATAACTTAACCCTAAAATCAATAACTTAACCCTAAATCAATTACTTAACCCTAAAATCAATTACTTAATCCTAAAAATACTTAACGATTTGCCCACAATCGTTAAGAAATTTTAGGGTTTATTTACTTATTGTGACACGCTCCGATTTTGGGTGTTCTGTTAAATTATGGGGGAACCCAACAACAAACTAATTTTTTCGTTCTTCATGAATAATTTTATGTATAGCTGCGGATCCAATGTTAAGTTCATGCTGTATCATTTGGTAGTTACACCAATTATCACTGATTAACCTTCATCGTACGGCCAACACATTTTCTGGAACTGCAGCTGACAAAGGTCTTCCGGTGTGTTCTTCATCCAGGAGAGAATTTTGACCTCTTTTAAAATCATCTTAATACAGCGGCATGAGATGGAGTTTCATTTCCATATGCTAATTGTAGACGTTGAAGGCATTCACTCTTGATTGAGCCCCACTTTCAAATCATAGAAAATCATAGCTCGATAATGTTCTCACGTCAACTCCATTTTCTCATCTTTAATAAAATATTCTACGATAGCTAAATTGCAATTGTTGCCACAAATCGTCTGCGGATATAAAAGAGTTCAAATTTAAATATCCGACAAATATTTTTTTTTGGTGTGTGTGTGTTCATATCGTCTGCCCTTATCTTAAAAATTTCAGTGTTACCCTCGTAATTAGTTCTATTTATGTGTTCCTTCCAAATAATCTCATGCCATTCCACGGGCGTTCATTTTTCAATATTCGACTGCACGAGATCTGTGAGCAATCTCGTTGCCAAACGAACAATCAAAATCAATCACATAATAATGCGTTTGAATGGTGCGTTTCCGTCAATCCATTGCACTCTTTCGCCAGGGTAGTAAAAATGCAGCTTGCTGTCCCTTTCCTGAATAGAATCCACAAATGGCTTTCTACTCGTAGCTGCCCAGCTGGAGGCAACGAATCGTTGCATTTCTAACGTGGATAGCCATGTATTAGATATTAGGGAATATGTCTGTGCTGATTCCCGATTAGGTTACGAGGGACTCGACTGAAATGCGTTGATTTCCCAAGAGTTTAGGGGTCGCGCTGCAGCACGGTATTGGCTCTCGAGATAAGAGGATTTAGTCGACTGGCGAATTTTAAAGCACGGTCGCAGTGAAGATTGGGGAAGGGGGCGGGAGTCTTTACCAACTCTGTACCAAGCTTCAGAAAGATACCTTGCAGGGTATTCGGGTGCAACATTTTAAAGATAGCAAATCAGGAGATATAATTTCTGCGAAATATACCCTTAACAAGTATAGACAAATTTACAAGCAGGTACACATTGACTGTACTTGTATTGTACGCTTGTACAGTTTAAATGGAATATATCTCGCAGTGAAATAATTTTTAAAAAACAGGCGGTTTGTGTTATGCTATTCTAAAAATTCTTCAGTATAATTTAAGCCAACAGAGAGTCTTTACATTTACAGGACATGGGATGTCATGATTCAACAACAAATTGCACAACAAATTGCAAGAGAAATTTTGACCAAATTAAGTACAGTAAAACTTCGTTAATACGGCCCTCGTTAATCCGGAACTCCGGATAATCCGGATCATATTTGTAGGCATTTTTATTTAATGTTCACATTAGATAATATTTTTTTAACTATCATAGCAAGAACGTAACTACAAGTAAGCAAATATTCGCTTTTTAGTTTGATTCAATGTACAGTTCCTGCATAGATTGTGCGATAAGTTATGGTAATAAAATGCTTTTTGTTGAGTTTAAGAAAGCTTTACTGGACTTACCAATTCTTTTTTAAGAAATGACGTGAAAAGTTATTTTTATATTTTTTAATGTCTTGTTAACATTACTATGTAATTTTGTCACAAAACATAGTTTTTTACCGTAATAAACGGTAAGTCGCTTAGTTAAGGATTTTGTTTTGCTTATTACCCATATTACTCGGATTATCCAGATTGCCTATGGTCCCAGTTAGTCCTGATAATCGAGGTTCCACTGTACCTATGGACACCGGAGAGATTTTTAAAAAATTTGTTTGAATTTTGTCATAATGCTTTCTAGGGCGAATCTGGCAATCGCTGAATATTATTTTCGCTTGAAGGACGTTCAGTAGATCATATCTTTTCATAACGCATTCGCCAAAAATTAGTACAAATCTAAAAAAAAGGCCAGTCGGTTGCTGATCGGATCTACAGCCCTAAAAAATATCTAAAATTCGATAACCCCTGTTCTGATTTTTACATAACTTTTTTTTATTCTCTTTCTCTTGATATCAGGTGTACGGTATTCTCGCAAAAGTGGTACTATTGAGTCTCATTTTCTTCGTTATTGAATTTTAGTATGATACTTGACCACTTGTTGAGTTAACCGTTATTAATAGGTTACTAGTTGGTACCAGTCGAAACATGATGGCTAGATAGTAAATAAATGTACTAATACACAAATTATACCCAACACATCATTGTCAAATGTTTAAAATCATAATAACGCGCAGAAACAAATTAATGTGTTTAAGAGGCTTTGTAAGTATCTAAAGCCAGATTTAAAAATGTCACTGAGCATGCGCAGAAAGCAATTTTTTAATTCTAAATTATTGCTAATCAAACAGCGCAAAATAAACAATTTCCATCAGGCTTAATCTTATATTTCACAAAGATAATTATCACGAAAATAAAAATGGCAGAGAGAGATCTAGAGAGACTGCTCGGAATAAACGTGTTTACCATTAAAGCATGTCACTGAGAATGCGCAGAAACAGTGAGTTTCTAAAGCCAGATTTAAACATGCCACTGAGCATGCACAGAAATCAATTTTTAATTGCAAATTATCGCTAATTAATAGAAATTGCAGTTACAAAAACCAAATTTGAAAATCTACAGATTACAATCTTTCGTATAAGACCAAAATGAAGTAAACTGGATGCAGTCGTTTTCTCTCACGGACTGTCCTAAAAGTAGGCTTAGCAACTTAAATATATAGATGATGGATTCAAGCTAACTTCAGTGTGCTCCAAAATAAAGGTTCGTTTTGAAAAAAAAATTATTATTATTATTTTAATCCGTCCGTACTGCTCATTATTCCGTCCGTATTTCTCCGTCTGCATGGCTCATTATTGAGAAGTGTGAAACAGATAAAAGGAATTATATATACAGTGGTGTAAATTTAGGGAAAGTGTACTCGCGATCAATGATAGCCTTTATCTTACAAAATCCTGCGAAATTAGTTCAACACCGGTAACAGATTTTGAATTTGTAACAAACAGAATATATATATATATATATATATATATATATATATATATATATATATATATATATATATATATATATATATATATATATATATATATACACACACACACACACACATATCTATATATATATATATATATGTAATAGCACGGGCGCGGGCCGGCGAATGAAGGGCTGAGTGGCATAGTTTTGAGAAATGGATGACTTGTCGCCCGGCCGTGCATCACAAATGTTTAGGTCCATTCCCGCATTTCATCTCAACCCTCGGACACGCAAAACACCACAACGTTGATCTAACTACATCTTTTATTTTTAAGATACACAGAAATACAACATCTTGGGGCAACTTACAAATGAAAAAAGCCTACATGTACGTGATACCAAACCTTATATAAACTTATCTCGTCATGTGATCGTAGTAGGGTTTAATTGGTTAAAAGTTAGGAAAAGGCGTGACTAATGCGCTAAAGCATTTAATTTTCTGTCCACGCTACACAAGTTTAGTTTTCGAGTAATAGGCAGCCATTTAATATTTTCTCTCGAGGTTATTAGAACTTAGAATCAAAAGCGAAATTAGTTCGAACGCCGCAGGGAATTTAGAATAAATTAGAATTTAAAAGAGTTATAGGATTTTTAATGTTATATATATATATATATATATATATATATATATATATATATATATATATACATACATACATACACAGTGGAATCTCGATCGATCGTTCTCCTGATCATCGTTTTCCAGTATGTGTCGTTTATTTCACACAGTCCCGATGATCATATTGCTTTGTTATGTGTTGTTGCTTATGCCACTTGACCAACAGCAACATCAGATCAAGTCCCGAAGGCTATGGGCAATGAAGGTATGGCTCCAGTTTTGACTGGCACAAGGGTCGGAGTCCGACTTGACCAAAGGACCAGTCCCGTAATTTTGAACTGAGTCAAGTGACGAGACCAGAACACTTGACCCCGCACTTCCAGAGGTAATTTTTGAGAACTTGGAGGACACTGCAGCCATGACAGATTTTACATGCACCAGCCGCCATTAGTGTACACGGTAGTGGATTTGTCAGCGACGTGCGTCGAACCAGTGACTTTTAGATCACTAGCCAGCTGTTCTTTCCAATTGCTTTGTTATTTTCCCTCATCTATCGTTTTCCCGCATTTACCGTTCAGTTCAGTCGGTCCCTTGAAAAACTATGGATCGAGATTCCACTGTGTGTGTGTGTGTATGTATATATATATATATACAGCGGAATCTCGATCGTTCTCCGAATCAACGTTTTCCCGTATGTGTCGTTTATTTCATATATATATATATATATATATGTGTGTGTGTGTGTGTGTGTGTGTGTGTGTATGTATGTGTATATATATATATATATATATACTAGCTGAAAACCCGCACTTCGCTACGGAGTACATTCAAATTAAATTCAACGGTTAATGCATGCAATGAATGCCAAAAAAAATATTTATAATAAATACAACAATCAATGTATGCAATTGATATAAAAAAAACGAAAAAATATATTCATAAAAAAATCGTATGGGATATTTTTAAAGACAAAATAATGTAGAAGAAAATATTCGGTAAATTAAATCTAATAGAACATACTAAAGAATATAGTACAGTTAATATAGTACAATTTGAGGAACATATCTTTTACTGTATTTTAATATTTTTTTGGATAATGTCCAATCGTCTGCCGCATTAGCAAGAAAAAAAAATTTTTTTGTCTATTTCGTTGTATGCACGTGACGATAAATTAATTTAAAGTACCAGAAAAGGAAATCACGTGATCGGCATTTAATAAATTAAATTCTAAAAATTAATCTTTAAAAATTCACCAAAAATCAGAAAAGGGAGGTAAAGATTCGAAAAACATTTCATTTTAATGAAATGTTTACGATCTTTCTCGTGATATAAATTTCATAACCCTCAAATTATTATTTCAAATGCAAACTTAAAAAAAGTTACAAAAAAGCTTTAAAATTTAATTTTTAAAAATCTAAGAAAAGAATTTTTCAAAAATCTTTCTTAGTGCACCCCTACACTATAAGAAAAATCACCATACAAAATTTCAGCCCTTTAGGTCCAGCGGTTTGGTCTGTGCGCTGTATGTCAGTCAGTGAGTCAGTTACGGAACTGTTTTCAATATATTGATATTGTAGTATAATGGGAGTATGGGGTTATTTTTCCCAAGACCTCACTGTATGCACGACACACAGCTGCGTGTATACCGGGATATTTTTGCCAGTTCCCACCGTTTTTGAACACGTGGGGGATTAAAAAACTATTCCAACAAATGCAGCCAGAGTTTTTGGCCTGAAAGTTATTCCCAGGCATAGCGGTTTCTCTAATAAGGCGTCCACACACATGCTGAACTGCAGAGCATTCTGTG
The DNA here is from genome assembly GCA_907164885.2 of Dolomedes plantarius. NCBI lineage: Eukaryota > Metazoa > Arthropoda > Arachnida > Araneae > Dolomedidae > Dolomedes > Dolomedes plantarius. Next base: position 33,836,629 of record OU015499.1, on the reverse strand, counting down.
GGGAAAGCAGTTATTTATGGGGCAGAGCGCTCTGCAGCGATACCTCTTCAGCGTGGTTTTTCACAGTTCATCAAAGAGACACGAGAGACCTTGGGGGGGGTTCTAAATGGGGGGATGTCTGGTAGAAAGTCTAGTGTTCATTCACACATCGCTTTGGAATAGCAAGGGGGAGGAGCGTGACAAATCGACCTCAAAATGTGTGAAGAGGAGTCGGGAGGTGCTTACTGCATACGCGCTCTGTTTATATGTGGATGCACCATAACAAGTTCTGGGGGTAACTGTTTGGAAAAACAGAAACGTTTCCCATCACCGTCGTAAAGCTGTCTTTCCTAGAGATAGCTATGCGACTTTGTCACTGGAAGGTATAAAGTTTCGGCGTTAAGAAACGCTGTCAGCCGATAATCTGCCGGCCCTCCCGGTTGTCAGAAAACGATTTCTAAGAAGACGGCCACCCCGAGTTTCAAGCGGGGGGAGAGACACCAAGAGGGAGAGACTTGGTGTTTTTGAGTAAGATCGGCATGAAACATCCAGCCAAACAGACGTGTTTTTTAGGAGCTCTTGTTTGAGACCATTGGTCCCAGAGCATGTATTGTGAATCTGCACGTAAATTAATTGAATATGTCGAAAGTGTATAATGTTTAATTTCTTTTTTTTTGTAAATAAATGTTATGTTAAGTTTTTGTTTTAAAAATTGTCCTTTGGCTTTTAATTAGGACTCTGTCTTCTCTGTCCCGAATTCAATAGTAGAAATTTTAGTAACGCCTTAGAGTTTAGCCTTAGCCACCTATCGTGACGCTACAATAAATATATATATATATATATATATATATATATATATATATATATATATATATATATATATATATATATATATATATGTATATATATATATATATATATACATATATATATATATATATATATATATATGTATATATATATATATATATATATATATATATACATACATATATATATATATATATATATATATATATATATATAATATATACATACATATATATATATATATATATATATATATATATATATACATACATATATATATATATATATATATATATATATATATATACATACATATGTATATATATATATATATATATATATATATATATATATATATATATATATATATATATATATATATATATATATATATATGTACAGATGGAGTACAAAATAATACGAACACCTGTGAAAAAGTATGACGTATTTCACACTTGCAGTACAGCCGCGCCACCTGCAACAGAAGTCTGCCACCTAGTGAGCGTGAAGAGGAAGGTATCAGTCTCTCAACAGCAGTCACCTACGTTGCATGCTTCTATCGAACTGTCTGTGATAAGTTGAAATGTCAGACCTGTCAGAGTTCCAAAGAAGAATGATAGTTGGAGCGCGTTTAAGTGAAGCATCGGTTACGGAAACAGCAAACATTTTGGGGTTTGCAAGGAGTACGGTATCAGCCGTTATGACAGCGTACACGAAAGAGGGTAAGACGACGTCTTCAAAGCACAACAGTGGCCGAAAGTCCAAGCTTGCTGATGGGGATAGACGGGTCTTGAAGTGCATAGTAGCCCGAAAGAACAAGCAATCGGTATCCGAGATAATATAAGAAATGAACAGTCATCTCCAGGACCCCGTTTCAACAAAAACTGTCAAAAGGGAACTTCATGCTGCGAACATTTATGGCAGAGTGGCAATTCGTAAACCCTTGGTGACAGCAACTAATGGTTTCAAGCGACGCCAGTGGTGCAGAGATCACAAAGGCTGGTCCCCACAGCAGTGGCAACAGGTAATATGGTCAGATGAATCGTCATTCACCCTATTTCAGACGACCGGACGCGTTTATGTCTGGAGAACGCCCAAAGAAGCGTTTCATCCTGAATGCCTCTTGCCGACTGTGAAGCATGGGGGTGGCTCCATTATGGTATGGGGTGCGATATCTTGGCGCGGTCTTGGGCCACTTGTTATTCTGCATGGGAGGATCAAATCCAATCACTATCTAAGCGTTCTAGGGGATCATGTCCATCCTTTTGTCCAAACTGTATTCCCTGGAGAGCGACCGCTTTTTCAAGACGACAACGCCCCTATCCACACTGCTAGGTGTGTTCAAGAATGGTTCGAAGAGCATGACGATACAGTTGAACATCTCGCTTGGCCCCCTCAGTCTCCGGACTTGAATATTATTCAACATTTATGGCAATATTTGGAGTCCAAACTTAGTTCCGGATTTCCACCTCCATCCGGACTTTCAGAATTAGAGACCGCTCTGCAGGATGAATGGCTTAATATTCCTTTAAATATTGTCCATGACCTTTATGCATCTATCCCACGTCGCATTAAATCTGTACTTCAGTCAAAGGGTGGTCCAACCCCCTATTAATAAAGATTTTCCATTATTTCACAGGTGTTCGTATTATTTTGTCCACCATCTGTATGTTTCTATGTATGTATGTGTGTGTGTGTTTGTTTCCGCCCGTATGTGTGCGTAATATGTTATGAGAAAGCTATGAAATAATGAATGAAATAAATTCCAGAGTATATTTGAGCTAATCCATAAAACATAACTGTCTAAATCTCAGAAAGGAATATATTCCTGATTTACTACCTTTAAAATGATGAATATGAACACCCTGCAGGGTATCTCTTTGAAGTACCCTGCAAATTATTTCTATTTTATACAGTGTTGATTTCTTCTATTTTCCTTTAATTGCGGTCTGGATTTTTCATTAAGACTATAAATTCGAAAAACATTTTATCTGAATACATACATAAAAGAACGACCCCTCGCATTTCAAAGAGCGTCAAATTTCCAGACATTATTTCAATAGATGCCCCGGAACGAAACCCCTAATTTTTCGCCTCTTCAACTTTATCTGCGTGAACTTCTTTATATAAAACCTCACCGTCCTGACTAACTATTATTTCAAAAAGACATGCTCGAAAACTCAATTAACTCGAACACCGTCTACAGGAAATCACACAAAAGTTCCTTTATGAAATCTCGCAGATAACCTTTTACTACCACTTTTTTCTGTTCTGTGGTTAGCGGGGATGTTTATTTTTTGTCTCTCTTTTCACCTGTGTTTCAGAACTTTTGCCTTTCAGAAAACAGGTCTTCGTCTTCCCGTCGTTTTTCTTTCTGTTTTTCTTTCGTCATTAACACGGGGCAGAAGTGCCCATATCTGTAGCAGTACTGAAAAATATGACGCTGGATGCCATTGTTCGGGAAATAATAGAGAAATTTTACAGTACAATTTCGGGAAAGGGAAAAAAACTGAAGCGCTTTAATGGTGGGAAGTAAAAGCTGTTGAATAAATGATGGGGGATTTCTTTCGTCATTTTTTTGCCAACAATAGCTGAAATTGTGTTTGTGATTTTAAAATTTGCGAGTCGGCTCTAGCGAAATGTGGCGTGAAAAATGAGAGATATGGAAAGTTTAACTAGTTTTAGAACTCGTACAGAAGAAGATTCTTAACTTGAATTTGGACGGGTTTTCTGGGTATTAAAACACTTTCAGAATTTTATATAAAGATATAAACAAATCAACACAAGCAAAAAAAATTGATTGGCGGGCATAGACTGCCAAACAAATTAACTTAAAACCTACCCTAGCATTGAAAACTTAACTTTTCAATAAAAGATTGCGCAGTTGCTGCATATCTTCACATTGAAAAAGGTAAATATAACTAAATTTAACAGAGCTAGATAATTATAAGAAGGATGTAGACAAAAACAATACAGAAATCAAGCACTCAGGGCTCCACGCACCAGCGGCAAGATTCTGTAGTAGTGCCGGAACTAAACCAGAAATAGGAGGTAACCGTATGGTCTCGTCATCAGGGAGCCTAACCAAATCAGTTACCTCAAGGGGAACTTTCTGAATAGGATGCAGGCATAACCAAAAAACATCCCAAGGCCCCGAGATCCCCATTGAAACAGTTGGTCAAAAGAAAATGAAAAGATATGGACAACTTGCAGTAAGGGCTCAATGCACCATACATGCAAGTACACATACAATCCTAATGAAAAGACAAAGATGCATACATGTCCTAATTTAGTAGGTGACGCCATAACCGTTTTCGCCATAACCGTCACCTACTGAATTAGGATATGTATGCATCTTTGTCTTTTCATTAGGATTGCATGTATGGTAACCATCACCTACTAAATTAGGGTATGTATGCATCTTTGTCTTTTCATTAGGATTATATGTGTACTTGCATATATGGTGCGTTGAGCCCTTACTGCAAGTTGTCCGTGTCTTTTCTATTTCTCTTGACTATCTGTTTCTATGGGGATCTCGGGGCCTTGGGATGTTTTTTGGTTATGCCTGCATCCTATTCAGAAAGTTCCTCTTGAGGTAACTGATTTGATTAGGCTCCCTGATGACGAGACCAGTCGGTTACCTCGTATTTCTGGTTTAGTTCCGGCACTACTACAGAATCTTGTCTCTGGTACGTGGAGCCCTGAGTGCTTGATTTATGTATTGTTTTTGTCTACAATCTTCTTATAATTATCTAGCTCTGTTATATTTAGTTATATTTCAGAATTTTATCTTACTTTTAATAAATATTTCAACCAAATAAATACTTGTTGTTGTTTCTAATGTCCTCTGGCTGAAATTTATTCCAGACTAGGCCCATATGCCATGCAATAATTTACGCTGCCCAAACGTGTCGCTCGTTCCCTAGCTATGAGTTCATTTTAATTTGGGAACTTTAGTAGCAGAGAGAGAAAAGAACCGTTAATTCGTTTTAAAAGTAATTATACAGGGTCTGTCTAGAAAGTAATGAAACTGATTCCATAAAATTTGTTTATTTGAAGATAAATTACAGACACTTAATATTCTTCAAAATAGCATCCTCCTACATTGATACACCGTTGCCAACGACTCTGCCACCCATTGATGCCGCCTGGAAGTCTTCAACTGGAATGCTGTTCAGAACGCACGTTACGTTTTCCTGCCAGTTCTCCAGATTGTCAAAACGATTACCTTTTAAACTGGATTTTAACCGAGGGAATAGAAAAAAGTCCGGCGGTGACAGATCGGGGCTGTACGGTGGTTAGGGCAGCGTTGCGACGTTATGATTTGCCAGGAACTGAATCAATTTGAAGCATGTGGGGACCGGCGTTTTATCGTGGTGCAGAATCCAATTGTTTGTGAGCTCCGGGCGGACGCGCGCGATTCTATTCCTCAACCTTTTGTAAGTCCCAACGTCTCCGCAATCATTCAGACACTCAGCCGACGATCAGAGTCCAAAAGCACTTTAATTTTAGCCACATTGTCTGAAGTTCGAGAACTTGATGGGCGCCCAGCGTGTTGTTCGTCATCGACGTCTTCTCTTCCGTCTTTGAAGGCTTTTTGCCACCTAAACACTTGAGCCTTGGACAAAGAATCCTTCCCGTAGGCTTCTTGTAACATGGCAAACGTCTCAGAAGCCGATTTGTTTAGTTTTACACAAAACTTTATGCTCGACACTCCGCTGCATTCTGAAAACCTAACGTCACTTTCAAACATGTGTTTGCTTCACGAGAAATTCGTGCACTGCAAATTCTCAAGGCCAACTGTCTTCTGCCAGACTCTGTTGCTGACATCCTCCACCGCCCGTACCACCCGCAAACTCCACCCCTTTGGCCTTTTTCTTAGCGCGAAAAATCCAGTCTCGTTACTTTCTGGACAGACTCTGTATATGTATTGTGATAACTTAAGACTCAGGGTAGCAAATAAATATTCAGAGTCAGTCTACTACATTAAAATACACGTTTATTAAAAATTTATTCGAAGAATTTTTACAGACTATTTACAGATTGGTTGATCTACCTCTAGACATAGAGGGAACTGGCCTTCTTAATAGCCAAATAATTTCGCTGAGAAGATGTCGGCGAGTACAATCACGAACTGAATTATTTGGGTCGGCACACAGCCTGTAGAGCAGAGCTCCGCAACCTTTTACCTTCCACGGCACAACAACGTTTTTTTTCGATAATTCCGCGGCACACCACAAGAAAAAGCTTGCAAATATATAAATTACAATAAATACGTATATGTTTTTATTAGATAAAAAAAACACAACAAAATAGCTCTATGTATCAAGATAATTATAATTATTTAAGTTTTATATAAATCATTTTGAACTGTACACCAACACAAGAACAAAAATATAAAATTATAGTTTACAAGTAAAAAAAATTTCTCTTTAAATTTTTATATTAAAATTTGTTTTTTGGTCTTTACTTAAGCCTAATAAATCAAAATTAATTTAAACATAACTAATTTATTAATGAGATATTTGAGCTTGTTTTGATGGACATATGTACGTTTTATATCTGCACGTTTTATATTTGGCTCTATAATAGAAAGAGCTACAGTTCATTGTCAAGGCCCTTTAAATATGATCGTTTGTCATTTTCAATTAGAACCAGTGTCGAAAAACTTTGTTCGCATAAGTATGTCGTAGAAAATGGGACCAAAATTGCAATGGCCTTGTCAGAAATTTGTGGATATTCTTTCTTAACTGAAATCCAGAAATATGACGCTCGAGCATACATACAATGTATGGCTAACAACATGTTTTTGTTTTGTGTATAATTTCGACCCAGAAAAATTACATATTAACAAAAAGTTAGAGGAATATTTTACTTAGAAAAATTTCTATTTAATGCGGTGGTTAATTTTTTTATTATCATAATCGATAAAATCACCGCGGCACAGTCAAGATGACTTCGCGGCACACTAGTGTGCCACGGCACAGCGGTTGCGGAGCACTGCTCTAAAGCATACAGCTCTGAAATATACATATACTTCGTGAGGAAGTATCTTGGGCGAGAAGCCTATAGAGCGTATAGCTCTGAAATATAAATATAACTTCGTGATGATGTATAGTGCTAACGAGAAGCCTGTAGAGCAGGATGCTCTGAAATAGATATACTTCGGGAGGAAGTATTTTAGCTGACGAGAAGCTTATAGAGCGGGCTGCTCTGAAAAGATAAGACTTCAGGACGAAGTCGGTCGCTCAAAATACCTCTGAGACGAAAGGTGCTCTCTGAATGAGAGTCTCGACCAAGTCTGCTAAAAAACTGGATTTCTCTCCCTGCTCCGGAACTCGCGCTCCCAGTCACGTGACTGCACTTTTTAGGTTGGCTGGTCAAATTTGTGACGTCATGTTCGTTGGCTCTGATTCGCTTGGTGACGACGCCACGTTGCCGGCTCTTATAATCAGCTGATCAGAAAATCATTAGTTCATGTCTAATAAACCATTAGTTTACGTCCTCCAAGGGGGCGGCAGATAGATGCGGCGCTTTTCTCTGCTTCCAGATATCTTGGCGCCGATCTGTAGAATTCTCGTAGGTCACCTGTTGGGGGAAGTCGGGCTGTCTGATTTATTCGGAAGGTCGTAACGGATCTTTACAGTATGTTATAATTCCGTGACTATACTATTAATAACAGAGGTAACAATAGGAAGAAAAAATAATTTCACAAGAAGTTAATTAACACCTAAATGCTACAAAGTAACCTCTATAAGTTGATAGACTGCCATAAATTTTATGTTAATTGTGAATTTCTTTTCAATTTTCCTGCAATTACAATAATAATTATAGGAAAATGCGTTGAAATCTAATAAAAGAAATTTTCAGTACCGTATTTTCCGGGGTATAACGCGCACTTTTAGTACAAAAGATAAATTTTAATACAAAAACACAATTATACACAACATCATTCTGTGTTTCATAAGGTTCACAATTTTTGCATAGCAATAAGCTGAAAAATCCTCTATCACTATCACTGATGGTAAACTAGTGAGTAATCAAATCAATGAAATTAGGAGTTGAAATGTATTACTACCGCAATAATTTATCATAAGGCCTTTCGGTAAAGTTTTGAATCCAGTAGTTGTAAGCGGTATCTCCTTTAAAAGGAAAAATAAAGTCCCCATTAAAAAAAAACAAACTAGATAGCTGTAAAATTATTGATTTTTATACAAAACACAGTTATATATAGCATCGTGCTCTATTTAATTTATAAGGTTCAGAAATTTTTACATAGCAATAATCTGCAAAATCCTCTATAATTATCACTGATGGCAGACTGGTAAGTAATCAAATCCGCGAAATTAGGGCTTGGCCTGTATTACTACCGCAATAATTTATTAACAGACTTTTCGCCAGAGTTTTGAATCCAGTAGTTATGCGGCGGTATCTGCTTCAGACAGAAAAAAAAAATGCTTAGAGGGGGTTTAACCCGGTAATTCAAAATTCTGTAAGCCACAACCGTTTTCTCACATATTTCCACGCTTTCCCTTTCTTCATCCCTGTCTGAGAAGAGTGGAAAAAAAATGTCCTCTCTTTTGTCAATTCCTACCCTTCTTGGAACCGTACCAGGAGCCTATAATTTTCGCACAAGCCTCCTCTAGAAACCTGCACTTAAAAACCCCTTCCCTTTCATAGGGACCCCCCATCAACGGCAAATACAACACATCCGTTTCCAACTGTGAGGTCCTAGGCAAGGTTACCAGGAGCATCGTTCAATTGTAGGGAGAAGGAAAAAATCGTTTGAGGGAATTTAGGAAGATTTTCAGAGCTGTGGTTTGGGCACTTGAGTTTGCTTATGCGGAAAAATATCTTAAAATGGTGATCGCTAATAAAATGGCTGAATTGAATGATTTAGTTGATATATGATTTAATTTATACAAAATAAATATAAAAGCTATTGACAAATTCGGTTCGAGAGTTTAAATACTTACCAAGGTGTTATTTGTTTAAATACATTATTGCTTCTTCATTTGTTAAGGCTTTTTACTTGTTTTATAGGAAATTTTGGAGACCTTAACCCTTCAGAGGGCGTGCCGATTTTCGGAACACCAGCAGGCGCGCGTGGCACAAAGTGCAACGTCTCTTTCAACCTTGATTATTCCTTTTGTAAAAAACTTTTTTTTTCAATTTGCAAACGATAATTCTGCGTTTTGTGACAAGATATAAAATGTATATAATATTGCGATATATTTATAATTCAAGGACAAAGAATGCCGATAAAATCGCCTTATTTCAAAACTGCCCGGTTTATTGAATCTAAGGACAACTTGCGAATGGATTCCTATTATGTCCAAAAACCTAAAAACAATGGGATTGTCCATCTTCGTGATATGCGAGATACTGTGTAATAGTTGCACATTTGATCGACTATATTCAGGGCTGACCAACCTTTTTTAGTTGGCGATCGACTTTTCTATGATTTTTTATTCGGTGATCGACTAGTTCTCATTTTTTATGGAAAATGAGAAGCTTATTGTCACTAACATAGCCCATATATTTATGAAATTATGGCTCGCGATCGACTAATATGTCGGAGATCGACCGGTCGATCGCGATCGACCGGTTGACCACCCCTGGACTATATAAACTCCTGCTTTTCTCATATTGAAATCCAGTATAATCGCTGGTTTACCACGGTTAAATCACGACTAACAATGAATGGAAAGGAATACAAGGGTCAGAAAATTAGACCTGCATTAGAATGAGTGTACCTGTAAATAGAAACTACTTAGAGCATTCAAACCTTACATGTAAAAACAAACAATTCAAAATTACGAAAATATTGCACTTTGAACACGGGCACGCCCGCTGAAGGGTTAAAATAATTACAAGATAAAAAGAACTTTTTATATACCATGTTTTTAAATTTTCTGTTGAATCATATAAACTTGACAATTCTATGTATTAATAAATACTTTTTTAAAATTTTTTTGATGAATTATCCCATCAACTTGAAAGAAAATGGAGTTAATTGGAAGTTAACTTGCATTTAACTTTTCGTTCCCGTTCCGGCGAATAGATGGCGGTACGAGTATACAAAACCAAATTGACTGAAAATAACTTAAAATCAATTTAATTCTGCTTAAAGATGGCTAAAAGTATTGAAAAAATGCATTGTCATCGTGTTCTGAGCTATTCTAAAAGTTTCAAATGCCTAGCTAGTCGGAAAGTTAGTTAAAAATCGATTGCAAGATTTGTACTGGACAAACGCACACGCAAACAAACACACAAACAAGAAAGCAAGTTAGTAAAAACATGGAAAAAAGGCAGAAACGCGAATTTGTTAAAGTGATAACAATGGCTTCTTACTATCACCCCCGGTGATAATAATAAGCACGACAAACAGATTTGCAGTGTCAAGAAATTAATGCATTTTCCTGCACTGTTTAATCAGAAACTCAATCTTATATCTTGGGTGGAAATAGAGAGATTCATTAAAATAGAAACATGAAAAATTTTCGCTTGAGTTTAAAATAAATTAATCAAGACTCTTAAAATAGCGATCGCAAATGGATGAATTTAGTGATTAGATTGAAATGATATGGGTGATTTTCCACAAAATAACACCCACCGCTCTGACGCCCGAGAAAATAATGCATTTTCCTGCATTGTTTCAACAAATACTCCATCTAATAACGTGGATGAAAATAGATGGATTTGCAGCCAAAAGATAATGAGGGGGACTTTAAAAAGGAATTAATCTATATACAGTAGCTCCCAAAAGTGTTCGTACACTTACGATTTTCAATGAAATAGAGGTCTATCCATTAATTAAAATGAATATTTCAGAATGGGTATTTAATAATAAGATCTATAATCTATTCTTAACAAAACTACATGAAAGATTTTGAAAACATAGTAAAAGTTTATTTTTAAGAAACCAGTAATCAAAAAGTAACAAAATCTTTATCTCACAAAAGTCATCGTACACTGAAATATTTTCGGTTAAATTCATAATTAAAATTATTTTCTGGCGCTTTATTTTTATTTTTGAATTGTGGTGGCATTTAAACTATCGTTTGGCTTTAATTTTTGCTTACCTACTCCGTAATATTCTATTTATTATTTAAAAATGGCTCGTAGTCGTAAAGAAACAAGAAACAGCATTCGAAAATTGATTATTTTTCCTCATAGTAGTTGTAAATCAGTTCGGAATATTGCTAAATTACTTAATTTATCACATTCTACTGTGTAGTATGTGATAAAACGCTTTAAAGAAGAAAATCTGATCGAAAACAAGGTAAGAAAAGGTAGTCCGGCAAAGTTAACAAAACGTGATCAGAGATTTATAATTAAAAAATTTGTGAAAAATTCACGTTTGAGTGCTGTAAAAGTTTCTGCAGAATTCAATGAAACATTTTCTACTTCAATTTCACCTGAAATTTTTTGACGAGTTCTCAGAACAGCTGGATTACATGGGCGTTCTGCCCGTAGAAATTTTTTTGTGAGTGAGAGAAACAGAAAGCTAAAGCTTTCCTTCTCACTATCAATGATAAAAAAAATCCCAAACGTATTAGAATAATGTCTTATTTGCCGATGAAAGCAATTTTAACATTTTTGGTTCCGATGGGCGTATAATTGTATGGAAATAATGAGAAACTTAAACCCAATAACTTATTAGGAACAGTAAAGCATGGCGGCGGAGGTGTCCTTGAGTGGGGGTGCATGTCAGCATCAGGTCTAGGTAATTTGGTATTTATTGATGGCATAATGAACCATGCTGTTCATATAAATATTTTAAGAGACAATTTAAAATTATCAGCCCAAAATTTGGGTATTGGAAACAACTTTGATTTTTATCAAGATAAAGATCCTAAGCACACGGCTCTCAACGTTCGCCTCTGGTATCTCTATAATTGTCCACAAGTTTTGAAAACACAGCCTCAATCGCCAGATTTAAACCCAATAGAACATATTTGGAGAGAACTGGAGGTTGGAGTACGAAAACATGACATTCCCACGAAAAGCGAACTAAAAACAATTATGATGGAAGAACAGATGAACATTGATGCAGAAATTAAAAAAGAACTAGTGCAATCTATTCCCAGACGTTTAAAAGCTATTGTGGATGCTAAAGGTATCCTACTAAATATTAATTTAATGAAAAATTAGAATATTTACCAATATGTAGAGATTTTTTACAAGTGTACGAAGACTTTTGTGAGATAAAGTTTTTGTTACTTTTTGATTATTAGTTTCTTAAAAATAAACTTTTACTATGTTTTAAAAATATTTCATGTAGTTTTGTTAAGAATAGATTATAGATCATATTATTAAATACCCACTCTGAAATATTCATTTTAATTAATGGATAGACCCCTATTTCATTCAAAATCGTAAGTGTACGAACACTTTTGGGATCCACTGTATATAAAACAGTTCCGTAACTGACTCATTCACTGACTGACATACAACGTACAGACCAAACCGCTGGACCTAAAGGGCTGAAATTTTGCATGTGGATTCTTCTTATAGTGTAGGGGTGCACTAAGAAAGATTTTTGAAAAATTCATCTTAGATTTTTTAAAATTAAATTTTTAAGCTGTTTCAGTAACTTTTTTAAAGTTTGCATTTAAAATAATAAATTAAGCGTTATAAAATTCATACCACGAGAAAGATCATAAAAATTCCTTTAAAATGAAATCTTTTTCGAATCTTTACCTCCATTTTCTGATTTTTGGTGAATTTTTAAAGATTAATTTTTAGAATTTAATTTATTAAATGCTGATCTCGTGATTTCTTTTTCTGATACTTTAAATAGATTTATCGTCGCGTGCATAACAACTAAATAGACAAAAAAACTTTTTTTTCTTGCTGATGCGGCAGACGATTGGACATTATCCAAAAAAATATTAAAATACAATAAAAGATATTATGTATAATTCTATACATTGATCGTCGTATTTATTATATATATATATATATATATATATATATATATATATATATATATAGGCATTAATTACATACATTGACCATTGTATTTAATTTCAATGTACTCCGTAGCGAAGTGCGGGTTTTCAGCTAGTTAGGGATACGATCTCTTCATTTCAGTTAACTACAGGTATTACTCGACTTACGACTAGGGATGGGATATTGATATCGATATTTTTCCTTCGATATTAGATATTATAATATCGATATTTGATTTCTGATAATATCGGAATATCGATATTATGTTCCCGATATTATCGATTACACTTATTTTCAAAAGATTTTATTTGAAATAATTATAATTTATAAAAATTTGGGTTGAAAAATCTCAAAACCAAAGAGAATAAAAAAAATGAGTGATACAAATAATTTCTAATATAAACAAAGTAATTTTTAATACAAGCAATCAAAAAATGTGTGAAAAAATCAAAAATTGTTCAATATATAAAAAAATTCTGGAAAGAACAAAAAATGAATAAACGTTTTGCATTTTGCACTTTTCTCATCAATACGAGAGAAATTACTCCACCATTTCGATTTTCGAAGCATTATTGAAATTATTTTATTAATTATTGAAATACAGACTGAAATTTATGAAAAACACGCTAAAACACAACTGCAGAACTTTACTACAATGAAAAGAATAAAAGAAAGAATACTAACTATAGAATCGAGGAAACCGGTTATCTCCAATATCTCCTTCCAATTTGTTTACATGCACTCAGTATTGCATATTGAAAGGAAAATGTGTTACCGATATTTTGAAATATTGTTTATATTTTGAAATATCGTTTATATTTTGAAATATCGTTTATATTTTGAAATATCGTCAATATTTTGAAACATAGTGAATATTAAAACATCGTCGATATTTTGAAATATTGATATTTTTGTGCCGGTATATTATTGATATCGATATTGATAGCTGATATTATCGATTCTTATATCGATATTTTGCTTTCGATATCCCATTCCTACTTACGACCGAAATTTTTAAATTTTTTTTTCTCCTCAAAAATACTGTTCCTTGAATGTACAGTATATACCTATATGTATTACATAATTATTAAAAAATATGATGCAATATTCTGCAATACTGCAAAAATTTATGACGCAGTAATAAAAATGTATGACGCAATAATTTCGATATCCAAACGATAAATCAAATAAACTTTCATTGGCTTCAGAAATGGCTTCAGCTTTTCATTATATTAATAAAGGTTTACAACAATTAGAAGCAATGGATCCAAATGAAGAAAGATTCACAAGTGTAAATTGTCGTTTTCGGGAAAATCTGGCTCGCTACTAGACAATATACAAGGAAAAGAAGACGCAAACTGTTCAAACTACCTTCGATAACTTTGTTAAAAAAACTTTCAGCGTATCTCCTGTCGCAAATTCTGAACCAATGGATTGTACTAACATAATAAGTAGTGACGACAAGGAATAATTTATGTCTTATAAATACAATGTATTTTAAATTACGTATGAAAGTAAAAAATATATGTATGTGCATATACAATAAAAAATTGTTTGAAACTCGACTTACGACCAATATCTCGATCGTAAGTCGAGGAATATCTGTATATCTAAAAATAGTGTAAAAGATGGTTGGTTTTAAACAAGGCGCCCTAACAAATTAATCTATATTTCTGCATTGTTTACCAAAAACTTTGTATTATCTTGAATGGAAACTGGTGAAAATGGGTATGAAATTTTACATACGTTGGTTCTGTCTGTATGGCGATAATTATGGTTGCATTTCTATCATATTTCAGAAAACTAAATGCATTTGCTTTTAAGGCTGTTGTATACTAACCCTATTGGATTCACTCACCTCAATGTTAACCTATGGTGGAAATGTGTCCAAGGATTGTCGATTTGGATTCAAGGATTCTTGTTAATAATTGTACACTGTGATATAAATAGGAGATATAATTCTATTCAACTTTCTAATTGAGTTAGTATATTTTTTTGTGCCATGTGCGAAGTCTGTTCAGTTTCCTTATGTTTTATTTACTAATTATTCCTGGTGTAAAATGTCGTTGGACTGGTAGTGGTTAACAAAATGACGACCAGACTAAATAACACTAAATAAGGATGATTTTTATTTACACTGATTGAAGAATGGTGAAATCGCGGAATGATATTTTAACATAAGCACTCTGATACTGGGAATATACATTCGCGAAATACAGAGCGAAGTGTAGGGGAAAGCAGTGATATATTGGTCCCCTCACCGAGAGGAGGTTTTATGGCGTCCCTCGTCCCTTTGAAGATTCGTCCTCAGACCGCTCCGGAAAGCGGTTTTAAGACGAATGATCAAAGCGACGAAAGACTTCCCCCACGGGGGAAGGGGGGGAATAATCGTCACCAAAATGTGTCTAGAGGCGATGGAGGGAGCTTATTCGCAGCTTATTCGCGTATGTGTAGTTGTAGCTTAAGGATTCGTGCGAGTTGTCAAAGTTCAGGGACTTTACACCGCAAGACCAGATACAGTTCAGATACAATTTATACGATTCTAGTTGGTACTTCCGATGTAAGTCTGAGTTCAGGATAAGCGCGTCCACTGGCTCCCTATACTGGAGATTATTTGGCTGGTTGAGGGAACTTCTGTCAGAAACCACGATGACGGGATGTCGAGCTAAAAGTCAGATCCGTCTGGGATCGAATGTTCAAGTTAGCTCCGATAACTATACAGAGCTTTGTCTAAACTGGTCGACCGGGGTCGAATAAACTGCCTCTCACGTCGGGAATCAGGAGAGTTACTCTCTCTCCTATCACGATATAATGCTTCATCCGTAAGAAGCTGATCGACTGGATGTCAAAGAACGAATTCCTACCACACAGGAATTTAGAGACTTTACGATCTCTCGATGATTCGACCTAGCCCTAGGTACGAATCAACTAAGAGCACTGTAATGACTTGGTGTCTCTTTTCACACCCGGGATTTCCGAGAAGGCCTGGCGGCAAGACGGCCATTTTTCCCCTACCGTATTCATCGATGACAGTCGTTTTGTCACCGAGTTGTGACAGACGCCGCGTCGCCATCGGACAATTAGAAAGCCGTCTTCTGTAAAGAATCCTCCCTCCATGCAGACAAAGCCTGTCCGGAGGAAAAACGTTTAGCCTTTAGCGGAAGACACGGAATAGTTTGAAGACGGTTTACAGAAAAGAAATCAAGAGAGCCGCTTCAATCACCCACAGGCGTTTGTGAGGGTATATGTTCGCCACCTTGATGTAAATGGGGGCAGATGACCTTTTTTTTTTTTTACAGGTGTGAACAACCTCCATCGTCGGACGTGTGCCAGAGACGGAGAGCCTGCTGTATCCCTCTCACGATGTCCTGAACCCCGCGAAATAGCCTCAGATAGTGCTTATCTTTTTTTGTAATTATTGTATAAAGCCTATATTTAATCGGGATGCAAATAAAGCATTTTGTAAATATTAAAGGCTGTCAGTCTTAGTTTTAGGCAAAGTCCTTACAGACTGTTATTAAATGGTGTCAGAAGTTACGGTAGGATATCAGTGATGAACGAAAGGATTACAGGTAGGCCGATTCTTTTTATCAGATTCTGGCTTTGATTTAAAAACTAAATAATGGTTTTGTATAAATGCAATAAGTAAAAATTATTTTATTGTTTTTTTTAAATGGTATATTTATAAGTAGCCATTTAGAGTTCGCATTAAGAACTAATATTTTAGAAATTTGGATGATTTAAATCAATTTCTGTGTTTTAATGGTGTATGAGTTAACCATTTGAAGTTCTAAGTAGGAACTATTGTTTTAGGAATTGTGATAAGTAAAACCAATTTCTGTGTGTTTTTATGGTATATGAATGAGTAACCAGTTAGTGTTCAAGTAAAGAACCAATTTTTGTTTGTTAGGAATTGCAATAAGTTTAGCCAATTTCTGTGTTTTGTTAATTGCAAATACTGTATGTTTTTCTCTATTTTTAAAGAAAGTGAATTTTTTTCGCTTTGGATAATAACAGTGTTTATTTAGTATTTTTTTTCTTTTAATAGTAACAGAGATATTTAAGTTTCTTATGCTTTGATATTAACAGTGATAATTTAGTATTTGTGTATTACTGTGTGAGAAATCTATATAGAGCGTGGATTAATTTGAGAATTCTGTTTATGTGTATTCTGTATAAGAGTTCGGTATTTTGATTTGATAGGTATTGAGTAAATTGTGAATGTTTATATTGTGCGGTGCTAGTTTGGTGTTCATAAGGGCTAAAATTATAGTTCGGTATAAAATTGATCAGTTTTGAACTTGTTAGTTCCGGTTAGGACACATACCGTCGGAAGGTATAGCTAGTTGCTGAGGAAAAATTTTATTGGTTATCCTAAAGTTAGTTACCCTAAATTTAGAAAAATGTCCTTTTTAAATAAGGGTAAGAAAGGGGACCTTTTAGAACTTTTAGAAGAGTTAGGAGGACTAGCTGACGATACGCTTAAGATTTTCGAAATTAAGAAGATCATTACAGAAAACGAAAATTACGTCGAAGAAGACGCTAGACTCGCACTAGAGCGTATTATTGAAGATAGAAAGGAACGTGAAGAGAGACTTCGCCAAGAAGAAGCGAAACGAGAAGAGAGACTTCGCCAAGAAGAGAAAGAAGCGAAACGAGAAGAGAGAGAGAGAGAAAGAGAAGACAAAATTCGTCAAGACCAACTTACTCTCGAAATGAGGAGACTGGAATTAGGAATTAATGGAGACAATAGAGCCCGAAATGGGAGGGACAGAGATGCAGACGCAACTCAGAACATTCAGCTCCTTAAAACCATGCAGAAATTTGACGAGAAACGGGACGAAATGGGCCTGTATCTAATTAATTTTGAGAGAAGAGCAGAGATGGCGGGAGTCCCTAAACAAGATTGGGTGCCATATTTGTTAGGGGTACTAACCCCAGAAATTTCCAACATGATGGCCAGAGAATCGCCAGAACAGGCAAAAGATTATGACTACGTAAAAGAGATGATTCTCCAGAGATTTAGGATGAATACAGAAAAATTAAAACAACTGTTTTATCGCCATCCTAAACTCGCAGACAAGTCATGGAGGAATTATGCCCATGAGCTTAGTGGCTATTATGATGAATGGATAGCAGATTTAGAAATCACTACATTTAAGAAACTGAGAGACCTACACATAACGGAACAGATGAAGAGACGGGTACCTGCCGATATAAAAGATCATTTTTTGGAGCAGTGGATGCAGATTAATACTCCTTTAGAATTAGCGGAAAAAATAGATAAGTATGAAAGCTTGCAAGACAGTTTCCGAACAAGAGAATTCCCAAAGGATCAAAAGTCCACAGATAAAATTAATAAGCCATTTAAAAATAATCATAAATTTAAGGAAGAGAAGAAAGAAAAAAAAGATGTGGAAAAAGAAGCTTCTAGTGGACAAAACAAGGAAAGAGTTTTTGAGAAAAGAAAACGGCTCCGTTGCTACGAATGTGGTTCTTATGACCATCTGAGACCACAGTGCCCTAAACTTAAAGAGACGGAAATTATCGCGGCAACAGAAACTAGTGGAGGAGACTCGAGTGGCGTGATGACTCCATATATCAGTCAGGGAGTCGTTAATGGAAAATCTACGTCTATTCTGAGAGACACAGGAGCGAGCATTGATCTGATTTCTAAAAATTTGGTACAACCCCATATGTACACAGGAGAGCACGTTTATGTCAGTGCACCTGTGTTAGATTCATCCGTTTGCTTACCTATAGCAGAGGTCGATTTAAAATGTGAATGGGGCCACACCAGAACTAGAGCAGCTGTCAGCAATACGGAATTCGAGCAGAAACACTATTTGTTAGGAAATAAAACGGCAGCCTTGCTTGAGAAGATCAACAGGAATGTTGAAGTTCCGGTGAAAAGTACTGTGCAAACTCGGGCCGAAAAACTAAAATTTGATAGAGAAAGACGAGACACTGGAGATGAAAAAACGAGAATAGAGCAAGTGATTCCCGGATCAGAAGCGGTAGAAGAAATCACTTCGGAAGAGAGCGCGACTATCTTGCCTCTCCAGGAGAAACAAATAATTACTCCCGACTTATTAAAGACTTCGCCCGAAGAATTTAGAGTTGCACAAAGTGAGGACGAAGAATTAAAAGTAATTTTTGATAGGGCGAAAAAGAAGACGCCCGAAGAAAATAAGTACGTGGTGGTAAACGAGATGTTATTTTACCAGAAAAAAAATAACGATGGAACCACTAGAAAACTGCTTATTGTGCCTCGAAAGTATCGAGAGAAATTAAAAAGACTCTGCCACGAACATACTAATGTTCATTTAGGCGTTGCTAAGATGAAAGAATCATTAACTCAGTATTTTTACTGGCCATATTGTCACTTAGATATAAATGATTACGTGTCGGCTTGTGACAAATGTCAAAATGGGAAATGCCCTAATGTTAAGAATTATAAGAAACGTCTTAACACTGTTAATTCCCGCCGAACACCAGGCTAAGCCGAAGTTTAGTCGTAAAAGTTTAAATGTATATTATAAGTATGTTGATTAATTGTAGTTTCAGTGTAAAAATGTGACCAGAAATTAATGTGTATTCGTTTGAGTAATGTATTTTATGAATTGTAACATGTAATTGTTTGTAAATTTGAACGACTCGACCATAGAAGTTGAGTTTTGCTTTAAAGGAAAATTCAGGTGAAATTCCTTTGACGTTATCATAATATAACGGTTTTGTAGTGGCAAACGCCATATGACGGTTTTATGTATGCCGTGTTAGAATGCCTCAGATAGGTTTTAATTAATGTTCAATTGTAACATTTTATGTTCTGTTTTGTTTGTTGCATAAGCCAGTAGAATGCCTCAGAAAGGCATGGGCTAACTTTTAAATGCAGATGTGTATGTTTTGTGTATACCTAAGAAGGTAGTAATTGGAGTCAAAATACACTCCGTACGGTGTTTGAATACCGCAATTGAATGATTTATTGTGAAATCGATAAGTTTTGTCTGAAGAGTTGTTACGACAACAGATAAATGTAAGTGTTGTCAAAAAAACAAAGTGATTAACAGGAATGTGAAGTTTGTGAGTTTTTTTTTTATAAGGAATGAGCCAATGAGCTATTTTGTTATAATTTTATGTCAGTCAGTACTGAAAAATTAGACCCTAAATCGATTGTGAATCCTATAGTAGGATAAAATGAATATTTGAATTTAGGTCACTGATGACTGTCCACTTAAATGGAAAAGATTGGATCACAGGTAATCGTGAACGAATTAAGTTCCCTGATCCAGGATTTACGGAAAGCCGAGTATTAAATTGTTTTATGACTATAAGTGTTAAATGTATTAAAAGATAAGTAAGAAATTAAAAATATTCATGTGTATTAGTAACCGTGATGATATGTTCTGTATGAAGTTTAGGTATCCATTTTGGATTTGTGTTTAATTTTATTTGTGTAAAGTTGTTTCATGGTAACTGTGTTTAATATCAATTTGAGAATTTATTTGTGTCATGTGATCACAATTAAGGTAAATTATGGGATCCCAGTTGAGTGATTTACTAGTTATAATGTTTTTTATGTAGTGTCATGTGTATGTACTAGTGTTCTATGAATTTAATTTTTTTTGATTGACATGTATTAGTGTACTGTTCTATTTAACTTTTTTGCCAGGACGTGTTATATTATTGTGTAATTTTATAATTTCTTTGCTACGGCATGTTCTCTTATTAGAGATTTTAAAGTGCGTAAATTTTAAGTATAAATTCCTTTTGTTGTGCTTTTAAAAATAATACTTTGAAGTACAGTTAAAAATTTTCTTTCATGAAGGTAAAGCCAGAGTTTGATCAAAATTAACGGTCTACTCGTAATGTCAATTGGGTGTGCATTTGCCTTCGGGAAAAGTTTTTATAATTGAAATTGTCCTGAGAAGGACCATGTTTTTGTTCTGTTTTTTGCAGGTGAAACTCTCTGCAGAAAAACATCTGGGGAGGGGAGGAATTTAGTCTGTAATGACTTGGTGTCTCTTTTCACACCCGGGATTTCCGAGAAGGCCTGGCGGCAAGACGGCCATTTTTCCCCTACCGTATTCATCGATGACAGTCGTTTTGTCACCGAGTTGTGACAGACGCCGCGTCGCCATCGGACAATTAGAAAGCCGTCTTCTGTAAAGAATCCTCCCTCCATGCAGACAAAGCCTGTCCGGAGGAAAAACGTTTAGCCTTTAGCGGAAGACACGGAATAGTTTGAAGACGGTTTACAGAAAAGAAATCAAGAGAGCCGCTTCAATCACCCACAGGCGTTTGTGAGGGTATATGTTCGCCACCTTGATGTAAATGGGGGCAGATGACCTTTTTTTTTTTTTTACAGGTGTGAACAACCTCCATCGTCGGACGTGTGCCAGAGACGGAGAGCCTGCTGTATCCCTCTCACGATGTCCTGAACCCCGCGAAATAGCCTCAGATAGTGCTTATCTTTTTTTGTAATTATTGTATAAAGCCTATATTTAATCGGGATGCAAATAAAGCATTTTGTAAATATTAAAGGCTGTCAGTCTTAGTTTTAGGCAAAGTCCTTACAGCACCTACGGTCCTAAGGCAAGTTCCCCGTTGGAGAAACAATTTTATTACGACCGCACTGTCCGGAGTGAGCGACTTCTCACCTTCAGACTTAGGGCCTGTTCACATAGGAGTCCGTTGCGTTGCGTTAAGGAAAAGATGACATTGAGACGAAAATAAACCAATCATATGCCTCCAAACGATTAGCAATGAAATTTTTAACGTCTATGATTGGTTTATTTTCGTCTCAACGTCATCTTTTCCTTAACGCAACGCAACGGACTCCTATGTGAACAGGCCCTAAGAGGCTAACTGATGCTACTTTTTTTCTCAGCTACCTAACTTTGGATTTGGCGCTCCGATCGCTGGAAAATTAAAATGATTTTAAGTGATGCGCTTTAAAGGTGACATCATCTTTAGGGGCTGTTATTGGTTTATCTTTTCCCACTGAAGATTCAGAGGTGAGTTCGAACTATTAATTTTACGAGCCTTCTTCATAAATCAGTGGGATGCGAAGCGAATTAGGCTTTCAAATTTAACGTCACATCGCAGACTTATTGGCGTGGCATAACTTCGGCTTCATTGTCAACAGCCTTTTGTTCCAGCCACCCTTTGATGCTGTACCTTCTGCCTGAGGCTACGAGCGCGGATATGTAGCCGGTGATTCACTAGAGATAGTTAATTTTAGGAAAGGATTGTGTAAAATGGGGAGAATCAATTTTGATTCTTCACACTGGCGAATGATCGGGGGACAAAACCGTGGTACCTCTTAGATTTAAAAAGTGCAAGAAGTTATTAAAGAAAGCCTCTGGAGCCCAATCGAAAGTTTCTAGATGGAGTGAGATTTTGAAGTGTGAAATTCCTTAATATAAAACGTGGTGCCAGCCGGATTTATAAATCTAAAGTTTTTAGTTGAAATAAAAATGTTGGCGCATAAAAAGGATTAATCTCTTATCTCTGGTCAAGGCTGCTGTGTACTAACCCTATTGGATTGCTGTGTACTAACCCTATTGGCTGCTGTGGATTAACCCTATTGGCCCACCTCAATGTTAACCTAAGGGGAAAATGTGTCCAAGAAATGCCGACTTGGATTGAAAGATTTTTTTTTTTTAATTTACTCCGTAATAGAGAAAGAAATTTGACACCTTGGGGCATTTTTTTAAAATGCAAATAATATTTTTACATTTAAAATTTTCGAAGGGAAAATCAGGTGCAGCGTGTTTTATACTCCTAAATTCCTTTGGTGGACGAAATTTATGAAATGACCCCTGTTGCAAGGTGCAGAAAAGTTCAGGCTATCTGAAAATACTCTTTTTATTGGATTATCAGCATTTATGTAGCTGATTTATGAAAATGTGTCCCAGGATTGCTGAATTGGATTGATTTTTTTAAATTGTACTCAGTAATAGAAAAAGAAATTTCAAACCTTGGGGCATTTTCGTTTTTTTTTAAATGAAAATAATATTTTAAAATTTAAATTATTCGGAGAAAAAATCTTTTATAGAGTGTTTTAAACGATTCTTAATTCTTTAGTGGACGTAATTTATAAAATGAATCCTGTTGCAAGGTGCAGAAAAGTTCAGGCTATCTGAAAACACCATTTTTATTGGATTATTAGCACTTATGTAGCTGTAAATAGTCGACACATATTCTCCATAGGTTAACATTGAGGTGAATCCAAAAGGGTTAGTACACAGCAGCCTTAAAGTATGATTTCTTCGGATTACTTTGTACTCAGTGGCGTAGCGAGAATAACTGGCGCCCGGGGCACGATACCTTTTTGGCACCCCCCCCCCCCCCAAATAAAAATTGAAATTTTCCGGAATATCTTGTTTGTCTTGGGGACCATTTGGCGCCCCTCTGCGAGTGGCGCCCGGGGCATGATAGACCCTCTTGCCCCCCTCTCACTACGCCACTGTTTGTACTCTATGTATTTTGCGGACAGGCAGAAAAAGCGCTTAATCATAGAAAATTAAATTTTTTTTTGATATCGTAAACTCGTAGAGAAATTATAGTCTCGAGTTTCTTCGGAACATTTCACGGAAATGTAAACTTTACGCGGGAAAAAGCCAAAAACTAAATTAAACAAACAAACTACATCGATGCGAAACGGACTATAGCGAGCGTGCTCCTAACCGTTGGTAACGGCAAAGACAGGGAGGGGTGAAAACGAAAAAGCAAAAAAAGCCGTGACCTTCAACCGATTTTTGTTCCTAGCCAAAACGGTGAGGTTTGGAATGCTACGCGTTTAGCGGAGAAAGGAGCTCGGACAGGTGCTCCTGTAACCTCATGAATAGGCGAAGAACCGAACATGTGCCAGGTATCCCGTGTCGAACAGAAATGCCCATTCCGTGGCTCCCGGGCACGATCGATTGGGAAGAAATTAATGTTATAGTTCTGATAGTGATGTATAGATGTGTCACTGCGAAATGGCGTGCTCATGTCTGATTGGATTTTTAGATACACACACATGAATCATTGAGACGTTGGTTTACACGCGGTGGGAATTACGTGTAATTATGCGGCATTATGTAACTAGGAGTGTTGGCTTTGTTTAAGTTCGGTTTGATAACCTTTGTGGTGGGTTCTATTTTAAGCCTGGGGTATAGAACGTGTTACAGTCAGTGACACGGACAGGTGGGTGCAAGTGCGGCCCGAGCCATCCCAGATTTTTACCCTTTTTTTGTATCATCACTATATACAACCAAAAACGAACCTTAATTGAGTTTAGTCAAACATTAAGGGCCAACCTAAAACTATTTTTTTGGTTACGTTATTAAATACCTACATACCAATGTACATAATTCATCCATATATATATATATATACAGTAGAATCTCGATCTATCGTTTTCGGATTCATCGTTTTTCCGTATGTGTCGTTCATTTTATCCAGTCCCAACGATCATATTGCTTTGTTATGTTTCCGCATCTATCGTTTTCCCGTATTTATCGTTCATTTCAATCGGTCTCTTGAAAAACGATAGATCGAGAATCCAGTGTATATATATGTGTGTGTGTGTGTGTAAGGGTATAAAATAGCTAGGTTAATTTTGAGATGAATTAAAAGGGGGTATTTTAAGGAAAAGAAAGTCAAATTAGGAAATTAAAAGTAAAGTTCGCTGAAAAAGGGGGGGGGGGATAGTCATTAAATTTAAACTGACACATTTCAAATTGTTTTGTGATAAGGTAAACATTTTCTTTACACCTGGGTGGCACTAATTTTTCATGAGCTAATGTTATTAAGTTTTCTCTTAATGATGGCGGAACTACAATTTTGACTAAATTTTTCTTTTTCACAGTTAGTACTCCATTATACCTTTTATATTTTACATTATTTATATTATCATCGAATTGTCCTTGAATAATTTCATCTGTACTTAACTTAGGAAATAACAATATTGGGATACAAAATGACTTACAGGGTTTCTTGATAACATGTCAGCTTCATAGTTGTATTTATCTTTAATGTATTTATCTTTAATCTCATAATCATACATGGAGAGATTCAAAGACCTTACTTACTTACTTACTTACACACACACACACATATATATATATATATATATATATATATATATATATATATATATATATATATATATATATATATATATATATATATTTCTGCAAAATTATCATTTGATAATGATGAAAAGAGGGATTTGGCTTCGTTTGTACGTTAGTTAAGAAGCCATATAGTGACCGTATGGTGACCAAGAAGGGGAGTTACACAAGGTTATAGAAACATCGAGGAATTTACGTATGGCTGTTTTCACCAAAATAAAGGAAGATTAGCAGCTGTAATAAGGCTGATTGTACATGAAACTTGAAACGTTACTAGGTCCGATTCGATTGCATGGAAGAGGAATGTATCAAATTCATGATGCAATTTAGCTATCTGAGAGAAAATCATAAAATTAAAAATAAGTTATGATGTAAAACTCTTTTAAAATATTTTAAAGCTATGTTAAAAAAAAAAAAGCAATTCCTGTTTAGTTATTTTTTGGTTTTTTTTTTCCAATACTTAATTTTTTATTTTATATATATGCATAAAATTTATCCAAACGTACATTTAATATTTATAAAAGACACTTTAATCTTGGAAAAGGTATGCCAAGAGAACAACTAATTTTGTTTGTTAAAGTAATATTCACTCTCAATACAAATTTGATTGTTTAGGTATTACTCCAGGGACAATAAATTCTAAAAACTGCATATGATATAAAATGTTGGTCATGACATATATTTTAAGATTACTTAATTCAATCTCCGATCATAAATTGTGGATTAGTCTAATATATATCATTAGAAGACTTTCTACCACCTCAAAGGGACAATGAAATCTCTAAAAATTGAACATAATATAGACTTAAAGACATGTTATCTAGCCTACGATCGCGACACTTTTGGTGTTATCACACACGATTCATTATAAGCAAAGCGCTTCGCTTCCACTCCACGGCGACAATGAAATCTCGGAAATCTCTAAAAGTATATATTCAGGACAAACACGATCTCTCTTTTTTTATGGGTCGCATCAATTACTTTATCTACGGAGTTTAATGCCCCACAGAGCTACAATAAATCTCGTCCGTGCAGATAGGACATTAATATTGGGACACACATATTTCCGTCGGATCACGTATGGGCAGAAATACGTGTGCGTGCATCGCGATAAAGCAATGGGACATGATTGGGTTACTCATGAGTTACCCAGGACACCTGTTAGGAGTTGTCGCTTTCGGGGTCCGTCGGTGGACTTCACGCTTGTTTTCCGATTTCGGTCGGATTAGAGGAGATTTTTATCGCTTTTTTGTCTGGAAAATTTGGTGTTATTTCTATTGCTGTGGGGATGTAAACGAATGAAGTTTCACTGTTTGTTCCAAAGGACATATCCTTTCCATTCTGTATATCCATCTTCGGTGATAATCAAGTGCATGAACATGAACCACTTCTTCATTGTATCATATTAATACATACATACATACATATATCTGTGTTTGCTGTGCAAAGGGTGTTAAGTCCAAAATGGGTAAAATGGGTTATCAAACCAGGCATGCTTGAAAAATCAAGGGCTACTGCAGGATACAGAAAGCTAAGTTAAATTCCACACCTAAATATTTTTATTCATCAGAGAAAATTTGGGATATGTGAAGCAAAACACAAACATGTTAGTGTTAAAGAGGTTGTAGAAATCACGATGTGGTGATTGTCATACATAATACTCCAAAAAGAGTCATCTCAGAAGGTTTTTCTTTAAACTCAACAATTCGATTTTATTTTTCTGTAGGTAAATAATTACAGAGAGGAAAATATTGTAGCGCAATTAACATTCACAAGCCGCGAGCCGCTATCTGACCAACAGGTGTCAGTGTCTAGTACGGACTAACTATCGCTTGAACTCTCGTGAACTTACTGACCCGAGTCCTCTTTCATTCGCTTCTTCGCGTGCATCTGCCCATGCGCAGTGTTCGCGGAGCAGACGCCAGCGCATGTATCCATACGCTGATGTTCGCTAGCGCTGACATCTAGCGGCGCTGAAAATAAAGAGTTCCCCACAAGGTTATGTCCCAATCAAGCACTTAAGACTCTTTACTCAACAAAAATAAAACTGGAAAAATTTACTGTAAATTTACTGTAAATTGGAAGAATTTACTGTAAATAATTCTGCGTTTTATGACAAGATATAAAATGTATATAATATTAAGATATATTTCTAATTAAAGGCCAAAGAATTGCCTTATTTCAAAACTGTCCAGTTTACTGGATCTATGGACAACTTGCGAATGGATTGCTATTATGTCCAAAAACCTAAAAAACAATGAGATTGTCCATCTTCGTGATATGCGAGATAGTTGGACATTGGATCGACTATATCAACTCCTGCTTTTCTCGTATAGTAATCCAGTATAATCGCTGGTTTACCACAGTTAAATCACGACTAACGATGAATGGAAACGAAAATAAGGGTCAGAAAATCGTACCTGCATTAGAAAGGGTGTAACTGTAAATAGAAACTGCTTGGAACATGCAAACCTTACATGTAAAAACTAACCATTGAAAATTACGAAGATATTGCACTCTGTACACGGGCGCGCTCGCTGAAGGGTTAAATAAAAACGAGAAACCTCGAATAAACAAACTTCTCGTTTTGCAGAATGTTTTTAATAGTCCCTGGAAATTCCTTAAATCTGGGTTCTACCTAAAGGTTTTAGAAGATATGATAGGTGAATATCTTCTAAACCATCTATCGCTTCTTTTTCGAACGTAATATTTCGAACAGTACCTCGGAATTCGCAAAATCCAGGTGCCCCTGCTTACCGCACATTATTATGTACTTTCCCTCTTCCTTTTTCAATAACTTCAGCCGTTTGAGGAGTGTCATCGCACACCATTTCCGGAGCGTGAAAAGAAACAAAAGCTGCCAAACCATCCACCTTTAACAACTTGCAGCTACAAACGGAAATGCCGCATAATAAAAATAAAACGAAGTGAGAGACAAACGAATGGAAAGGTGATTCCGGACTCGTTTCAGAGCCAGCTTGATGACATAATTGGGGGGGGGGGGGGCACAGCAACCAAAGGGCAATTTGATAAGCACGGACGCAGTACCTCGCCCCATCTCACGTTATCTCATCTTCGTGCGATCTCTGCTGGCGATACATTGTTTTCTGGCACAGGGGAGGTCGATCTGTTGTTGCACAGTGTCTCGTTAGTGCACCAGTAAGGCATGCCCAAAACGGCAGACAAACAACCTGTGCATACTATCTGAGCGTACGTGACGGCGTGGAATGAGACAGGTGGTTTAAAGTTACTGTTGGCCATAAAATGCCGACTCTCTAATTGGCTTTTGAAAACGATGTCAAAGCGGACGAGCAAAATGATTGTTTCCTTTCGTTAATTTTGCGTTCAGAACATCACACTACGTGAGGCATGGGAAGTTGAACGCACGGAGTTGGAAAATACGCGAGCGGCTAGATTCTGCCGCTCACCAAAAGTGACTTGAATTATTACTGAGCAACGGGAAGTCCCACTGAAGATGATATTCATGTCTTTTATGTTCATTCTATTATGCTAACTATTTATACAAATTCCCTGCATTTTGCTTTAATTGGCATTTGAAAACGATGTCAAAGCAGAGGAGCAAAATGATCATTTTCTTTCGCTAATTTACTGTTCAAAACATCATACTACCACGAGGCATGGAAGGTTGAAGTCACGGAGTTGTTAAATACACAAGCGGCTAGATTCTGCCATTCACCAGTAAGGACGTATTCTTAATGAGCAACGTGAAGTTCCACTGAAGATGATATACATGCCTTTTTATATTCATTCTATTATGCTAACCGTTTATACAAACTACCTGTATTTCGCTTAAGACTACTGAAACAGTGTCAGATACTGTTTATGCTTATGCGTGAGAATCACCGTAAACAATAATGAATTTTTTTTAGCCAATCCAAGTTCGGAAGAAATTATGTTTTCTGAATTGCACCAAAGGATCGATGAGGTGGCGCATCGGTTGACTTCTTGAATCCAAAGTCTGACCTCATGTGCAGAAAACCACAATTCAGAATTATACGTTTACTAATACGTTGTTCAAAAATGCTGAAGGGCAAAAATTCCCATTTCCGAATACGGAGATTGAACATATGCAATGTCAACTGGCGCATAGATCAATGGTCACGGGTACCGCAAAGATCACGTGGTGTGCCGAACAAATCATAGGTCATCTCTAGTATCATCTGTTAGGGCGTAAGCCACTTATGATGCACTCGACTATCTTCTTTAACGTAAGTAATGTGAGTAATCATTTCTTCTGTCTTCCATCTAGAGCTAAAGCTTCCGCATGTAACAATCATGCGGAAGCCCTGGAATAGACCCTAGAATGAGAAGGCGGGAGAATGTAGAAACTAACGAAATGCATTTCAGAAAATCATGTGTTATTTTTCTCAATGTTTTACAAATTTTCAAATTTTGATCGAGTCAGTGTTTCGACACATGACGTGACGAAAATATAAGTTCAATCAAAGACATCCATTTAACCAGCGGTTCTCAACGGCGACCCTATGGCCTCCTGGGGGCTTTGGGATAT
The DNA here is from genome assembly GCA_907164885.2 of Dolomedes plantarius. Taxonomy (NCBI): domain Eukaryota; kingdom Metazoa; phylum Arthropoda; class Arachnida; order Araneae; family Dolomedidae; genus Dolomedes; species Dolomedes plantarius. The sequence goes on along the minus strand of OU015499.1, from coordinate 33,807,229 downwards.
TCTAGGGATTAAGGTTGCTTGCATGATCTTCTGGACATAGATATTCCAGCCTGGGTACCTGATGCCTTTCCTATGAATACTGCCGACACTGATTGTATTAACAATCATGGTGTCGAGTGCTCACTATGTGTTCAAGTTACCCCTGATTCTAGCAACCAACGAAACAGCATCTGTCAACGGGGAACAAGAGCCGATAAAATTTAACCACTAGACTAAATAAGATGGAAGTTTTTAAAGAATTTAATTCCAATTAGTATGTTTTGTTGATATTAAACATGAAAATTAATTGCATACATTGACCGTTGTATTTTATTTGAATATTTTCTTCTACATTATTTTGCCTATAAAAATATCCGTTACGATTTTTTTATAAATTGCAATTAATGTAAAAAGAAATATATTTTAATATATTTCTTTTTACATTAATTGCATACATTGACTGTTGTATTTAATTTGAATGTACTCCGTAGTGAAGTACGGGTATTCAGCTAGTCTTCTGAAGAGCTATAAAGAGTGGATAAAATAGCATTAAATTTCACCAGGCTGAAGTTCTTATATCACCTCTCTTGTGTTAACTACCGGATTAAGCTATTATTCTGTCTCAGATCTAAATTTGTAAAGATCTAAATTCTCAATAAATTACCAATTCTTTTCTGAACTCCAGTAAGCAGAAGATCTCTTGGGAGGAAAACCCCATTTACTAGAGATTAGGTAGAAATCAAAAGAATTTAAAAAGATAAAGAAAAAAAACCATGAAATTGCTAATCAAGATAAATATATACGGATGTTTTCGATAGCATCTTTCTTGAAACAGCGTAAGGTTATTTATATGTTAGTATATAGTCCGTTTCGGAGTGAAATTTGAATCTTCTTGAATAGCATCAGATCGTATCATCCCATTCATATTCCCTCCAGACAAACAAAGGTTGATGGTGGAATAAATTTGGTTTGTTATGTGTATTTTATCACGACATGCAACATTGTGGAAATTTTACTAAAACAAGCAATACTGTAGAGAAAATGTCGTTTTTTTTTTTCTCTTTCGTAATTAAGATATCTGCGAAACGTATCTCATTGTATGTATACTATAAAAATGGACCTCAAAATTGCTTCTGATCCAGTTCTTTTCATCGTTAATATCAGTTTGTGACGTAAACAAGCTGACGTCCTAGTATGATTTTTCTCTATAATTTCCTGTAATTGTCGTTTACGGGGAGGCACAGGACCTTGAAGTTCGACGAAATGACTATAAATAAGGTCTAATTCTAACCACAAAAACTCAAATAATATTAGAAAAAGACATTTTCTTTCTTTATACATATAAAGTACATATCTTTAAATATGTCGTATATAAAAATGGAAATTATAAGTCTATAAATAATTTTCAAATTAGCAGTTTAGAATTTTATATGACTAACTGATGATTAAAAATCATAAAGGGCTGAGCGTATAATAAAATTGAGATATGCTTACAGAAAATAATTAATGGTCAGAATTCACTCATAACATAGTTACCTGTAATGAAAATCCAAATTAATTGTAATAAATATTATTTAAATTTAGATTTGAGCATAAAATTTGAAACTTCAAAAATTAGCAAAATTATTTGCATAATTTTTTGCATAAAAATGTTTCAGAATTAAACTTTTTTTTCTGGTTTTAAAATGTAGAGTACCATGAAATATGCATATGAGTGTAGTTTTATCAGTTTCCTGTTGATAGTTTAACAGTAATGCTGCACGCAAACTCAAATTAGCAGTTAATCATCTAAAATACTAAACTGCTAATTTGAAAATTATGTATAGATTTATAATTTCCATTTTTATATACGACATATTTAAAGATATGTACTGTTACGTCTTGGCCCTTTTCGAGGAAAAAGGGGCCACCCAACCAAAAGCCCATCCCTTTGCGAATTCTTCCCGTTTCCAAGAAACCATCGTGGGTGGGTCCTGCAACCCCCCCTCCCGCCGGCCAGCTGGCTGAGAAGAGACGCAGAGATTTTTGGGGAAGCAAGGAGAGAGGTAGCTAATTATTGAGCCTCGCATCTGTCCGTCGACAAGCAGGGCCGATAGGGCGCTGTGCGAACCGAAGGCCTGAAAATTCCTCTCTTGGCTCCCGTTTTACAAGTGGAGAGACACATCTCTGTTAATGTAAACGATATTTTGGTTCCTATAGAACCTCTCATATGCAGAGGAGCCTAGACTCTCTGTCTTGTACATAGTGTACAGTTTTATGTGATTAATACAAGCTCTGTGTCAATTAATAGTCTCTCGTGTGTCTTCTTTTTCCACCGAGGACGTTACTGATACGTGTAAAGAAAGAAAATGTCTTTTTCTAATATTATTTGAGTTTTTGTGGTTAGAATTAGACTATATTTATAGTCATTTCGTCGGGATTCAAGGCCCTGTGCACCCTTAATGCAGTTTCTCAACCTTTTGCCGACCGTGACCCCCTTTCGACCTTGTTCAGTTCCCGTGGCTCTCCTGTCGACAAGGGAGTAAGGTAGTTCTATTAATTCGGTTTTTTTTTTCTGTTTAAAACTAGAATATGTTTTACTTATAATTTTTCCAAGGGCCCGAAGTAGCCTAGTGGTAGCGCTTCGGCTTTCGGTTCTAAGGGTGCTCGGATCGAATCTCAACAAGCGCCATTCAATACCTCCATGTCGAGGCCGGGTAGGGGCACGTTGAATCTATAGACCGGAAAGTCCTTCTGTGAAATCAGAGAGAGTGGGAGAGGATACGACCCCCCCCCCAGATGTCGCCCCTGGGGGTGCTCAGTCTAAATGGAGGTGGAACTAGCCAAGTCGGACTCCGACCCTTGTGGTGCTATTTTAAATCGGAGCCCCACTCCTCGGGCCGCAAAGCCTATATGGACCCGGTCTGGAACTTCCGGCCAGGGGTTCTTTAGGAATGTGAAGAAATAACAGCTATTCATCACGTAAAAAAAATATACACATTGAAATGACGAGGGACAACACTTCAACAGAACATACGTATATCACAACAGAACGTTTTCGTGAAAGTAGGTCATCTCTTACAAGTAGATCTCTCAAGTATATGTTTGTGTGTCAAGTTCAATAGACGTCTTCGTACGACTTTCGGCATTTTTATTTGAGTGGAAGACCGACAAACTTTAAATTAATTTTGCGTCACGTGCTTAACAGCGAAATAAATTGAAAATGAAATATTAAAATACGGTAAAAGATAAAATTTAACCACTAGACTAATTGAGATGGAAGTTTTTTAAGAATTTAATTCAAATTAATTAAGAATTTAATTCTCTGAAAAACAAATTCCTTATTTTTCATTGTAATTATTCTAAAATATACTCCATAGTGAAGCACGGGTATTCAGCTAGTTACCTATATTGCCCGGATCATCCGTGGGTTGCCTATAGTCCCAGTTAGTCCGGATAAACGACGTTTTACTGTATTGTCGACTTGAATTGAAAGATTTTTTTAAAAAAAATTATAGATTCTTTGTTAAAAATTAGAAATGTCGTTCAACAAAGGACATTATGTACGGTTTAAACACGGTGTACCACATATTGTTGTTGTTCCTAATGTCCCCTGGCCGAAAGTGCCAGATCAAGTCCATATAGGCTTCGGGCTTAGAAGCGCGGCTCCGGTTTATATAATAGCACCACAAGAGTCGGAGTTCGTCTTGTCTATGTGCTCCGACAATTTTGACCGAGCAACCCCAGAGGCGACATCTGGAGGGATCATACGTCCCCCACCCACAGACCACATAGAAGGACTTTCCGGTCTACGGATTTAACGTGTCCATATCCGGCCTAAATACGAAAGCATATAATGTCACTTGTCGGGATTCGATCCAAGCAATCTCAACACCGAAAGCCGACACGCTACCGAAAGGCTACCTCTGTCCCGGTGTTCCACATATTTTCCCCGAATAATTCAAATTTAAAAAAATATTATTTCCGTTTCTTTTAAAGATTCGGGTAAAAAAAATTTTCTCTATTACGGAGTACAATTTTTAAAAAAAATCTTTCAATCCAAGTCGGCAATCCTTGGACACATTTTCTCCAAAGGTTAACATTGGGTTTACCGAATCCAATAGGGTTAATACACAGCAGCCTTAATCGTAAAAACAAACACCAAACATTCGGTCACCCGCATGTAAGTGTTAAAAAAATTGCGAGTGTGATCAGATTTCTTAGCACAAATATTCTATTAAATATACTGTCGCACCTGACATTCGCACCTGACATTCGTAATTAAGACGGATGTGACTAAGTCAAGTTCGATCGACAAGATCTTTAATAAACTCAAAGGAGCCCTTTTAAAATGACCATTGCTAAGTGAAATAGACACATCCTTTAGATTAGTTAAGCAAAAGACCGTTAGTGCAGGAAGGGAGACGAGGTAAGAATGGGAGAACCTAGCTGACACGACCGACAAAACACTGTGAATACTTAACCGCAGAAAAAGGGACTGCCGACAAAAGATTGAAAAGGTGACTCCCGGTAAGCGGGAAGAATACTACACGTGGTGCGGGAGAACGTACGAGAATTTCTCAAGGAGGGGAAATAGAAACGAGACAGCACAATGCGGAGAGCTTTATAGACCGGACGGTGATAATGTATTGACGTACTGAGAGAGCGCAGGAGAATCGAGAGACGGAGATCTCGATTGGACTGCGATGAGCCCACTTCTTCTAATTTATGTATGATGGTTCTACGGAACGAAACAACTATATATAGTGATCAATATAAATATTTCATATTAAACTAGATGTAAATATAAGCCACTTCTTCATTCATGATTAACTTTACGAGACACTTAGGCCGTCTGCACACGGAGCAACTCAAAAGAAACTGATAACTGACTCAAATCACAAACTGGTTACAAACCCGTGGACGGGTTTGTAACCAGTTGCGTCGTGTGCGTGGCTCCATTCAATTACATAGGTTGCGACTCATCACGGACTGGTTTGTGATTTGAGTCAGTTATCAGTTTCTTTTGAGTTGCTCCGTGTGCAGACGGCCTTATACATCGGGTCACGATGATCCGGTTTACATATAGTATATAGAGATAATAATAATATAATTACAGTGGAACCTCGCTTAACGAGTATTTGTATAACGAGCAAAGTAAATCGTAAAAAATGGCTCGCTTAATGAGCAACATTTCGCATAATGAGTAACGTTGAAGGAAGTCCCCTCTTCACGTCACTCGGATCTTCACGTCACCGGGATCATCAACGGCCGAAAAATAAGTATTTAAGCGTAGTTATGGATGGTTCGAGAAGCAAATATCATGGGACTGGAGGATAACAATGATATTGAGGAGCTTGTGGAGGAGCACAACCAAGAGCTGACCACCGAACAGCTAATAGAATTGCAGTGTCTTTCACAGCAAGCAGTTGTAGAGGAGAGTTTGTCAGTGGAGAAGGATGAAGAAACAGCTAAGAGACAATCTTCTGGCGCAATAAAAGAAATGATGAAAGCATGGGAAACTGTTGCATCGTAAGTTAAAAAGCATCACCCTGATAAGACTATGCGCGCTATAAATTTATTCAATGACAATGCGGTGACACATTTTCAGCAAATTTTGAAGCGCCGAGAAAAACAAATGTCGCCAGACAGCTTTCTAGTAAAAAAATTTGATATGTGTCATAAATTCGTAAATAATAAACTACATATGGATGATTTTGCTCCTTAAGAATTTATGTATAAGTAATTTTATTTAAATAATAAACGTTACATCTAAAAAATTTTGAGTATTTTTTGGCATGGAACGCATTATCGTATTTTACATTAATTTATATGGGAAAAATTGTTTCGTTTAACGAGTGTTTCGCATTACGAGTAAGACTCTAGAACGAGTTATGCTCGTTATGCGAGATTTCACTGTATTATTTACCCGTTATCTTACCATGTATTTACGGAGATAGGAGATTAATCTTTTAAATGCGCTAAATTTCGAATTCCCTCTAAAATCTTTGGATTTATAGATCCGGCTCCAAAGCTTTCCTTCCCTCCACTTTTGCTCTCATACGCGCTATGTTTTACGTCCTTCGGTGATTTCCTGATAAATAATTAGCTTGACATAAGATTAAAGTAATTTTACACTCCAAAATCTCACTCCATCTAAAAATTTCCGACCCGGCTCCCGAGCTTTCTGTAATGACTTCCAGCTCTTTTTTAATCTCATAGGTACCACGATTTTGTCCCCGGATCATTCCTCAGGAATAATTAGTAAATAAAACATAAGAAAACTGCACAGTCTTCGCGCATGGAAAAAAAATATATTAACTCAATTAGAAAGTTAAATACACTTATATCTCATTTTACCTCCTCCTCAAAATTCCCTTTTCTGGCCTCAGTCGAGATTCTGGGATCTTAAGCCATGCGCCCGTTGTCTAAATTACCACCAATTTGGCGAGATTGTTATCACACTTCCTGGGCTGCAGGTAATTTGCGGCATGCTTCCTTCAATCAGCATTTACCGAGTCTGATCTCATTTCTTGTATAAATTGAGCTGCTAGAGAGAGGGTTGCTAAATTTATTTTCAGATTTGTAATTTATACGTCCGGAATTTGATTACGAACTTAAAGCTCTGGTCCCCTGATGAATGGTAGATGGACTGAAGATAGCAGATGCCTAAATTTCAAATTCAAACGAGTCAGTTTCCGAGTTTGAAGACCAGCGAGACAAAGTAGAGAACGTAATCACGTAATTAAGTTAGAAAAGTTATATATATCTCTCTCTCTCTATCTATCTATCTATCTCCCTATAAATATATATATATATATATATATATATATATATATATATATATATATATATGTAAGAATCAGATCTAGTAATTATTATTTTTAATGACTCGGCTCTCACTTTGAGTTCAACCTCCGACGAATCAGAGTCAGGAGTTTGTAGGGTTACCGGGTTTCTCGCCGGATGTCTTGCTGGACAAGTTTGACTGTCCTGTTTTGGCAACAGTTGGAGATGAGCGTTTTCAGATTTTTTTCTGTACTTTTTTGGTGTGTGATTGAGACACATGTTGGTATCTAAGCTAGAATTTTTGTCTTGAAGTTAGTGGAACTAATAAACGTATTAAATTAAAACGAGTTGATTTCTGTCTTGAATCCAAATCATGACTCTCTCTCTCACACACACACACACACACACACACACATATATATATATATATATATATATATATATATATATATATATATATATATATATATATACACGTATGTGCCAAATTTTACATAATGCTGATTCAAATATTTACTTTTCTATCAGCCCCTTTTCTTTAACTTATGTATGTACAGCCTTATTTAGAAATTACATTAGCCCTTTAGAAAAGTGCTGACATTCTTTTCCAAACACTGGGCCTTCTTCATCCCCGACATCAGACCACATATTGAATACAGACTACCATTTATGGATACCAAAACAACTCATTAGCCCACCAGAAAACACCATATGGATGCCTCTTACTTATTAATGAACAAGCCTTACTTAGCCTATTTGTAGCCAATCGTCAACTAAATAACCTCCAGATACCACTCTTTCCTCATAGTCTTTTTAATCTCAATTAAAAACACAGCCAAGTAAGCATAGATGGACGTAAGGCTAGCCCCACAACCCTAATCCAATGAACTGCCGGGAGACACATATATGATGAGGTTTAAGGGGATGGTGGACTTTCAAATTACCAAAAATCGAGCAAAAATTGGAATTTTTTGGGGGGATGTATTAATATTTTAAAAACATGTAAATATTGGAATGAAATGCATTTAAAATATGTAGTGAAAAGTAAAATGAAAACTTGGTGACTTTACAAAAGTTAATATTAAAGGTAGGTGAAAAAATATGTTTTAAATGTATTTTTCTCAAAATGAGTAATTTCCAGATTTGCAAGTCTTTAAAATGCTCCTCGCGTCATAATTTTTGACGAAAGTTTATGAAATTTATAATAAAGACTCCTGTAATACATGAAAATAAAGTTATGTATCCATTTTAGGATTCGAGGTCATTAAGGTTATCAAAGTTTAACTTAAGTGTACAAAAGTACAAAAATTTCAAGAAAATTCAGAGTACAAGCATAAAAATATTTCCTGAAAATTAACTATTCAACGAAAGTACAAAAAAATACATAACTCTGTTCAGAAGGTATTTATAAGCAATATAAATGCAAAATTAAGGGGAAAAGTTTAAAATTGAGTCGCAAGGAGCATTTTAAAGAAGGGTAATTTAATTTCAATTTTTTAATTATAAAATATTTTTTTAAAAATATCTATAAAATTTTATAAGGTGTTTAATATTGTTAGACTTTAATGAATATATAAGCAAAGTTTCATATCTCTGTGGCAAAAATTTCAAAAATCGCTGTGAAAGGTCCACCATCCCCTTAACAATTTAAAAAATTCTAATCCCTGATGGTCAAAATAGGAAATATCCGCTGATATATGCCTGAAAGGTAGAATCCAGTCTCTCCTAGCTCTAAGCTGTGACCATGTGAAGACAAAGACTGCTAGCTCATGTCTTTGTCTCGTTGCTTCTATCGGATTAAAACGATGTAAGGACTCTGTTCTCTACTTTCCTCGGCTCACGACTCTTTCTTTTTTTATTCTTTCTTTTTGTCTGATTATGATATAATAAAGTGGCTGCGATTGGCCTTTTCTGTTAATGTATTTTCCTAATGCTGATCTAAACCATTCCTGGCTGCTGTAACAGTTTGACTACTCCACCAATATTCGAAACAGCAAAGAGAAATATCTTCCAATGCCTCAAGGACAGCGTCGCCCAACTGTTGCAAGACTTAGAGGTTGGTTCTTGTCAAATATTCACCCCATTTCCATCTACATCCAATAAACACTTGTTAGTATTAAGATCCGGAGACTTGGTGTGTGATGGAAGAGCAAAAAAAGGTCTTGTTCATAAAGCCATTGGAACACCCCGTGAACTTTTTTTGGAAAGTGACATTGTCATCATGAAAGAGAACGTATCTTAGAGTGAATTACCATGAATGTTGAGGAGGCAGCCGACAACAATGTTCCGATATGATGAATCATTCAGGGATTTTAGATTAGACTTATGTAGGCCCAACGTTTCTTAAGAAAATTCTCCCCAGACTACGACAGAACCTCCGCCAGCAGTCGGTACTACACAGTTGATACTTTACAGTCGATACTGCACAAAATTGGTCCATTGCCTCATGCTGTTAGCTCAATATCCGCAGATCTCCATCAGTATTGTGAGAGATGATGATCCAGACGACACGCCATTGTTTTTAATTGTTAATAATACGATTCAGCTGTAACTATTTTGATCGCTCTGATAGTTGTGGTATACGGAAGCCTCGACGATATTTATTGCCCAAATGGGACAATGCCGGGTCACAGTGTGTTCCGATGAAGTTTTTGTACTTGCTTTTGTAATCATCGGTTATTTCATGCCTACCATTTGGCGAATTCAATCCTGCCAAACAGGGAATTAGGCAGAATAAACCTTCGAAGGTATGGGGGTTAGATGTTCATTTTTGTTCAATACCTTCTAATTTTGAAGTATCCGAATTTCAGCTGTGGGGGTTATAAAAATTCACCCCCACAGAGTACTGTAGGGGGGGGGGGGATTGCGTAGCGGTGGCAAATCGCAACCTATCGCAATCTAATGCCCTGCCTCCTGAAAAGTTTATGCAGATTTCCAGCTCGAAGTATTTCAGCATCAAGCATAAAACTTCACTTATAAAACTTCGTTTCCCCACTCTCTTTCTCATTCTCTCACACATGCTTTTGATGTGTTCTGTACCTGGCAAGTAACTGACTAGCTTGCTCATCATCGTGCAAATCATGACCTCTGGAATAAAGTTGTTTGTTGTTTATAAGATACGTATTTCTCTTATGTCCTTCCTAAGGGCTTATGTCCTTATGTCTATAAGCCCTTCTACAACAAGACACCTGCACTCGACACAGATACCTTGTTCTAGGCCTAAGATACCTACTGCCCAAGAGCCGTTTGTCCACGTTGATGGACATTGGGCTGCATGTCTTTAGCATGGAGTTTCTTTGAAATTGTATCATTCTCGTCCCACGCCATTAACCGTTGTGCGAGAAAAGTCCAACATAAAGACGGTTGTAGAAAGGCTAGATCCAGCTCTTCTGTCACCGCCAATCATCCCTTATTCAAGTTGCTGAAATCTTGAATTTGAGAGATTTCTAATCTGGTCTCTCTTTTTTCTCTCATAACGCAGGTGATGCCTGCTGACCGATTTCATACCACTCACAAGCCCTCACAGATACCAGTCACGTGTCCCTCATGCGGAGTTAATATCTCTATTACTCATACGGACTCAATGCAGTGACCACTCGTTTTAAACAAAGAAAACATTGTAGAGGCAGTTATACGTATCCTTTATTTTCGAGCCTTCCATAACGTAGGGTAACGGTCGACCGTATCAGGTTTATCTCCTCATTTACCGGGAGACGAGGAGTTCCAATAGACCGCGATACGATCTTCAAGGGTTCGAGTGGTCTGAAATTGCCCTAGAAAGTAAATCATCGCCAAGAAAACATTATCCGATGCATCCCCTCTCACGAAGAATGCTATTGTTTTCGCAGATCATGATTTCTCCCAAGGACTTTCTCCTTTGTTCGCTACGTGTGGGGGATTGCAGAAGAAATGGATGTCCAAAAAGTCAGTTAAAATGCAGCCTCGAACGAGAACTGAATCACCTCCATGATTTGCGCTTAACTTAAACGCAACATAAACGCAAAGGATGAATTTATGAAAATTTTAAGAATATTAAGATTTGTTAAAATGTTACTTATTAAATTAGGATTTAATTAAATTAATAATAATGGTTAGTATTTATTATTGTGCTTCAGGATTACCATTATTTATTATTAATGACTGTTATTATTTATTATTTAAATATTACTTATTAAATTAAGATTTATTATAATATTAATATATTTTAATTAATAACGATTGTTAGTATTTATTATTATTAATAACTGTCATCATTTATTTTTATTAATGATATGTATTAATACTTATTATTTAAAATATTAATTATTAAATTAAGATTTATTATAATAGTAATATATTTTAATTAATAATCATTATTAGCATTTATTATTATCTTTCGGGATTACTATCATTCATTAATAGTGTTGTTATTGATTTCTATTAATGATGTCTATT